>OX465587.1:15799282-16131782 GCA_950022655.1 Alentia gelatinosa
ATTGGTCAGGAATAGGTGTCATTGGCCCGAGTCAATGTGAAGATGTGCAAAAGTCTACATGACAGCAATAGCAGATTCTTCGGCGATCACATCTTTGCCCGACCGATCTGTCAGGTGGGTCAGAATCGATGAACTTAATGTCGCTGTACACACTTCACAGACCCGATTATAATCGAACCAGGCATTACTAGCATGGTGGTAATGATCGACTCTGCCTGACCTTAAGTTTGTCATTTCATGTCCTTCACCGACTGTTTCCAATTCTGAGTAGGCCATTTAAATAGCGATGATATATATCCCCCCCCGTTCTATATACAAGGATTAATAGTAGGCATGGCATTGCCATGATTTCGGTTTCAACAAGTAATGTATACATGTTTTAAGAAATAAAAGGGAGGGAGGGAGGGAGGGAGGGAGGGAGGGAGGGAGGGAGGGAGGGAGGGGAGGGAGGGAGGGAGGGAGGGAGGGAGGGAGGGAGGGAGGGAGGGAGGGGAGGGAGGGAGGGAGGGGAGGGAGGGAGGGAGGGAGGGAGGGAGGGAGGGAGGGAGGGAGGTGGAAGCCTGTTGCAATAAATAAAAATACACTACTGTCGCCGGGGGCGGACCACATCTGACCAGAGCAAGCCCCCACCTGCTAGTAGGTATTCATTGAGCCGTAACGGGTGTGCTGGTGACCTATTTGACCTGATTCCACCCAACGCGTCTGGTATCGGCACCCACCCGCTAGGGAGGGAGGGAGGGAGGGAGGGAGGGAGGGAGAGAGGTGGAAGCCTGTTGCAATATATAAAAATACACTACTGTCGCCGGGTGCGGACCACATCTGACCAGAGCAAGCCCCACCCGCTAGTAGGTATTCACTGAACCGCAACGGGTGCCTAAAACAATATATAAAAATACACTACAGTCACCGGGTGCGGACCCGGTATCGATGGTATCATGGGTCTAATTATTCAGAATATATTACTGTAATGTATTATAATGTAAGCCGCAATAACCGTTCCCCGTCTCCCCTAATATATTTCGGTCTTGACCAAACAGGTCAAATCGAAATAACAAGTATCATATAGGAATTTGTAGGGGGAGACAGATGCGACTATAAACTAGAACAGTTTTCCGATATCTTACATAGAACAGGTGCTATTAAACTTCGCATTATTGTCCTATTTAGGCCTCTTCCATCCCAATCAGGGCCTTTTACGAGGTTATTGCAAGGTGGGAGGTGTTATCGAGAAGAATTGCCATATCAATATATGAAGGTATAAGACAGAAACATTATTGTCCCCGATTATTATCGTCAATCGGTTCGGTGAGAATCGGTGGTAGATGTTGCTGTCTTAGGTCCTCTCGTACATGAACATGAGTGTTCCCGACTGTTCCCAATTATAATCGGTAATCAGATTGGTCAGACTGATATGAATCCTTTGATTGTATAATCGGTGGGTAATAAAATGCAATACATGACCAACCAACGGTTTCGATTACATATAATCCCTTGAATCAAAATTGATATTTGTTATGTTTTAATGTTTGAGATATAACACAAACTTGAGAATACGTACATTTTGTAGTATGGCATTGCAGATAAGTTGTAGTTTATCCGGTGTTATGTCTACTGGTAAGTCAAACGGTGAACCAGCAGTCTCTCCTGCCTCTGACTTAAACTGACAGAGTAACCGCTTATCATTTGTTTCTGACTCCCCCTCCTGTATCTCCATTGTTGTATCTGGAAAAAACATAAAGAGAGATACAATTTATATTTCAACGACTAACACACAAGAGTAAAAGCGTTTGAATATAGAAAGTCCTGGCGCCCTCAGGCTAAGGTTTCAATGAAGAGGAAGTGTCGCAGTGCAAAAAAGTTTAATCACTTTGGGATAAATCTTGATTCTAAACCTAAATGGAGCAGAGCAATTAATGATACTCTGAAGAAAGTGAATAATAGACTTTTCAAAACTTCAAAATCAGGCCTTTTTCTTTATAAAGATGTCACTATTAAAATCTACCAAACAACTATTGATCACCTCATCGATTATTGTGGGTATTTTGTGATTGGTGCACCGAGAAACCAGTTGAATATCTGCAAAAATTACAGAATTGAGGGCTTAGAATTCGTCTAAAAGCACAAATCAGAGATCTCTCTATTGCAGATCTACATACTCAATGTACCATACATCTTCTAGAAAACTGTATGGAATAATTGATGGCTTTACTTATGTATAAAAGGGTTAAGCATAATGATGTAAATGATGAAGTACCAAATCAGATACAACAATATCAACATATCTTTAAACTGAGACGATATAAGACTAGCTACTACAAAAGAAATCCTCTTTGTCAGGGGCAGAAATTGTGTAACAGTTTACTACCTGAACCGAGTGGTCAGCAAAGAATTTATAGTTTTAAGGGACAATTAAGATGTTACCCATAGAACAAAGAGCAATAGGGAAAAACAGAAATGTTTAGTCTATAATAATGTGACCAATAATGTGATCAATAAACATAAATGTTGACACTATATTTACATATATGTGAGGGTCATGAATAAACAATTGAAGGTATTATCACTTGGGTAACATTATTGCAGTGATTTTGGGAGATTTGTTGAGTTAATTTCATCAAAATACACTGTCATCTCATCAACTGTCATTTACCTTAGATTTTCTTCAGGCAGCAGTTGTTTTATCAGGTTTTTATTTGTTAAAAACACATGTACCTTTGTGATGACATTATAGATAACTCTGGACATAAATGACATACAAGAGCCTGCAATGACCCTTCGATAGTCTCTGCCGGAAAAGGCCAGCAATTTCGCAGCTAACCATAGTAAGAAACTGGGTATGCAGATGAGGCCGCGGCACGTCCGCGGTCCGCTTCCCCCTTCTCTCTATTCAGTGGTCGCATGTGGTAGGAGACGGACTCATATACAGATACGCCACGTCTTTTGATATAACCATAGTAAGATTGTTGTTGAAAAACATTGCACTGCTATCTCAGAAACACTCTTGTGTGGTAGATCACGAGAAGTCTTAGTAAAGATGGTGCTCCACTGCAGCCGACCCTGGGTGGAGACTCAGAGGTGATCATGTGAATACTGGTCAATCGGTGATCATTCTTCAGTAGCAGAGTTGCAATGGAGCTACGGCCGCGATCGTCGGCACCTGATATCCACATCATCAGCACCAGATCTCCACTGATTTTTGAATGGTTCTTGACCTGTTCTTTCACTGGTCGCCCTACCATCGCCCCGGTCAGAGGAGTAATGTGGCCAACGTCCACCAGACGGTGTGACAATTGTCTCCTGATTGTGCAGATCGCGTTAAAGGATCCTAGTGGAACAGGTGCTCTGACCAAGTGCCGATCCAGTACAGATTGACAAAAAACAGTGCAGCACCACCCATTAGGCGAAGAACAACTCACGTGGAGAATGGGTGGGGAACAAGAATCAGCGCATGGGAGCAGGTGGGTCACCACTCCCCAGTCATGGCCCTGCCAGGTGTTACAGTACCTCACTAATAATCTTCTCTGCCACAGTATATATATATATATGTGTACCGGTATATTTCTCGATTCTACAAGAAAAGACCAGTCACTATTGACCTTCAAATTGTATAGATTATCCAAATACAGTTTTAGAACCCATATGAAAATGAGAGCTCCCCTTATGTTTGTAAACTACAAAACATAAATCCTTGAAATCCCCCCCCCCCCCCCCCCTCGCGGACAAATACCCTAAAATCCCGCTCCCATCCGGCAAATAACCCAAAATGGAATTAATCCCCCCCCCACCCAGGCAAATGCCCTCATATCAACTGTTCCCTCACGTCCAATAACCCCCCCCCCCCCCCTTTACAGTTACCATACACTGTTAGATAGTCGTGGCGACCCAAACAGCTACGTTCCCTAGGGCCTAGTAGTAAATAGTCGAGTTTAAGTAGGGTCAGATGAAGGTAAAGTATTCACCCCTGTCGTTCCCTCCATTTATGATTTAGGGGTGAACAGCGGTCCTATGGAAAATGGCCCGGTTAATCCAAGTTCGCAAAACTTACCTTAATTTTGGACAGTTGAGACAAATTGTGGCTTTTTGAGTTGAAGAACTACCGGTAATAAATATAAGTAAATCAATTGCCTACAAGTGTTGTTATACAAATATAAAGGTTATTTCACAGTGATTTGGCCCCCATGTGAGACCACATAATTCTTCAGCCATTTTGTTTGAATTGGGGCTACTTCCAGTCACTGCTGGTGATTTATATCTATTCATATCATATCTGTTAGACAAGCGGACTTCCTTTATATAGAGCTGATATCTAGTGTGTTATAGTGTGCAGTTAGAGGACCTGTATCAAAGATGGCTGAACTGAGTAGAAGGGAAATTTTACTGGAAAATTACCTCTAAGTACACAGTTATAAAGCAACAGACACCTTCTTTGAACGTTGGCGAAGACAAATGGTTATGTATTTATTCTTTCTCTGTGTTTTCATACATGTCACATTTTCAGTCTGCGTCCAGTATAGATTGACAAGTCATGATTGGGATGTATGAAGTCACCACCCGTCCCTGTTTGGGGACAGGGCCGGGTACACTGGCTAGGTCAGATGTGTCTAACTATTAGAATGGATAACGGTAGACCTCAGTGGAGGCTACGTTTTCAGAAAAACAATTGCCAATCGGTTTTAAATCATACAGTGCCACCGTGTGTGTTTTTTATGCATCGCTGGGAAACACTGGCAGTCGTATGTCAGTCAACTGCAACTGTTAGTGATGCATTGCGAAACGACTCCAACCGTCAATGCATGAAATACACTATAAAGCCTTCATTTATCGCTCACCGCATGTAAACAGTTCAAATTGCAGTACTATCTTTAAGAATTATCGTACAAATCTAGGAACATAACCTATATCCTTCTTTGATATTCCTATCCAGGGCATTAACTTCAGGTATCTTTGGTCTTACCTTAAAAAAACACAGGAAATATTATCTGCTTGAAGAGCCCACACGTGTTCCGTGGCCGCTGGTTGTTATTTATGCACTGCGGAAATCAGCTTAGTCTGCGGTGCGGCCAACTTCCACCAGATGGCGGGGCTGTTTCTCTAGACTGTAGTACATCCAGTTGTCGCCGGATCACGCCCGGATCGCCACAGAGGTGTTCGATGCCACCAATCATTCCAATGTCTATTTTGTCAACAAATGTGGATATTCAGTTCTAGCAGAGACTATTACTGATAGGGTTACCTGGGATTACATGACAGTGTATATATGTTTATACTCAGTGTAAACATATTAGATATGATTTATGTTCACAAATATATTCACAGAAATTTTGAAAGTAAAAAACTTTGTGTAGTACATACTCTTAAAGCCTATGTCAACAGAACAAAAAAACTTAGAAAAGATCAAAGATTGATAATATCGTTTAAAAAACCACACAATGCAGTACATAGAGATACTTTCTCCAGGTACGTTGTAAAAGTACTAAACCTGTCAGGAATTAACACAAAAAAGTACAGCGCGTATTCAACCCGAGGGGAAGGTACCTCTGCGGCAGCCAAATTAGGTATAGATACAAACACCATGCTAGCCTACGGATCAGGGAAGAACGAGAAAACTATGGCAAGACACTATAGAAAACCGATAGAAAAAAAACCAAAATCAGTAGGAAACGAACTATTAGAAACTATACACAAATTGTAGATTAATGGGACTCACTGAGTAAATCAAGAATACTCAAAGTCGGTTTTTCTTGTTATTTCCCCCAATGGGACTCAAGAAAGGTTATGGTGCAAAACATCTGTGATTACTCTTATTAGCCTAATTTTTAAGGAATATTTACCCCAAAAATCGTATAACCTTATTACTTTATTGCTCATTTAGAGCAAGGTGCTATAAAGTGATAAAAAGCATATGATTCTGATTGTTGTGCTTATATGTTACGAAAAGAGAGAGATGAATTCCCCCTCAAAGATATTTTGTCTCTGAGAGACAAAGAGTAAAAAAGAGGGAAAGAGGGAAAAAGTTTATTTGTGGCTTTAAAGATCCCCCAGTTGCACTAGGGGTACGAAGAAAGTAGTCCCTACCGCGGGTAAGAAAAGGTAATTATCCGATTACTTACCTTTGGTAAAAGTATGAAGGAGAATTAAGGTTCTTGCGAGCCTAGGGACACTACTGAGTGCTCTGGGGTAACAGGGACCCACCATCCATCCCCATTTATATATATATATATATATATATATATATATATATATATATATATATATATATATATATATATATATATATATATATATATATATATATAAAACCAGACAAGTAATCAGTCGTGAGAGTGCGTATGCCAGGATTTATATAACTATTTAGGGAAAAAATTTATTTCTAACTGGAGAGTATTTCAAATTTTTTTAAATTTTATATATATGTGGCTGAATGGGATATTTTTTTCTCTGTGTCTCTCAGAGACATAGTTTCTTTGAGGGAGAATTCATCTCTCTCTCTTTTCGTAAAAATGAAAGCAAAAGGGGGGAAATAAAAAAGTTTCAAAGGATTGAAATCATCTATATTAATAAAAGTGTTTTCACAGGATTTTAAGACAGAAAGTTAGTAAAAAAAATCAGGGGCACATGCCACATCTCCGAGGATAAATACACCCCGTTTATAAAGTTTGTAATTTCAGCCCTTTTCATGAATCCCAACTTCCATCACTTCGCTTTGCTTGAATTATTAAAAGCAGAGAACTAGAATCCCTGGAAGGCCCACTCGCTGTGCAGCGCAGTGAACTAGTGGCGCGCATGCACCGTTCCTAGAATGGATCAAAACATCCGGTCCACACTTCTTACATGTCCGACTAGATCTGATATAAATGTACCCTGGTACCGGGGGTATCAGCTAGTTGTCCTAGTGGGCAAATTTTACATTTGTTGAATGGGTAACCGGATGTCTACCTCCCCTTAAGGCTTAATCTTGAAATAAAAGTTTGTCTCACAGGTGCAACGTTGAACGGCCGTGAGTGGGTTTTCCAGGGATTCTAGCTCTCTGTTAAGAACTAGGAGCCGAAAGTATGTTCATCACAGATGAATGAGCGTGCAATTATAAATAGATAACAAGGAAAATAAACGGAAGCGGCATTCCAAACAATCCTATTCCTCGTAAAAGACATAAACTTCAAGGAAATTGAAATGCAAACAATATGGAAACTCATCGAAACGTGCATGCTACCAATAACCACATACGGAGCCGAAACATGGGAAAATAACAAATAAACCAACTGAACAAAATAATAGACAACATAATAAAAAGAACACTCAGGGCACCCCAAACAACCCCAAGGGAAAACCTATACACAGAGACCAAACTCAAAGACCCTGAAACAATCATGAAAACCAAAAGAATCCTACACTACTTGAAAGTCCAAAACAGGAAAACCATAAAACCATAACAGCAATACCCAAAGACAGCAGATGGATAACTGCGACCGAGCAACTGATCAGGTCAGGTAGGTATATTAGGGACTATGGTGGGATCCGGATTCAAATAGTGTTTCCCTAAAAATTCTTATAGAATGACATGTGCTGCATATATAATTAGCTTAAGGAAGCATTTGTTTGTAAATAATGACTAAAGGAAAAACATTGTCTGGAATTATAATATAAATATATTGCATCATCTCTGACCAAGCCTTAGTTCTCTATTTTCTGCCTACCACAACAATGCTATAACATATGGCGCATATCACAAAAAAGGGGCTTTTTGCTACTTTTCTAATTTGATAACAAAACAGTCCATTTTGACTTCTATTATGATTACAATAAAAGTTAAGGTATCAAAATGATCCTCAAACAAATCTCTACTTGATTAAACTGGGCTTTGGATTTGCTTCCATATGGAATTCTATGGAATCTTCACTCATATTCTAGAAGGTCAACATTTTGCCTAACTTTCAGCATGATTTCATAGAAAATGTATCAAAAATGAAAACAGATAAATTACCTCAATAAATTCTAAATATATATGAGAGTAAAGCCCACAATCTCTGGTTTAATATGGTACCATTTGTAAATCTGTATCCTTTTTACAGTCTAAGTTATGA
Organism: Alentia gelatinosa; assembly: GCA_950022655.1. Taxonomy (NCBI): domain Eukaryota; kingdom Metazoa; phylum Annelida; class Polychaeta; order Phyllodocida; family Polynoidae; genus Alentia; species Alentia gelatinosa. Next base: position 15,807,364 of record OX465587.1, read on the forward strand.
GAACTTTTGTATAGCAAGTCAAAAATAACTAGTTTTCAGTCCCCAATATGGTTGCGAGGCCTATAGGGATAAAGCCAACATCAAAACCACTACCAAATCACAATGGAGCAAACAGATCCAGAAAACCCTGAACAATGAGTGGCTGGAGAAACTAGAAGAGATTAGGGAAAAAAAGAGCAAATTAAAATTCACCCTAAGCTGATCAACATATAAGATAGAGGAACTCTGACTGGCGTGAATGTAACTTGTAAGGTATGGAATTGCTCAGACTAAAGGCCATTACACACTGTGCGATTTCGGAACATGAATGATTACCTAATCAGAACTACAGAAGTGGTGCGAATCAATGTGGCACTGGCAATGGTAGCCCATTGACAGCTATGCATTTTACTAGTTATCGAGTGTCATGGAAACAATTGTACACAAACAGTTAGATAATATATTCAGCATTTAAGTTACTTCATCGGAAACAATGAAATATTATGTTTATTAGAAGTACCGTTTGGAGAGAAATACAAACATGTTTTACTAGAGTCTAAACCACTGCCATCGCCATTGGCATTGTTTACTTGGTGGTGTAACGTGTAGGTCTTGATCTAGTTCTTCGCTGTCACAGCTTTTTCTGTCTCACTTCAACAAGTTTCTCATTCCATAAATGCTTGTTATAAATCCCTCTAACCATGTGATAACAGATCGGACAAAATACGCACATTACTTTTGTTTTAATAGGTAATTTTTCTTGGCTCCTGTGCGACGTCTTATGCTGAGCGATAATGGGTCACCGACTACAGATGACTCAAATGAGAGCGCGCATGTGCATAACACCATCCCACCAATCACAGACAACTTTAGAATACCACTGTCGCTCTCCATCCACATTTTATGGCAGGTACCTATGAACTGTATAAGCTAAATCTCTGCTTGAAAATTTCCATAATGTGTGTTGGCTGGTTCTCTATTGGTGTTATGACTCAGCCATCGCTCGTTGGCTACCAGCGTAACTGATATTTTGCCCAGCGCATGCCTCTAGCGATTATCAGTCGCGGGTTGTCCTGACACACACTTGTCCTTTCGGAATGAAACAGGGATTTTGGAGGTAACGTTTGCTAAAAACAACCGGCATCATGTCGCAGAAGGTTGGCAAGAACAACAACAAGGTCTACAGACTGGTTTTGACCGGAGGTAAGTAGTGTCCTTCGATTATTTTGGTTTTGAAGCTGAAACATGCGGCTGTTTCGCGGACACACTCAGTACTGTCGAACGCTAGCATCTCCAAATATGGAGGCTGGGGCTGCTGGATGGAGCTCATATAAACAACATATTTTTCGAAGATCTTGATGTTATATTCAGGTCCCGACCGTAAGGGGTTAAGAGTATACCTGTCTGATCATATGCGGGATTGTATGGTCATTCCGATCGCCCCAGTTTGGATGTAGACAGCGGTCAAAGCGTGAGTTGATTTTGACAGGCAGGGAGAAACCACGTGGTGGAAATAACATCGGCGGCTTCTGCAGCAGCAGCAGCGGCAGCACCGACCGTCTGGGCGCCCGGGCCCGTAACACCGACCCATAGTTACTGCGTTATGTCCGAGCGATTCGTCGTGTGAAGGCTGTCTGCCTTGAGAATGGAGCAGACACTTCTTTGTTACGAATATTCGGGAATATTCCGCTTTAATAACGTGGAGATCATGTTCGGTCTTGTTCGGAGAAACGGTCCTGGTGTGAATGTGATGGTCGGGCTTGTGTTGTTGAGCGGCGGCCGTCATGGATCACTGCCTCTAAGTCTAAACAAAACCATCTCCACTTTACCACGCACACGTAACGGCATATCTCAATGACAGTATTTGTGACGCGTTATTATAACTAGGAACTGGAAAACAACAAAATGCTCGTTGATTGAACTATGTTTTTGTTTATGTTTTGAAATATCCTTATAATAAGTCATATGCTCAGTCAAATAATAAGGCAGTTTAAACGTCGACAATAATACGAGATTCGAGGTTTAGAATTGAGGGAGTGAGTTGACATTGGTATGGGGTATGAATAACCGTATTACGGTTGTGATGACTCATTGATTTGCTTCACTCACCGAAGACAATAGATTCTACCCCATGTTACCTGTGCTCATGTTTCAGTCTGTATCTCAACAAAGAGATACTAGTTTCTTCTTTCACAACAACTAGGCTTTATGCTGCCTGAAAGATTTCGTTTTAAAGTACTGTAATAGCATTGCCGTGGATTGATCTGGTAATATCAAAACTCTACATGAAGATCGTAGATATTTTCGGACTGTTGATGTTTACTTGGAAACAGTCTTTCAGCACATGTCAACCTGGTCAGCAATAGCTTCAATATGAAGGAAACCCTGGATAGCTTGCAGCCGCCCTATGCTACTTCTCCATAACTTGAATAATTTATGGAGAGTTCAATAATAGTCTATCTCATCTTATTTCTGTTTTTGGAAATAGGAAATTTTTTTTCTGAAAGTGTCCATATCACCTTTCATCATAGTCAAACTGTGTACCGTACTTTAAGTATCTATCAATTAAGAATGTATATTCTTGAACAAGAGACCTGCATTTCGTTGAGTCGCCGTTATTGCCGGTTTTGCCCTACGGGTGACTCTGGCAGAGACTATAATTTACTATGGGACGATCAGCCCGTGGGCTTACAAGGGAGTGGTGTCAGTGAGTGCTAGTCAACCTGGCCTATTGCTGCGCCCATCCCTCCACTGGAATTATACCGGAATTTAGTTGTGTGCCTCAAAGCGAAAGTCTCCGGTTTAATTCTGACAAAGCACGTCATCATCCGGATGTTTGTGTTGTGAATGCTGACCCGCATCAAAGTTGATGAAAACAATTTGGTTGAATGGGCTTTGCTTTTGAAGTCTTTGTATGAAAAGATATATCATTCTGTACAAGCTAGATGTCAGCTACAAATAATTCATTGTGAGCCTGTCTCGTTTAAAAAAGGAATTTAAGTACGACGAGGTGAAATTTGTACTGGTTCTTACGTTAGATGTAAGTGATCGGAGATGGACCATTGGGAAAGACTGCTATGTCTGCTTTTACAACGATGGGGGTCTGTACACGAGAGGGGATCCAAGGGCGACTGAGCAGGTCCGCGAGGGGATCGTATGGCCATCAGTTAACGACCCCGATGAAAAGAATTGGGGGGAAAAGACGACACAAGAGCACTGGGATATTCCGGACACGCGCCGAAGAAAGTTTCGCGTTGTATCCATAAACCACCAGGGTTGTCGCTGTTGGTCGTACTGCAGGTACTGGACACAGGCACCCTGGTTTGCCCCCGGCGGTATACTCAAATTCTGTTGGCAATTTGCTAAGAAAATTCGCGATCTCACTCTCAGGCTGTTTCCCGTTGCCGGTCGATCTTTCCGACTCATATGCCCTAGAGACTAGAATTATTCTAGTGACTTATTTCTGCCTTTATATATCATAGGGACTAGAATTTTTCTAGTGACTTATTTCTTCCCCAGATAGTATAGCGACTAGAATTACTTTAGTGACTTATTTCTGCCTGATATACCATAGAGACTAGATTTAATCTAGTGACTTATTTCTGCCGTATATACCATAGGGACCAGAATTGATATAGTTACATTTCTGCCCCATATACCATAGAGACTAGAATTACTTAAGTGACTTATTTCTGACTCACATATCATAGAGACTAGAATTATTCTAGTGACTTATCTCTGCCTCATATACCATAAAGACTAGAATTATTCTAGTGACTTATTTTTGCCTCATATACCTTAGAGATTAGAATTATTTTACTGACTTATTTCTGACTCATATACCATAGAGACTAAAATTATTCTAGTGACTTATTTCTGCCGTATATACCATAGGGACCAGAATTGATATAGTGACATTTCTGCCCCATATACCATAGAGACTAGAATCACTTAAGTGACTTATTTCTGACTCACATACCATAGAGACTAGAATTATTCTAATGACTTATTTTTGCCTCATATACCATAGAGACGAATTATCCTAGTTTCTTTGCATATACATGTAGCAAGCATGGTGTACGCATGTTGTTAAGTGATATCTGCAGTCCGGGGTACACGTGTCCAGTAGCCACAGCGCAATCCATAGACATCAAGTCGCAGCAATATTCGTGAAGCATACCTTGTACATAAACAATTCATACGTCTTTTTTTTCGATAAAAACACCAGGGAATTGCGCTCTACCTCAGAGACATGCTAACAGGCTACCTCATGTCATGCGTCATTGTATTTTAAACGGCCACGTGCGTCACGCCATGGCGGCGCAGTGGGCACGGTGCGGGCAGGTCCCAATCGGTGAAGAAACTTTACGACATGTGGGAAATCGATGCGCGTCTCTCGTGTCCACGCCTCCAGACACTGCCGCGCGTCTCATTGACTTCTGAAGGTCACCAGGTCCGCAGGGGTCACATGACCTACGCTGGACACGTGACCTTAATGATTCATAGGTGGTCCCCCCGAGAGGCCTACTCAGCGGTGACGTCATGAATTGTAGTAGGGACCCGCGTCGCCAGATGGTGCTCAACACAGGCGGCCAGCCCTTCCCTGCCTCTCTCCCCTACAGCAGACACGCTCCCAACCCAGCCACTCCCCACGGCATCGATCTGCTTTACTTTCCGTTCCCGGTCTCGTCACGTGTGACTACACTCGTGGAGATAATCATATCCGCGAGACCAAACAGCCTCGTTGTGGGCAGATAAACAGCTGGGATATGGCTGTAATATAGACCCGTGCCATAAAACACCACTATCATCAGAACACCGTCCAAGTGACAAAGACTCTCTTTGTTATTAATTGCTCACATTTTAGAATCAGAAAATACTGTTATGAGTGGTCGTGATATGATAAGTAAGTCATGATTCAGAATGCATCATTGCTGTAATCGAATTGAGTAAGATGTGGAAATAGAATTTGTCATGTACATTGAATAGAGAGGGAAAAACATGAATATTCCACAAATATTCTGATTGTCCCATGTTCCTGCCACATCTATCAGGTCCGGAAACTTCTGCTCATATGTTGCAATAAGTACCGACTGAGAAGTGCAGTATTCCCCTATTTCATTCCTCTCAAGACTATGCCAAGCAACAGCATGTAAACAGAGATGTCAGTTTTCCACTTTTCCAAGGAAATCTTAAGAGTAAGGGAGTAAGAACTCAAACACAGATGGACTAGGTACTACTATGAGTCAAGAACATAATTGATTTTAATGAGATTCTTCATACAGATACAGACAGCAGGTGGCATCTTGCTACAGGGTGAGCTTGTAAGCTCTTAGCTGTGATTGGCTGTTGAGGCAACAGCCAATTACGATTGACCAATGTCCTTCCAGTCTGTCATATGCCAGCAAGGTTGCTCATGTCACTAACAACTCTGGTGTCATGTCAGCGTCCCCTGTCCCCATATGGCCTAGAGCCAGCGATAATGAGGGTAAACATGCCATTCACTACATGGCTGCTGTACGGTCAACATCAAGACAGGGGAGGAGCGCTACAAAATGGCGGCTGTCTTTATGCGGTCTTTTTGGTACTTATGAATATGGACAATTTATATGACTAATCTGTTCGCATAGAAACCAATATAATTGGTCACGATAGGGATGGAGGGACCAGAACTTTACTCCAGGCTCATGTGAGCCTGTCAGTTGGTTTCAATTCTTGCCCCCCCACCTTAAGCATGACCGTCTAACATTGATTCAACAATATCCAGTCTACAAATTGAGTGGAGAACGTTCTTGATGACTGTCCTGTCTGAGTAGAGAGTGGGGGAAATTCTCCTGGACTTATTATAGGCACTGTCCCGCGACCAGAAGGCTGCAGGATACGCTGGATTGTTAAGGCCGAGGTATAGTCTGGTCGGGTCATCGATTTCACCATGCCGCTCCTTACCAGCCTACAACACACCACACACACACCTTCCCCTGCTGCCCTCAGTCAGTAGTAGCCCACAGAGCAGCCCCTCCCTGCTAATCGGCCTACTAATACCGGCGGAGACGGACATTCAATATGGATTGATTGGGGCAGACGACAAATACTGCCGTGTGCGGGCTGGGAAATGAGAGCCGACAACTGGCGAGTTGTGAGGCCGGATATCATTGGCTGGACGACGACACGCGCATGCGTCTCGGTGTAAAGTGACTGGTAGATTGGATACCGTTCGACATCCATATATCACCCATATTTCCACTTTTCAATAAAAGTTCACTTTTTCCTTTTTCAATATACATTCATATCTTGGTCCTTGTATAAATTTAAGCAACTCTCACAATGAAAGCAAGCACCTTTCCCCAATTATTCACTTTTCATCATTTTATTGTTATAAAAATGCAATTGGAGGGAGTTCCTATGGGCAGGTAAAAGATATGGATTAGAGCGGTAGTTGTAAACTACTGGATGATATTAGGGGATTGTGGAAAGTAAATAAGTAAATCACCAGGATTTTTCAAACATAGCGTATCTTAGTGGGACAAGTACACAGATGCTTTGAATTGTTAAGACAGTTTAAGTGTTACAAGTGGGGTATTTTCACTTAAACGACTTGATATTATGGTAGCAAAGTGATTTTAGTCACCTTTATTAACTCAGAGAGTGTCGTGCATTGAGTCACATGACCGAACAGGTCAGGATCTTTAAGTTAGGAAACTCGCATGGAGAATTCAATATGAAGATTGTTTCAAACCCATACGTCAAATCTGTCACTGAACCAGTTGAAATATCAACTCCATATCAATTATCTCAGATTAGAACCATTAATTTTATCTTTTGGTTTTAATTAGAATTGGCATATTTAAGCTTCTAGTCAATATGTAGGCCGTATAAATATCCCTATTCCTAGTCTATTATGAAAACGCCTAGCTGGCAATTCCAATGTCCAGAATACTAATCCTCTCCAATATATTACCACATAAGTACCTCAGGTAATGAAACTAGAGTCCAGTTTTGGGTTGGTTTCTCTCTGGTCCTGTTTACATGAGCCAACAAAATTTCTCTTCACTTTATGTAAATCTCGAGTGCTTTGGCGTATTGGAAAGTGCGTGGGACCCTGTCTGAGATTTCCCTCCACCACTCAGCTTTGCCCTTCATATTATTTAGTTAATCTCATGGCGCAATAGTCTCTGGCGTTAGTTTTCAGTGCTAGTGCCTTACCCAGTCATTGTGGTCTTAACTCAAAGTGTTTGGAGTAGGAAGTAATCTAACAAACTACGCATATGTTTGACCTCAACGGTATGTTACTCTGGCAGTCGCTACCATGTTGCAGATCGTCCTTCCCAATATGGTTCTTATTATGAGCGTGGTCGCCAGCTACACACATACCTTGCATTTCATGCTGCCACACTTTTATTCTGTATAATACTAAGTTTACACTGGGCCACGGCAGCCACGTTTTGCCAAAACGTTGGGCACAGTTGCAGATGGTCAAGGAGCCATGAATTTGCATTTCCACTGAGCCCCTGGTGACTCCACTATAGGGATGTTTAAGGGGTCTGTTTGGTCCATGGTTCCCTGTACGACTCGCTGTGGTCTTTCGCATACCTCACGTTTTGTCCACGGTTCCCAGTACAGCTTTGGTCACGTTCAGTCGCATCATGTGACGCTCATCACATCTCATGAGGGCCCAGTACATTTCTCATTAGCCGCTGGGGCAAACCTTTTGTCATTTCAAAATTTGTCCCTGTTGGCCAAGGCAGCCAGGGTGTGTCACAGTTCAGTCACATTTATCCATCCCGTCCCCCTGAGTTGTGTCATATCCCTCATGTTTGTGTCAACAGTGCTCCACGGGGTTCCACGGAGCTCTGAAACCTGGCTGCCATGGCCCAGTATAAACCTAGCATGAATAGTGTTATTGCTCAGAGACTTGGTATTTGGTTGTTATGGCGGGACTCGATGGAATCTACAACCTCATAGCCTGAGGTTGGATGACGGGTTGGAGGGTGTAGAACTGGCTGGTTGGTTCAGTGCCAAATGGGATTTGGGGTAGCTTTGCTATGCTGGCTTTGGAGTTCCACACATCCAAGACCCACACCTTTTAATGTTTGTACTCCGTTTATTGATATCTTCCTTGGATTATAGGCTATTGGACACGCATCTTCTTGGGTCTCCTTGGCGTACAGAAAAGGGTCTTCATGTATGATCCTAGATTATTCAACGGGCCCCTGAATCCACAGCACTCACAGGAGTGTTGCATCTCGTTCCCGCGTAGTGTAATTTACGAACACATCCATCGGGGTGTATTTTTTTTCACTTGCCTGCCTTCCTGCGGCGGCATGTCGCAAAATTGGTGTCTGCAGACAAATCTTGCCTACGTCACAAGCATTAAATTTTGTTATTGCTTTCTTTTGCTTAGCATCAATTACAACGGGTCTAGTCCATTATTGCGCATCAAAAACACGTTTCGCCATGGTTATAGGCAATAAACGATAGTTTTGTGGACAGGCAGCTCTAAACCACGAGAAGTTGACGCATAGTAATACACGAGCGCTAGCGAGTCTTTTACGACCTCGAGTGGTTTACAGAGCTGCCTATTCACATAACCATCGTTTGTTGAATCTATTATCCGTCTTCTCGAGTCAGTTAATCCTAGAAATTGTTTTTATAAAGGGTTATCAATAGGGACTATTGTTTTGCTCTATAGCACAAAGGGACTATTTTCCTCTATGCCATGGCGTTGAGGCCGTATACCACAGATTTGAATGCGTATACCAAAGTTATTGCATCTGACAGGTTTTAAACAATGGGTCGTAGTTTACTGAGTCCCCATATATTTTCAATTGGGACTTTGTACACCATGGGTAATAAGTATTTATATAATGTATCGTGCACATGTGTATTGAACACGCCAGTATAAAGCATTGAACAGTAGAACCGTTTTACTCAGGAGAATATATCAGATAGGAATTATCATGAACGATTTCAATCAAATAAATTATGTATATTAAACCGATCTTGCGATAACACCTTGAGGGCAACACAAGAAGTACAATACCAACAACTTTTACTCCATATCAAAATGTGCGGTGATATCAGCACAAATATCAATGGTCGCCATGTGTTTTGACGTCGGCCTCAAGTACACACCTTACATTGCCGGAAATGGTAGTGAAATTTAAGCTGCTTTAAATATAAGCTGGTTTATTCCGATGAAGACTTCCTAGATGAACCGACTCCCGTTAAGCGTGTGGAGGTCTCGGAGCACGTCCAACTCTCGCGAGGAAGCGCGAGGTTCCTGACACTAGTTGGCAACCTGCCAAGATCCTGCCGCTAGTTCTGGAAGCGTCTCATAGGTGGCGTTATACTGCTTGGTCTTTGTGTGAATTTGTGGCATCTTTCAACTTGGGTTTTGCTATTTCAGAGAAAAATCTACGGCGAGATTCCACTCTAATGGTGAGGGGTCCCAGTACTCTGCTGGGAGAGTGACCGAGTATAAAGATGAGGGTTGTGGAGAAGGGAGTTTTTTTCACCCCTGGTATTTTTGTCCCATAGAGTTAATATTGGAAGCTCGTTCCCCATGTCCCTACGAGTATTGCAATCCGTTATCCATGGTCTATATCCTGTATGCCATCCATTCTTTTAGTGTGTTCAGGGGTGAGATAAATACAGGAAGCAACTCATTTTGGTCAAAGAAGTCGTTCTCCAACTCGTTTGAATGCTACTTGATATTCACCCGGTTGTCACCTCGTTCATATCACTCTTCATCAAACTCGCGTATAATGACAACGTTGACCAAAACTTGTTGGTTTCTTCTTCAATCCTCATCTGGCATGGAGGACGGCGCTAAGCGAGTGTGGTGGGATGAGTAGGAAGGAGCGGGCGCGAGTAGTTATGGTTGATATGAATAGACACAAATAAACACGGGTCTAACCACAGAGTGGGCCGCAAATAGAGATCTACTTCCTCCACGTGGCTGCCGCAGTGAACGAGGCCGGGACGTCGGCCGGCGAGATAGGCAGCTAGACAGGCGTATAGGTGAGCAACCAGGACGCCCTCTTAAAAGATGCCAAATCAGATAGCACATTGTAAGATCGGTGGTCAGTAGATTTACTGCTATATTGGCAGCACTAGTGTTAAAAACTGGGCAGGCAGCAGTTCTGAGAGAGAGGTGCTAAACTTGAATGTTTAGCTTGGAAGAATAGCAACGAGTACAAGTATATACTTGCTAAATAGAATGAAGGCAGCTCGCTGAGTAGCATATTAGTATTTTGTTAATGCTGTTGGGTTGACAACTTGGCAAGTTGCCACATCAAACTCGTGGAGAATGATACCTTTGACCAAAATTGTTGAGTTTATTTATATCAGAGCAGAGTACTGGAACTGGTCCCACTGAGTCCACCTTTCTCTTTCATCTCCAGCAGAAGTAGACTTAATGCTATACCAAAGGCCAGTCCTTCTCATACCATGTGGATGTTGTGTAGGAAGTCAACAAACCCTCACCTTGGTAAATGTGCAAGCATAGGATATCTGCCTGAATTCAATTCAGAGATTCAAAATACTGCCAATATGGTGTAAAACCAGTGAGAAACGTCAGAATGAACACCTGAAAGATGGTGGGTGATATTTGCACAATTCTGGCCCTTTTAGCTTTCAGCTCCCCATGCATCCTATACGTGTATACCCTCGAGGTCTCCTGGGGCATTGAATAAACTAACGAACGAACAACTGGTCAGTCATCTTGCCCAGCAGACACTGTGGTGGAGAGAACTTGGCAGACAGTTAGTTGGTTCAGGAAGATGGGCAGTTGGCCAAATATTTTCGAACCACAGATCGCCGTCAGGTGATCCAAAGGAACGAAAGAGTTACACAAAAAAGTTCTTGAATAAAACTAATTTGTTTATTTTGTGTGAGCTCCTTTACAAACCCTTTTGTGCAAACCGGTATGGTACGCAAGCGATCTCAACGTTTGGCTATGTCCGTGAGTACAACGTCTATCTGGCAGACACAACGTTGTACTACGTATATTTAAGTGGAAAGGGAAATAAAGCAGAACGTTACAAACTATACCTGTGTGAAGTTGGACTTGACTGAGGCACACTAGAGTGTTCTGCATGCTGTCCCACACATTGCCAATGGGGACTTATTTTAGTAGGGCAGAAAGATGTGATACCACCGCCTACGCACCATCTCTATCTTGTAGGATTGGTGCACGCAAAATTTGCGATTTATTTTTTAACCCCGCGCCCTACCCCCACCCCTCCTCACTGCGTACGTACTTTATGGATGGCCCTGTGTATAATAAAACAGGTAAACATAAACCCACAACTAAACGGGAGCTGCTGACAGCCGTGCGCGATGCCATCTGACACAGAGTGACACTCCGCGGGGGTTAGTCACATCAGCCACTGAGCAGCTCTGAGCAGCTCCAACCGGCGGAGAAACAGGTAGCAGCCGGCCGAGCGGCGGGCGGCGGGGGCGGGGGCGGGGGCGGCAGCCACGGCCACAGCAAGGTGTAGGCGGGGGATCGCTGGTGGTGAGGGGCGACTGCTGGGGTTATGGTGTCGGTGGGTAGGGAGGAGGAGGGTGGGGGTTACCTACTCCGGTTAACCGCCCCCCAACTGCCAGCAGCCATTCGCTCAGGTCCTTGAAGGCCGGAGACCAGTTTGCTGCTCACTACCTGTGGCAAGGCCACGCGGTGGAAGGGGTGTGTGTGTGTGTGTGTGTGTGTGTGTGTGTGGGTGGGGGGGGGGGGTGGATGTGGGTGGGGGGGGGGGTGGATGATCACGAGTGTAGTCAGCAGTGATCGGAGTCTGGTTGGCATGGTAACCGGGCGATGAGTTGGTAGTGGTAGGAGGAAGGCAGAGACTATTGGTATCTCAGAGGGGAGTGGGGCTGGAGCAGGTGGGGAGTGGTCGTGGGGGACTGGCGCTGGGGGCCCGACAGGGATGAAGGTGGTCCGGTAAGGCATGGAGAGATCATGGTTGGACCAGGTTTCGACCGTTTAATGAATTCCACTTAAGATCATGTGGCCTGTTCAAAAATCTAGGCTCGGACATGAAGCACCTTTTCTGTACCCCAAGGAGCCCCAGGAATGATGTGGGTCAACTTTATTCAACACATATGGATGAACTTATGGGCGGCTAAGACTGTCTTTAACTCTTAGAGAATAAACAGATATTATCAAACGATAACCATTGTATGAGGTACAGAGAAGGGCTTTCATGTACCAGTAAAGATTACTCAACAGGCCCCTGCTTATGTACGAGCCTAGATTATTCAACAGGCCCCTGCTTATTAACCGCTATGAGGATCGATTGTCCTTATATTCTTGACAGAAGTAATGATTTCACGTACTCCTGCACAATTCAAACATGACACCAGTGAAAAATGATGGATTAAACTGGCCCTGGTCCCTGTGTCCCACAACTCCGCCTCTGCCTCCCGTCAGCTGCCATCACTTTTCCTCCCTCTACACTCCGCCTCACCCACTGCGTCAGTCAAGGGAAGGTTGCACACTTTAATGAACTTAAATCTTAATTTCGATTTACCATTCAAAGAATGTTCATAATCAAAGACTTGACCAAGTCTAAAGGTGGATTAATACACTCTGATATATTTTACGGTCTAAACAGGTTGTATTCAAGATCTCGTCACTCGTTTAACTGATCCCTGCAATGGAAACGTGGTTTTGGTCAGATAAACTTTTAAAAAGACGCATATAAACACTATATCAGGCCACACAAAGACTTGGATAGGTAAACTGGGGTGTGACTTGTTTATGTATTCATATATCGACATATTGCTCAGATGAACTTAATTATATGGAGATAGAGATATTAATCATAAACAAATATTGCCATCTAGTTTGCAGCGTGCAGTAATATGAACGAGGAGATAGCAGAGTGAATATCTGGAAGCGCTACAAACGAGATAATACGGGGACTCAGACCAAACACAAATTTGTTTCTGATTTCTATCATAGCCTACAAATATTTATTTGTATATCCCCATTGAGTATGAGTAACCATACTTGCAAGCCTGTCGAGTACGAGTTCCTAATGCTAAGCCAGGTTTATATGCTTTATACCAGGTTTAGATAATGAAATACAACAACACTAATTGTAATGGTGGTGTCACCTGTAGTATCAACAACCGCGGACCAAAACCACATGCTTCATACAGACTTTAGCCGATTAGACGTGTTGGTTGCCTATGGCTTTCATACTGCACCGCTCGACCAGCCTTCCTGGTGGGACCCAGACGAGACCTGCAGAGCTCTCGGTCGTTCATCTCTAGCCTTTAATAATGGTGCTACTTAGCTAGGCTTACTTAGGCCTAATCAGCGCCTGAACACGGGTCCGAGGCCTCGATGGGTCAGCTGCCTGCTTTATAAGAGACTGCCGATAATTGGATCAATTTCCACCAGCCTTGCACGCGTCTTTCACCTGCCGAAAAGTGGCTTCTTGTCACAGGTGGACATTGTGAGTGTTGGAGGCAGGGCCTGGATTTTAGATGCGTTGCGATATCTAGCATGTAAATAATTGAACAAATTGGAAGTTAAACTACCCAAACAGACAAAAATCTAGCATGTATGATATACCACCGTTTAAATGCCATCCATAGAGTATGTACGCAGTGAGGGGTGGGTGGGTATGGGAATCTGGAAATGGTAGAATTTTGCAAAACAGTACTACTTCCACTCGCTCCATCCGAAAATACAAAATGGAAAGGGGGAATTACCCATTCAAAACGTTCAGGAATTTTGCGTACGCATTTTATGGATGCCGCCCCCCCCCCCTTTTTTTTTTTCTTTCTTTTCTACATCGATCGCGACTTTAGATTAAGTGTTTATACAGGCGGTGAGGAATCGTGTATGTTTGAATTTGAAGTGAGGAAAATAAACACTGCCTTGTGTTTCAAGATGGTTTACGTTGTAGCAATCATTTCACTGTGACACAAATCTGTAAGATGATTTTGGATGAAGCTAGCGAAGGATACGACTGTGTTGCACGATGCTACCACTGTATGCTACCACTGTATGCTGACATTCATCAAATTGGTACAGAGACTGTAACATCTCTCGGAACACTATTGCATGGCAAAAGTCATACGGTCTATTGTCACTTGGTGACAGTATCTGGTATCAGTCGCTTGCGATGGGAAACTAAGATGGCTCGATAAACATTAGTTTCATCCTGTAGGGAATTACTAGGCATATGTTTGTGCAAAACAAAACAATAACAAATCTGTGAGATGAAGATCAACGCATTAAGCCCTGCGATCTACAGGCCCTGCGATCTACAGGATCTACAGGCCCTTCCTCATGCTACCATTCTAAACAAAATATGAATACTTTAAAATTATTGTTGTTGCTTTTTGTGACATCTTTGCAATGATTTTGTCACTGTACATTGAATAGCATACACTCTTAACATGGTACTTGTTGACTGTATTACGGTTTGACAAATATTTCTCACAAACATTTATTAATATAAATAATGAGATTTCGTCCACTTATTTGATAACCCGTTTTAACTGTAGCCACATAATGGCAAATTTGAAATCTGCACGGAAGTGGACAGCCCCTACCCAGCCACTACCAAAGCCGCCACCAGGGGAGGAAAAAAAGGCGCACCTGGCGACGAGCAGGGAACTAATTAGGGCGACCCTGGACGCTGGTTCGCAATAAGGCAGTATGACGTGTTGATGGTCGTCGTCAAGGTAACACGCCCAGCCGTGTGCGCATGCCCCGTAGACCACGTGACTGGGAGACGCTGGTGATTTGTATTCCTTAGTTACCGGACTAGCTCAGAGACAGCGAATAGAGAAACTGTCAAAGGTCATCTGCTGTGAGGATAGATACTGAATTGACGGCTTATCCATGCTAATTTCCTTTGGCTGACTTAACCTACCTATTAACTAGGCTCACCTAGCCAAATTAGATTAGGCTAGCCTAACCGGGCTAACTTAGCAGAGCTGATCTACTCTGACTGAAAGTCGTTATTATTGTTGAATATAGCAATTCACTGACGTAATAATCGTTGTTGAACATGATATGTCTGAATGTTAGACGCCTATGGTTGGGAAGAGTGATGTAGATAGAGTGGTATTGGGGGCTAGAGGTCTGTTTGATAACTTATACCTAAGAAATAGCAGTGTACAAGGAGACCTCATATGAGGGTTGTAATTTAATAATAATCAAGCTTGCCTAGCAAAAAGTATATTAGAAAGGAATGTTTTATCAGAACTCTCCTTGCTCCTCCGAGGAGCACTTGAAAATCATTGGAGAAATCCGTGATTGCAAAGACTTCAAACAATGAGGACGTCTAGAAAGGACCTGCAATGGTTGACCGGACGTAAAATCATTCAAACAAGCAAACAAAAGCTCAACTAAGACTGTTGTACCTGACCAAAAGGTCCTCCATAAGTGTTGAATAAAGTTTACCCAAATCGTGCCTGGTTCTCGTTGGCGTACAGAAAAGGGGTCTTCATGCAGGAGCCTAGATTATTAAACAGGCCCCCGGATAGAGATGGAGATGGTTGTAGGGATTCAGCGATACACTATATCAGCGGGGACACCCGGCGGTATATCAACCCAGAGCTGGCCATAGATCTCCACAGTCTCGCGGGACCTCCCTCAGGATGATGTGTTCAGGTTCAGTGGAGAGGGATCGCTGAGAAGACAGTCTGCCTGCTTCAGATAGCTCCGGCCGGGCGGCTCCGACAAGGATGAAACGGGCGCTGTATTTATAGAGAGAGTGGAGAAGAAACAAGCGCCTTGACTTGTAGATAATCGTGCCAAAACGCTATACCATAGTTAAGACCGAGGGGTTTGTTTTTATCTACATTATACGGCCGAGAGGATTATATAAATATAAGGTATTATCTGCTCCAGGTCATCTCGGCGTAATTACTTAATTATTGGGTTAGAAAGTAGACAAAAATATGCTGCATAGAAAGTATGTTATGGTTTTGGAAACACTGAGACTGGATTTCTTTGGAAGATTGGGGAATGTAGCGGTCCTGTGTTGTAACTTACTTAGCTCTGCTGTAACGCTCATCAAACGTTCGTGATAACGTGTTATTTAAGCATTGTATGAAATAAACCCTTGTCAATAATTAAAGTCATTGTACTTAACTGTGATGACTGACAATTAGTGTACTTTGTGCTACTGCGACACAGATGCGTCTATCCCTAGGTTTTATAGTGAAATGTTTGGTTTTACAATCTAATGTTTGATTTTTCTATCAAATGTTTGGTTTTAAAATCTCATGTTTGGTTGCACCGCGGAGATACGTGTGATACCTAAGTTTTTTTTGTCCACCCCTTGAAGTCCATACTAAAAGAGGGAATACAATTTCAACCACGGTGTACTTTATAAAATATGTTGACCGGGAACGCTATATTTTCCGACAGCATCATAGTCATAATGAGATAATGAATTGGGCGATTATGAGGGATATCAGTGGCCCTGCATATGCGGGTTCCTAATGATAACTACCCTAGTCAATCGACTGTTATCGCGGCAGGGTTAACAGTATCAGAATAATTCTTCAGCAAACGGCTCACATCCATTGTCCCACTTGCGGATCCATCATTGTTTATATCTGGGCTGATTAGAAAACCAGCAGTTGGACATTTATTTAAAAAAGAAAGTATATTGTCAAACTGGAAATAGAATACTGCATCATTGTTAAAGCCCAGAGAACATGTGTGCACCTATCTTTCTGTGTGCTTGTGACGATGCCAACAATGATAATAATGCCAATGATGGCGATGATATATGCAAATGGCATGACATTAATAGTTGATTAAAACTCACCTAACAAGGCACAGCAGGTGGTATGACTAATTAACAGTGATTAATACTAGCCTTGTATTAAGAGGAGGAATCGTTAACGTTAGAGCTACAACATGGGGGTTTAGACTTCTATTCACACAGGGTTATACGATGTAATGTAGAATCTAGGCGGGATTTCGTGCCAAGATCACAGGATTACAAACGGTCACTTACTCGCTAGTCGCGTAGCCGCCTTGTCACCACAGTTATACAATGTAATAAATGACGAGTTGTATTTTCGCATCTACTATTGACAAAGAAAAGGGCGTGCTTTAAACAAGGATATCTGAGCGCAGATGTCGCAGTGAATATTAAGATCAGTAAGGGAAATATAAAATCCCATAGAAATCATTGACTGGGGAAATCTGTCTCGCTCCTGTTGTCTTGACTCAATAAATCTACAACTCACACACCTTATGCAAAACACATGTGATATTCATAGATGCCTGTGATGTGATTGTTAAGGTAAGGTAAAATGAATGTAGATCGGTTGTCGATCAGAACTTTGCAGCTGCCCTCGTCCTCCGCCTCGACTACTGCGGAGTATTGGTTTATATCTGATGAATTCAAAAGAAGCAAAGATTCTTTCGGCATGATACCAATGAAGACATGTATGAATATATGCAGAATGACATAGACCATTATTTAACATCTAGTTGAATGGATCTATACCGACTGTTATAGATATAGTTACTAACGTTATGTGTACATGCGTGGGTTTGTCGTCAAGTGTCATCTTGCAAACTCACAGCAGACACTGATGTAGAAATTTACAATGATCGCAAACATCATTTATCAGTTTATTGTTTCTCACAGACTGCCTACGTCCTTGCCTATGTTTTCGTTTCTGTCCTTGCACCTTTGACTTGAACTTGGAAAAACGCCAATAATGGTGATTGCACCTGTCATTAAACTATTTAACTGAATAAAAAGAACGGGAAAAAGTACACATTGATTGGAATGACATTCACTGTTGTCTGGGTTAGTATTTACATGTATGTGTTGAAGTGTCGGATCTTGTCTAAAAACCATACCTGATATCTCATCAGAGATAAAGAGTGGTCCTCACTCTTTGTACTGAGTTAACTTTAAAGACCGTCATCCAAACAAAAGACATGTATGTCACATGGAAAAAAGAAACCAACAAGTTTTGGTTAAAGTCGTCATTCTCCATGAGTTTGATGCGAGGTTATTGAGGCGACAGCTGAGTGAAAATCGCGTAGTGCTCAAACAAGTTGGAGAATGGAGAACAAGTTTGCAATGTTAGGCATATGAGACAAAAATACCAGGGGTGAGTTAAAGATACATCTATGTTATTTATAAATATAAGCCTATGGGTGATGTGTTGCTGCCCAACCATCACACCTTGCTTTCCTTTTCTGAGTACAGGAACCTGAATTGATTTGAAGTCACCGCGGATTTGACCCCTTCATTATTCAGTGCCCGATCTCCACCTAAAATAAAATCCCGCCAGCTTTTGATCAAATCTCGGCAACTGTTGAAAGGTTCTAAGTAAACAGAGGTCAGTTGAAAGGGTCACCAAGGATCAGATAGGGTCAGGGTCATGACTTCTGCTGACCAACCGAAAATAACCACAAGCAGCCTCTTAACGGCCAAACTGAGCTCATTACCACAGAGTGGTGGACTACGCTCTCCGCCGGCAAAAATAAAACAATTCGCACTCTCCCACATGGGCCAATTGAATGGGAGTGAGGAACGCTTGGAATGTTGGTTTTTTGACATTGAGCTTTGGCGGTCGCCCTTGGACGGGTGGGAAGGGGAGAGATCATTGCGTCGGTTGACAAAGGGACGCTGATAGGGCGTCTAAACGGCGGCGCTCACTTTGAGGTTTTACGTGCACAGAGGGTACTTAAAACGTCTCTCTGTCACAGTTACTGATTAAAAGGGTACTTTTTGGAGACGGACGGTAGCTCTTAGGTTCGTCAAGCCGCGTCTGGCGATACAGACGCGGAACGCACGCCTCGACCCGGGCGTCCCACCCGCGCGTCTCAACTGTAGGCCTCGCAACCATGTTGGGGACTGAAAACTAGTTATTTTTGACTTGCTATCCAAAATGTTTTCATAACTTGGGCTATAAAAAAGACACATATTAAAAAAGGGTACCATATTAAACTAGAGATTATGGGCTTTATTGTCATATATATTTTGGATCATCCCCTCAGGGCCACAAACGGTCCGAGAGTAAATGGCCGCTTCTCTTGACAAAGTCAGTACCAACGACAATGTAATGACAACATAGGGACCAAATCACGGGAGCTACATGAGAAAGCGCGTGTATTATTTTTGCCATTTTTAGACATGGTAACGGGATCACTTGTCAAAATGAACATGACACGCTGCAATCAATGCTTTTATTGACGTTGAGATAAGGATTCATGTTTATCATTTAGAAGATAAGAGGTCACCGGATAAGAAAATGAAAGGAACTAAAATTAGAGCGAGAATAGTTTGAATTTCTTGCGAAACAAAATTTGGATGGAAGGACTCGTGGAAGGAAATAATTTCCCATGGCCTTGTCAGATCTATCCAGTGAGACCAGTTGGGCGAACTACCCTCATATTACTCAAAGTTTTTTTTTGTGTGGGATTTTTGTTTTGTTTTTTAACTCCATGGATGGACCATGAGTCGGAAACCCGAAAAAGAAAAAAATAAGAAGATAATGTGTCATACGTAATTATTGGATGATGGCTTCCCTTATCAAAACAGCGCTATTCAATCTTCACAAAAAAGGCAGATGTCACGAGTTGTGGTTGACCTAGTTAACTGAGATGAGGGCGATAATACAGGAAACTGTCATCAATGTCCGGTTGAGATTGGCCAGATGAGAGATTTACTTTGTAAACATGGCGAATGCCAGTGCAAATTATCCTGAAGTTATTCACAGGCGGATCAGTAAACCAGCACTAGCTTGAAATATAAACAGGAAGTCTGGTCACCCTGGCGACAGTACCTCCCCTAGCGGATCACCCTGCTGGTTAGAAAACCGGCAGTTATCGTGATCAAAGAACATGGACTAGGATATTATAGAGGAAACCTGAAAGTTATGAAAGTTTATGGTCAGAGCTCGTATCCCCTCGAGTTTGAATCGCATAGTAATTGACAACTCGAAGCCGCATTAATTACGTAGCGATCCAAAAGAGATGAGGTCGAGCTCTAACCTTAAACTTTAATAGATTTCTGAATTTACCTCACCCTTTACATTGACTAATGGGCTAGCATTTTTGACATAATTCCCCATTGAGTATTTTTCTAAAAACTCAATGGGCGTTGGATACGAGTTCCAAATGAGAAGTCTATTGGGGAAAAAATACCAGGGGTGAGATGAATAATAATAACATGACTTATTATGATTCTGATGTTTTTCTTTTAGTATGTCAGTGTCTGTAACGTACAATTGGTCCTATACCACTGTTTGAGGAAAATAAAAACACTCTATTTAGGCCACTAAAAAAAAAAAAATTGTTTCTCATCACCAAGCCATGAAAAATATGACGAGGGCGCTTTTTTTTTTTTTTTTTTTTTTTTTGTTGCTATATCAAAGATGGCAGACATACAGTATAACCCCGCATAAGTGGACACCCTCCGATCCGGGCCAAAGTGGCTGCTTACGCGGGGTGTCTGCTTATGCGGGGTTTCCAGATTTTTACTGGCTATACATTTAATGCATCCCTGACACCAGGAGCTTTAATTTGATACTAAATACACATACCTTTTATAATTTTTATCAAGATTCATCTATTTAAAAAAAAAAAAAAAAAAAAAAATCTTCTAAAATCATTTTTTCTGATGCGCGCGGTGATGAGAAACAAGTTTTTTTTTTTGAGTGGCCTTAGAGTGCTTGTCATTCATCATTTTATGTTTATTATTGCTCATATGCTAAGAGAGGAACCTAGTGCGAATTATTTAGTCCGTGCTCCGGCCAACGGAGTGTAATATAAAACAGGAAGCCAAGTTTAGAGACCCCATCATACATAGACATTTTACACAACCATACTCTTTTCGGTTTTGTATGCATTACTACACATTGTTCTGTACTTTGTAACGATGTCCGTTAGCTTTGAATGTTTTACATCTAACAGACTTGACTCGTTTGGGTTGGGAGGATTGTGTATCATAACTGTATAGGCGTATGGTTCTGGCCCAACTGGGTAAGGTCACAGATCTTATACAACGTATATAAACATGTTCGGCTGCATATATTGTATTAGTCGTGTCAACTGTACGACCGACTGCTTACCCGAATTATACCAATAAAGATTATAATTTTGTAACTTTAATTGCTACTGGAGGTTAGAGAGGGAGTATTTTCATCTGGCTCTAGTCATCTTATAATTATTTATTTATTTGTTTTGTTAGCTTAAAAGACAGGAATGCTTCAAACATGCTTTAACCGAATCCTTGGCGTGCGATTTGTGTATTCCCTGTTTCAGCAGTGAACTGAACAAAGACATATTTAAAAAGTGCCCTATTTACAACTTCACCCAGACACTGACCATCATACATGTCACATGGCGAGACAGTCTAAAATTATCCAAATAAATCTCAATAGTAAAATATCCCCTGGGGTTGAGTATCTGGCAAGATGGTTCTATTCACCCTGGACGATGATTATTTTAGTTTAGTTTATTTCCTTTTATTTATTTTATTTATCTAATTTTTTTATTTATCTAATTTTTGTTGGGGGGGGGGGGGAGTAGATTGGAACAGAATTGGTCACGGTCTGGTGGTATCTGTAAATCCCTTTTTCAATGTAGCGAGGTAATATTTCTGTACAATAGGATCGGGTAGAAGTAATCTTACACTCGGTGATTGATCATCCCCTCAGGGCCATGTAGAATTCAATGGCATCGATTAACCGGCTTGCTTACATCCCCGCACACTGGTATGAATTACCAGTCTCCTCCACACTCACCGCTCAAATTGCAAATTGCTGATATGTCTTTCCCACTCTTTGTACCTTCGCGTATCTACCTGTGTGAGGTGGTCTTGGCGAAGCTGGATCCCTTTTGTCTACATACATCTTGAACTTCGTACATCTTTATCTTTGGTAGAGTGTGCGCGGCAACAATATAAATTCAAATATGGTGCATATATACTCGTATCTATTCTGATAATTTATGTAAGTGATGTCTGGAGCGGAAGGTCCTTTTTTTCTAAAAGAAATTACCTGAAAGTGGAACCACTTTAACAGGGCTGCCAAGTATTAATAATTTTTCGCAATTTTACGAATTCCGACACTCTTCAGCGCCAGAATACGGATTACGACAAGACCCATCCGTAATGCGCATTTTCGATTTGATTACTAATTCTCACCCTAGTCGAGGAATAGGCCTATCGGTGTGAAAATGTTTACCTTTGAAGAGACTGAAACATTTGATCAAATTACATATTACAGAAAACGTACCTCGCTATCTTTAAAAATGAGATAAACATTGGATTGTTCATCAGGAATATGTCTTGTGCCCATTCTTGTGAATACATGTTGATTGTATCAGTAGCATGGCTATTTGAAGGTTTTGTGCTCAGATCATCATTATAGATCCTTATACAGATTTCGATCCCAGTCATTACTAATTCTAATGGTGAATACACAACGTCTATCACTGACCAATGTCTGTTTCAGGACCATGTGGCGGGAAAACGACGGGCCAGGCCCGACTCTGTACGTTCTTTGAGAATCTTGGATGGCGGGTGAGTAACATTTCATTATGCCACTTTGATTTCTGAGTGTGAACCGTTTAGCATCTTACCTTTGTATGTTGACCTGGTATAAATGTCCATAGGTCTTGTATCAGGACAAACACTCTTACTCGTTTCTTTGTTAAATGTATGGGACATGAAGGTTCTACTGTCCATGTACAGACCTAGGTGAAGAAAACCAGCCATACTGACGGCTGACACCCACGGCCTCCTTAGATGATGCTGTTAACATGAAGTCAAAACTTCATCTGGAAAAGGAAAGTCATGTAAACTTTGCATCAATAAAGACATTTGTGGAAAAAAAAGAATAGGCTTAACATTAAGAACTCATACTTAACAGGCTTGCAAGTACGGTAACCCATACTCAATGGGCGGTAGACAGATAACTATTTCCAGGCTAAGATAAAATCAGAAACATATTCATGTTTGGTCTGAGTCCCCTTTTGCCATCTCGTTTGGAGTGCTTCAGAATATCCACTCGGCTATCACCTCGTTCATATTACTGTACTCCCCAAACTTGATGGCGAACGGAAACACAGACCAAACACTCATCAATTTCTTTCTTATTATCAACAATAGATTTTGTCCAGACCTCCCATGTGGTCATTCGGACATTTTTAAACTCGGAAATGTAAGATTAGTCTCAAATCCTACGACCTAGGATTACAGGATTTAATCGCGTAAGACTGCATTGTTGATCGTACTCCTGTCAGCTTTATGTGCCGCCATGCACGAACAAGTACTGAGTTCTTAGAATCTGGCCTCGTGAGGCGAGACAAGTCTCTTATACCCCCCTCCAGCACACACGCCAGCACAATAAAGGCATTGCGGTCTTTGATCTCTATGGGCTGGTGCCTGGACTCCGTAACGTTGTCGCCCGCTCCAAACCCATATCATACTTGGCACGAGTCTAGCTCTCCTTCTATTGTCCCTGTCCAAAAATCCACCTTGCGTTGAGGTGGTTTAAACAGGCCGCATAGAGCAGCAACATAAAGAACACCTTGGTCCTTTATATTATATAATGTAGTTTCAAGTAAGTATTATATATCATGGAGTGTAGTGATATGCATATAGTTGATAATTGGCGCCTGGACTATATATAACTAATCACGGAGTTTTGCCCAGCTTGAGTTACCAAAACTGTCGTTCAACTGGTGAGATAGACGGATTACTTATTTGGACGAATGCGAGATTGTTACAACTCTTTGTAAATCATCTCGCCTGCCTCATTACGCCTGTGATACTGTTTGTAACATCGATTCGAACATGATGAAGTATGATAGACTTCGTATGAGTTTGTCTAGAGTTTTTCCTAACGTATTCACTGAAGTCTGCAGTGTTCTAGTATCTCCAAGTGGACAGCTGGTTTCATAAAAGTAAGGAAATGCTAATTCGAAAAACAGGTGAAAAAAAACCGGTCATACGATTATTCTTGTAACGTATATAAGTATCTTATGAATATATAAAGTTATTCAATTAAGAATAACTAAGACGTGGCATATGTGCTTTCATTGGCAGAAAAAAAGTTATTCAATTAAGAGAGTATAACCATAGGTTTCACAATCTCATTTGGGATTACTCAGCCTTAAAGTTAGACTGACTACTAAGTTCAAATCGGCCTTATTGTGGGGTGTGCTTCGTGCCATAGCGCAATGGGTGGTACCCTGGTGAGCCAAGGGACGTAGTCACACATACCATAATTAGTACCAAGGTACGTGAGCGTACGTTGTACATATGTACACACAAGTCTTTCACTAGTCTACAGGGCTTATTTCAGCTCTGATACAATTTACAAACACCATGAATAGCTGATCAAACTATCTGAAGAAATCCGAAATCCAATATTGACTCCTTAATTAAAACAATGATAACAAATTAACAGATCTAAATAAACGATAAATAATAACAATAATAAAAACGTCAACACACTGATAGATTTAAACCTGCACAGAAGTAAGTACTTGGCCTTATATAATAACAGCAGCGCTGATCGGTCTACTCGTGGCAGGTAATTGGTTCTACAGGTGTACATTGTGGAGTTGATCCTTTTAGTAAACGTCCCTGCTGCACAACCTGTGTGGGTTTAAAGCCTGCGTAATGATGAAGTTCAGTTGATCAACCTGAGACTTGTGTATACAAATCAGACACCCATCTCAGACACACAGTGCTACATGCTACATGTATGTGGGTCCACCATAGTATTTCTTACTTATGGGTTATGGAGTCCCCATTGAAAATATATGGGGACACAGTGAACCACTACCACTCAGGGGGCCATTACAAGATGGCGCTAGTGTGCAAGTCCTGAATTGTTTGTCATTCAATAATATTGGCCGTAAACCACACCCATGTGTGGTTTACGGCTTTTTAAACTCATTATCGAATTTATAGCAATAGAAATTATCATTAATGACCATGGGTAAGAAATATAACAATCGATGGTTTTTAGACGGTCGGCAGTATTAGAACATTGGAAATGAAAACTTTTTTCAATTAGTCCTTTCCCAAAGTGAAATCTCTGAATTAAAGAACTTAGGTACCGACTTGTTTATCTTTTGGTACAGGGACATTGGTAAATAAACAAGTCATTAATTGTCGATAGAGAAAACAACTGCATCTCCTTTCGCGTCGCGTCTTTTGTATTTTCTGTGGTGACTTTCGGGGGCTGTTTCTGTGGAACCAAATTAACACTGCCCGCTCGCCCTCACCACGATTGTGAGGCGACTTTGCATGTGGCTCTCAGCCAATTTCCTGTTTACACCACCACTGGTAATCTTGGCAATATCTCTTATTAGTTAGAATTTTTTTGTGTGTGATACTAATCAAGTTCATCACAGTAAGTCCGTGAAAGATAAACTTAAACACAACTAGCTACTCACTCCCTTGGCCCCTGAGGATGCGACTTCTCAGACTACACTACAACTAAAAAGAGATTATTGTCGACACCCTTTGGTGCAACTAAAGTGGACGGGCATGGTGCAGTGGTAGCGTGCGTGATCCCGAACGGCCCGAGCTGCGGTCAAATCCCAGCCACCTTTATCTCTTCGATTCAATCTGATATGACCTTGGCAGTGACTACGGCATAAAAAGCCAATACTATACCGCTACAGTTGCAAATATTATTGCTCGGAGGTTTTTGCGTTGTTACGGGGTTGGTAGTCCATTCGTAGCCTCCGTGAAGTAACTTTCTTTGAACATACAACGCTACCCACTAGAAGTAAGAGTCCTGCCAAAGCTACCCGCAGTTGGGTTTCTATTTGCCTCAGTATTGGCATTAGACGTTATTACCTACCTAATACGGAGTCTTCATACTAAACCTATGAAGTCTACAGATCGCTACTGAGTAGATTCCGGAAAGTCGGAATCTATTCAGTAGAATACGGCTGTTTCTGTCACCTGACAAACAATGCAGGGCGCTCTTGTCAAATTTCTAGTCATTTTTTTTAATTAGTAGTCGAAAGGTGAGTATTAAATACAACATTACCATTCGTCGAGTCAACCTGGAAGTAGGTGGCGCCTCGAACCCTCTCTGCGGCCATCTTGGCAAGGCTCCTACATAGTGCTAAGTCTATGGAGAATTCAAGCGTTCATTTCTGATAGTATTTCATATGTGAGGATGTGTTAAGTAACCCCCAAGGCAATCTCTTGACTAAACCAGACCACTCTGGCAGTTTCAGGCCAAATAATTACGTGATAGCCTCAGTTTAACCTCTGAACGTGATGTCAACAAATCGTCGAAACAACGATTTTCTTCGAGTTGGCACGTATAAATCATGTCTGGGTAATGTAACTAACCTTATTTCAACTATTGCGTGTGTAAATTATACATTGTAAACTAGATTATTAGAGTTTTCCCTATTTTACACTCTGACAGCGCTTTGTATTCACCAGCAAGATGGCGGAAATGTCCGTTGTTAAGGGAATTCGGAGGGTATTTCAAACCGGAAATCACCAGATGACTCGGCGAATGATTTCGATCTGTGTGGCCGTATTCTCCTTGTAATTGACACTACGCATACCCCTCGCTATTCGCTTGGAGTATTACTACACGTCAACTACGTGGAGGATACGGCCATGCAGACCCAAATCATGATAATATTGTGTATGTCTTCATATATAGGAATATGTGTGGTTTGGGGGGGGGGGGGGGTGCGAGCAATCTTCCTACTGCTAGACAAGATTCAATTAGCACTCAACCCCAGTCCAGGACAACGGATACTCCTTTTCAGCCCAGGAGAGAGGTGGAGAATTTTCAGTGCAAGTTTCGTTCAAGTCTCTTGTGACAGGGTGTTGAAAAGATAATACGCTTCATCGGTGAGAAGATACCCTGGGGTTAAAAGTAGGTGGTACATGTGGACAGGGCAGGCAAACTTCTGCATAACCAGGCGAACGAACCGAGTATCTATAGCAGGGCATGCACTTGACATAGGTGTGTACACATAGGACATATAGTACTGTAGATACACACACAATATCGACTGGTTTCAGATACAAGCGGCCATATGCTCTTAGGAGTTGCCGCGTGGTAATATCCGAGCGCATGTGGATATTGAGTCAAATCCGAGGAGCATACAACTGCTTTTATCTGAAACCAGTCTATATTGTATTTATTACCCACCTTTTCTGGGCAGCTGGTATGCGATATTAGTTCGTTTTAGTTATGCACTATTTTTCCGTAGTATACAACATATCCATATGCTCCAAGTCTGTCCATTCCCTATGTTATTTCTATGGACACTTTGCATTAGGTGGATGATAAAGATGGGTACACACAGGGCATACAATGCTGGGAGTGCTGGTGTACACATACAAACCATATGATGTAGGTTTGTATATTGTAGGAGGTATGATATTATAGGAATAGGTGTGCACTCATGGCGTTTACTGCTTTATTATACACCAGTGCACATTGCACTTACAATTACAGACCTCTGTATGACCCAGGTTGGCATGCGCACAAGAGACTTCGAATTGCTAATTATGGTTATCTCTTATGGATTATAACATTTTAAGGTATATAATAAAGGGAAAACAGACCAGGTAATTGAATCTGTTAAATATGCCCACTTCACTAACGGTGTCCGGCAAGTATTTGATGGTGCCGTAGTTTATAACTTTTAACAGATACAACACAGTATTCCTACTATTGTTTTAACTGTGTACACATAGGGATAAAATGCTATAGATGTTATAGAGGAAACCTATGAGAGTTAAGGGTCTGAGCTCGTATCCCATCGAGTTTGAATCACATATTAATTCACAAGGGGAAGCCGCGTCAATTATGTAGTGATTCAAACGGGATGGGATCGAGCTCTGACCCTAAACTTGAATGGGTTTCTGAATTTATCTCACCCTTAACATTGACTAATGGGCTATCATTTGTGACATTATCCTCCATTGGATATTTTTCCTAAATATGTCATGGGTGTTAGATACGAGTTCCCAATGTTAAGTCTATGGAGAAAAAATATCAGGGGTGAGATAAAGGACATAATATAAAGGATAATGGAATAATATTGTAGATATAGGTGTCTAAACACAGAACGTATAATGACATAATATTGGACATAATATTGTAGATATAGGTGGACATAATATTGTTGATATAGGTGGACATAATATTGTAGATATAGGTGGACATAATATTGTTGATATAGGTGGACATAATATTGTTGATATAGGTGGACATAATATTGTAGATATAGGTGGACATAATATTGTAGATATGGGTGTCTAAACACAGAACTTATAATGCTGTTTATAATGCAGTAGATATAGGATAAACACACAGGATGTATCCTTCTTTATAGGTGTGTACACACAGTACATGTAATGCTGTAGGTGTAAGTAAGGTGTATCATTTCTGAGTGTGAACCGTTTTGCATCTTACCTTTGTATGTTATCTTGGCCTGGTATTAACGTCCATAGTCTTAGCATTAAGAACTCATATTTAACAGGCTTGCAAGTACGGTAACTCATGTTCAATGGACGATAAACTGATAACTATTTCCAGGCTAAGATAAATCAGAAACATATTCGTGTTTGGTCTGAGTCCCCGTTTGCCATCTCATTTGGAGTGCATCGGAATATTCACCCGGCTACCGCCTCATTCATATTACTTCATGCTCCAAACTTGATGCCAAACAGAGAAACAGACCAAACACCCATCGATCTCTTTCTTAGTAGGTATAAGTGTGTACAAACATGACATACAGTTCAGTGCTGTTTGTTGAGGGGAGTTCACAGGGGACGCAGTCTGTGTGATGTTGTGGCTCTAGCTGTAGAAGCTCCGTCGATTTTGGACAGTAACATTTGTTTGGCTGGTGCGACTTGGATGCTCCGAAGGTAATCTAAGGACACATGCTTACGTATGTAATTAGTAACACACCAAGTATATATCTAGGTAACCTTTACCCAGCCCTGCTCTGGCCTACACAAATATACAGAGGCAAAAGCATATATTTCAGTTAGAGATCTAGTATTGTTCCTGTTATTTGGAGAACATTATTCTCAATAGTCTCATCCCTGTCTCATCGCTTAACCCCAGCCCGCGTGTACCGGATTAACCCGAATCACTCACCAGGTGTCGCCTCATCCACCCCAGACACGTCACTGACGAATGACGTCACCAGGATCTCGTACTGGCAAATGAGCGTTTCGTCTGCTCAATAAAAACACGGCGGACTCAATTGATGACATGATAACATTGCAATGCCGGACAGGATTTGAACTTATTCAGTTTCCCGAGACTTCTTTAGGTTTTGAATTTAGAGGTTTGACGCTAGGGTAACAGATGTTTTTCTCATGTCGAGAGCAGCCGAATTAAAAACTGCGAACAAACTTACACAGATCCAGACCTCTTTCAAATACCTCTCTACCATCCTCTGTTTGGTGACATCAGCTTCTATTAGAAGTTTCAAAAAAATAAAGTTTAGAAAACTTTTTAAAACTTATTTCTTCTCTTTTTTTTAATTCGGCCTGCCTCACATGGCCGTTCTAGGTGTTCCGAGTGTGCCATAGACTAATAATTTGACTATTCATAGAGTATGTATGTGATACCTAGGTTGGGGGGGGGGGGGGGTAATACTGGAGATCTTCAATATATTGCGTACAAGTTATGGTGTGTGTGTGTGGGGGGGGGGGGGGGGGGGGTGACTAGATATATTGCGTACAAAACGGAGAGTTTTTTGGGGGGTGAACTATTTTTCTTGGAAATTTTGCGTCCATACCTTGTGGCTGGCCCCTGATAGGAGTGACAGAGGGTGAGTGGGTGTGAGCTGGTGGGCGGCTCAGTGAGTAACTCACCCACACGGGACCAGCCTCACCTCGCCGTCTGTTGTCAGAGCCACACCTGTAACCGTTTAGACCTGCCCCGGCACATGCGCAGGTCACATGGATGATCCGACCGGTAACTAGGTCACCACCTCGACCGGGGCGCCCCCTGTGGTGAAAAAAATACAGATCTCCTGTAATCCTGCAGTTTTGGGCTGAGGTGCAAAAATACTAACGTTAAATCTTGGACACAGCCATCATTGCTGATAAAGGTCCATCAGTTCATCAACGGGAAGGTGTATCCATGTAGCACTGAGGTGACAAACTTCATTTAAGTCTATGTAAATAACACGAAGTTGAAGTCATACTGTACAGGATAACACATTAGTATCTTCCCGAGTGAACAGGATGTATGCCATTTATATAGATTAGGCTTATTATGTGTACTGTTATTAAATTACTCACTTCCAAGCTACTTATAAATACAGCTAAATGAGAAGGCAAGCGGGTTAAGTGGGCCATGTATCCTAAATGCGTTATTTAGTGTTGTTTTTAAGGTCACGTTAAATGGGGAACATATTTATAGAGTAGTTAAGCCCCTCGATTACGAACGTCTTTTGAACAAAAATAATAATTACATGTAATTGCAAGTCCAAATAACTGTAAAAATAAACGAAATGAGCTAAGTCCTAATCCTTGTGCTTTTCATAATATTAAGATAGAAAGGCAGATAGCTATTGTGATATAGAGGTTGACATCTTGCCCCCGACACAAAATAAAACACCAGGTGCCTGGTGGTGGACACAGTTATCTCTGGATTTGTTTTGTACATTCGTGTGTCTTACCATAGAGGGGTTTTAGCCTTGTGATGCAATGAACAGTGGACTGTAACAACAGCAGCTGTCCTCCGACTACAGTAGCGCTCGCTATATGCTACCATTTCCTGGCGCATGATGGTGGAACTAGCTATCACTTTGTACCCATGAAGAACATGTAATAAGGCATGTGTGTATTTAGTTAATCAGTGTTTTTTTAAGGTGAGTTTTATAAAAATAAATTGTTCTCTTAATTGATTAAATACCAGAACATCGTACGGCTTGAAGGCTGATGAGACTCCCTTCCTGTAAGAACGTGCTCATTGCTCTTGAGGGTGGGTGAGACTTCCTTCCTGTAACGACATGCTCATTGTTCTTGAGGGTGGGTGAGACTCCCTTCCTGTAACGATGTGATCATTGTTCGTGAGGTGGGTGAGACTGCCTTGCTCTAACAACGTGCCCATTGCTAGCAGTTGACAAAGTCATCATTTTGTGTTTTTTTTAAATTCTTTTATTGGAAAACATAATTGTGACATTATTACAATTCATCACAGAAAAATTAAAGGCAAGGTGGACAGCTTCTAGCTACGGCTTAGCCTCTGCTGGTTTTGGAAGCTGGCAGCTTAGCCTATGCTGGTTTTGGAAGCTGGTGGTTTAGCCTATGCTGGTTTTGGAAGCTGGTGGTTTAGCCTATGCTGGTTTTGGAAGCTGACGGCTTAGCCTATGCTCGTTTTGGAAGCTGACGGCTTAGCCTATGCTGGTTTTGGGAGCTGGCGGTTTTAGCCTATGCTCGTTTTGGAAGCTGACGGCTTAGCCTATGCCGGTTTTCATCTGACATCCTAGTTCTGATACGCGGGGGTGACCTTAATGAAGGACAGAGCTGGCCACCTGAGTTATGAACATGGCGAGGGGTGAGGTGGTAAGTAGATGCTCAGTATACACGTGATGAATGTACTCACCACGCTGTAAGTTAGACAGGGCGAAGACAGCTCACTGTGAGATGTGCGTCCCGTACAGCTTTAGATCTACTTCCACAGCGAATGATGAACGTCTTGTAGCCTACTCTGAATATCTATTTTCATATATAGGCCTTCTCTCCGCGTACCACTGTGTTTTAGAGACGTCTCTTTTCCCGTCAGATATGTAGTGAATGCTAAGGTCATTGAACATTGTTTTATGTTGTAACTATATCCTATAATACATTAAGTTACTTTTTTTCTTTTGCATAGTGCCATAGTCATATCTTCACGAGCTTCAACCGAAAATGATGATACTAGAAAAAAGACTTAAATAACTAATCGAAAATATTGATCATTTGAAAGATTATATTTTCTCTGCTGACCTCTGACACGCGATTATATATATATATAAGTTTTATTTGCATGACTGAATCTTGAAAGAGACTATTTTTAGTAAGTAACTGAATCATACTGATCCATAATGGCATCTGACTTGAAAAGTGTAGGATATTATGGGTGGAAATATTATACTGGTATCTGAGAAAGTTCCGACAGAAAGAGTTGCTCTGGCCAAGATGATGCCTCATCTAAGTTGTAATGGAATATATGCAGAATTAAATCTTGACGAACCTTTAATTTTCAGATCTAGACAATAGGTCTGATGCTAAGGTGTGGGGGGGGGGGGGGGGCAAACTGAAACAGGTAAAAACCACACGAATCAGTCACTCGATGATTTACTTACTAAATCATTTACAGAGATTAGGAAAACCTGATCAATGAATAGGTCACTCCTACAATGATTCATCGAGTGAATGAATCAACAGGTGATAAACAATGGTCCAGTGAATCAAATATTTAGGAGAAAGAAACCTAAATGTCAATGGTATACTACAACCGAACTATTGGTCTAGTAAATGCAATACCATCTGTTTTATTCAGGTAAAGTGTATTATCACATTAGTATATGGCTGTATGCGTAGTCTCACCTCTATGCGTCAGATTAATAAATGTCAGCATCCAAGATAAATGTTAGGAATGTATCGACGTAAATCGATACAACACACTCAGATAAGTATACATAGTATACCAAGCTATATTGACTAAATGTACATAGATATTGTACCTGTATGTAGTCGATAAGTGTAGATTTAATGATATTTATATAGAACGACTTGGCCATGCTGTATTTAAGCTACAAAACGAGATGATAATTTACGGTTTGTATGGAACTCGGTGGAAACGCCCCACAAACCGTATATTATTGAATTTATAGCTTGTACAAGGATGTTAGGTTGTTCTATAATTAATATATACCCGAAATTGATGAAATAATTAACTTAATTTGGTCTAAAAAGTGTTCCGTACGGTATATTTACGGTATATGGTGAAACGGTGCATATTTACAGTATATACAGCAAGGGTATGTAGTAAAATAATAGTATAAGAAAAACGAATGTTGAATCCAAACCCATGGCTAATGTACCGTACCTTACCTACTTAAATAACAAAACGGTATACAATGTAAATGTACTTAAAAGATATCTCTTGGTAATATTTCAGATTAGTGCACAGTTGAATAGATCTGTACAAGTCAGAGTGCTCGTAACCAGACACTGTGGTGATAATATACATTGTAACTGGCGTGATGAACGACCCCGCCAGATTTAGATGAGTATTTGGAGTGGCGTAATGTAAACACAGGCGACCTACGTAGACAGACACCCTGTTACACCCAGTTCACCACACACACGAAAACAATACAATCAGGATCATAACAGTTGCAGGAGAACACATCAAATGAGTCATTTATGTTACAGAAAAACACATGGAATTATTCATAACAGAGTATAGAACATATAAAATAATTCATGAGTTACATACAATCAAATAGAAGTATTCATAATATGATTGCATTCATACAGGGGCACCGATACTGCCCGTAGTCGTACGTGTGCACATACATTGCATTCAATTCCAATCAATAAACTTTTTTTTTCTTTTTTAATCAAAATCATATTGCACGATCTACAAAGATATCTTCCTGTGTTAGAGTAACAGCAGAATGAACAATGGAAAACGCTTCTAGCCAGTAATCATATGAGTCGGTTTATTATGAGGATACATCTACAACTAGATTAGAAGAACACAACACAGAAACACAACATACAGCAGGTTTAGCTGAGTTTAAACGAGCCCCGAAGACAAGAGACAACTTTGAGTAACGCTGTACTGAGATTTGGAACATGGCCTTGATGTAGCATGTAACGCAAGGGATGCAATGTACACTGTTGTTAATGAAAGATTATTAACCCTTCAGTCATCTTTCATGAACATTTCCATCATATACACACTTGCTTACTTGAATATTTGGAGAAGTTTGGAATACGAGGCAGGAACGCTTCTACACACAGCCGAAGCCCCCCCCCCCCCCCCCCCCCCCCAAAAAAAAAAAAGAATATATGGAGAAGACGAGGCAGGTAGTGTTTAAGACGCAGCTACCGCTTGAATGTCGAAAAAAAATCGATTAAATGAATCTGCAGCAAGAATATGTAAATTACGGAGATAATGTTAAATTGGAAGAACTCCTGTTAACAGGAGAAATTGGCAACAAAAAAGTCAGAGAGGTAGAAGGATTGAGAGTAGGTAGCGCTGCAAACACAGGTGTGGGAACGGGTATGACCAGGTGTGACCAGGTGTGACCGGGTGTGAACGGGTGTGACTGGGTGTGGGCGGTCACAGCTCCGCGCACACTTTATCAGCACACCCAGGGCGAACCAACACCTGGTCCCAGCCTGGGGCTCCTCCAGTCCCCTCGTCCTGCCAGCTGCTGCTGCTGCTGTCTGTCTCAGTGGAGTGCGACGGGAGGTAAATGTTCAAAGTGAGAGCAATGAGAATTTTAAACCGATCAGCGGATTTTTATATAAACAATTTTTTCGTTCGTGCTTCCCGGTACGGGAGACGTTGGAATTTTTTTTTCTCCAAAACCCGTACACTCTTTTCAATGTGGTCGTGGAGGCGGTAGGGGTAAGCCATCCAGCCATATTCTACCCAGCTACGATCAGCGGAATTTTCTTCATTTTTCCGCCCCTGTCCACCAGAATCATTTTCGAGATAGATGTAAATCCAGTGAGGGCATTTTTTTAGGAGGGATACGCTGACCCCAGTCCAGCCCTTTGAAATTCACCAATTGAATGCCCAGAAATGCCCTTCAACGAACTAGAAAGAGGGCACCGCTCATGGGCCCTCAGGAGCCCAGGGATGCCAGTTTTCATGTTTTTATTTTCAGTATAAAAAAATAATTCATCATGTAATATTGATATATCAAATACTAAATTACCTAAATCAACTACGGCCCATGATCCACCATTGAACCTCCCCACTGACCAATGTAATAACTTGAGCTTTCCCTTGATTCCCCACTGTTATGCATATGTAATGTGTAAACCATGTATTGCAATAAAAAAAGTATTTCAATGTCTTTTTCTGACCCCAACTGGCAACCCTGGGAGCCCTAATAGTGGCCCCCAAACCCACGGCCAATATACCCTTTTCCACAGGCTGGTTTCGCACCTTATCTGCCGGGTCACGTTATGCCTGCAGCCAAACAAACACCTGGCAATGTATTGTTTAGCATTGTATGACTGGGTGTGTTAGCGTGATACGTTTATGATGCCCGTTCCAGAGAAGGTACAGTAATTGCATTGTATTCTATGGTATTCCAGATCCAATTTGGTGGGTTACACGTGAATATTTCCCTAGCATTACTTCAGTTATGATTTAGATAATACAGGAACACCATAGGCGGCAGTACAATAACACATTGGCGGGCCTAATTGACCTATGCCTATTTTTATCTGTTGAAAAACTGAGGCAATTGTAAATTCTAAAGTTTAGACAGACCAGACTCGTTAATACAATGTCCTAGTTTGTTCCAACAGTCTAATCTTTCATAAAACAACACTCCTGCAATCAAAGTGATATTATAGAGGAAACAAATGAAAATTTAGGGTCTGAGCCCGTATCCCATCGAGTTTGGACCACATAGTAATTCAAATTAGATGGGATGGAGCTCTGACCCTAAACTTGAATGGGTTTCTGAATTTATCTCTCCCTTAACATTGACTAATGGGCTTACACTTGGGACATAATCCCGCTTTGGATATGTTTCCTGAATATCTAATGGGCGTTAGATACGAGTTCCCAATGTTAAGTCTATGAAGAAAAAATACCAGGGGTATGATAAGGATTTGATCATCTCAGGGATTGATACTAATTGATATCTACCTATATGTAAGGACCAAGAGATAACTATAGGCAATCGTCGTGTACTGCCGTGAGTTGTCAGCGTCAATCCATCAGATACATGAGTTAACGAGAAGTCCCGAAGGCGCCTGAACTTTTGACTCCTTGGTGACGGGGTCCTGAGTTCACGTGCCGGCGTGGGTTTCTCAAAGCACGGACTTGTACTCTTTTTTTAAAAAGTATTTGTTGACGGAAACAGAGTCCACATACATGTATATGATTTTTCAGCCGCTCCTGTAAAAAGGAACATAAACATAACGGATCATTTTAAGGAGGGACAAAAATAACTTTCTCAATAACAATGCAGCATCCTGCTGAGAGTATATTATATTATACAGCAGAACGTATAGGTACATGGACAGGGATTTTCCCAACAGGGGGTATCAAGGTTTAGTTAACATCCAGGCTCAGTCAACATGACCAGTCTTTGTTTAAGGACTCAAGTTTCATTTCCATATCAGTTTGAGGTTGAGGAACGGTTACATTATAGCCAGACCATCCACCATACAACAGGGGACATTCATCTATTGATAATCTTTTGTTTCATAGCTCACACATCCAAGTTCGTGCTTAGAGAGTTTTACAAACGATACACATTATATCTCTGAAAAGGAAACAGGTCTTGGGGCAGTATGGGGTGTTTGGTAAACAATCGCGGAAACGATATAGAATTTGTCTGCCTTATGCAAATGTTTAAAATGCTGTCTATTTCACATTAGGAATATTATGAAAAGTTTACTATGGGTAATCTACTATTCTATAAGCGCAGGCCATCATGGACACTAGATTCAATTCTCCTTGAGAACACATGAGGCTAAAACACTTCCAGTACTTTATACTTGAAATAAAACAAAAAGGAATACATGTACATTCAATTTCCAAGCCGAAGGAAATTATATGAGATTATGTGAGTATGGTCTGAATTAGCTCTGTTTTCTCCCCAGACAAAAGCAGCCATTGTAAGGTAGAGAAGGTTAGGTGTGTGAATGCAGAGCGTTGTCTCTGCCGCGTCTTTGTTTACACGTTATCAGGGCCCACGGTCACCTTGTGGTGAACAGGTACTCGTCTGGCCTACATCACAAAGTTCTACAACGTGGGCCACCCTAGAATGATGAATCAACAGACACCGATCTACAGTTCATCCAGCACATCCTGGACAGTTCTGAGAGACGAGAGGATTGCGCAAACATCCTTGAGAGTACTCCACGGCTTGCTGAAATGTCAATACAATACAACGGCAACGCTTAGAAGCTTGCCAGGAGATGCTGGATAGAGTGTAGTTTTGACCGGAAGAAACTCACTCTAAACAAACAGAGCGTCGGCAGGAGTGATGGGTAGATGGGTTGACCTTGAACCCTGTGACCTTTGACATTGTCACTGTAGAGTTCTTCAAGTCTGGGGTGGGGGGAAAATACGAGCATCTTTAGATCAGGAGACAAGGAGAGAAATACGCTTGACATTTTAAAGCCTGATCAAGAGCACTACAGTCACGTGACCGGCTTGTAGACGCTGAGCAGACGCTGGGCGGACGCTGAACGGACGCTGCAATGAACGCGGACAAAAGACTGTTGAGACGCCGCAGTCAGATAACAGTTTACTGCCTCTTTCACAGTTAGGAGGGTGGTTGTGGCCCATTAGATTGTAGGTCAACTCTCGACTGTACAGCCGTCCCAAGGCGCTAGAAAATATCATGTAAGGAGGTCAGGGTCAAGGTCGGGGTTTGCTGCGAATGCAGTCATTGGCCACTCGGTCTACTTTATTCCTTATATGGAATTAGTGTAATGGGACAACTCCATGGTGTTAGCAACAGCGGCCATCGGTGAATTATGGAACGTTTCTGGCATATCTGGCCCCCATTAAACCCCTTTCAATCG
Source organism: Alentia gelatinosa (assembly GCA_950022655.1). Lineage (NCBI taxonomy): Eukaryota > Metazoa > Annelida > Polychaeta > Phyllodocida > Polynoidae > Alentia > Alentia gelatinosa. Next base: position 15,845,112 of record OX465587.1, read on the forward strand.
TGTGCACAATAGATTAAAAGATGGGTTTACGCAAAATGTCCAAGTGGTCCACCCCCAGATGGCTCAGTAGTTTATGGGTGGTCCCCTGGTGTATATTATCTGATGGTTTTTTGTGGAATGTGCTTCAGTGAGACGGGTTTATAGAGAACTCCATCTGAGCCAGATAACGATCTTTTACTGTCCAAACCCCCAGTCCCCATTCCCTTGTTCGTGCTATATGATCCTCCATCTCCACCATTCATCACCTGTAAACCCTACAATTGACGTGAGCGCTCTTTTAAAAGACGGCTCACACAAAGTGCCACCAGATCGGTTACATGAGAGACACTGTTGTGTGTTATGCCGTCTGATCAGGTGATGGTGGTCTCCTCTGGTATGTAGTAATGGCTCTTGATATGTCCTGCTTTAAAAAAAAATCAAATTCTTTATTCATACTGGAATACAAGCGTCAGCGGTTAGCTGGTATAAGTACAAGATCCAGGTTGTCGTTGTTGTAGAAATTTCACCTTATTATATGCATTTGATATAAACAAAATAATAATAGTACGTTCAACAGTTTCACCATTTAGGGAGCTGCTTAATTATTGATTCTCGTAGTCCTTTTAGTTTTACTAGGATCTCATTACCTTAATATAAAAGTCAATCATCTTGTGTGAGATGTCAATTTACTAATGATATGTGCTCTGTATCTTTAGTATGCAAGCATCAATATTGGTTGTTTTTTTTAAAGACAATAATGTTACTTGAAAATGATATTCATACATTTACAATTATGTTGGTCGTCACTTGGAACATTTGAAAGCACAAAACTACAGGAATGAAAAGTCTGGATTAGTGTAAACTTGTCCGAGAAGCTAACTTGTTTTGTTTTTTATTAAGACTCTTTTTGCACTGGAGTGAACTGTAAGGGGAAATCTACCCCTATTTTCCACAGGCTCCAGTGGACTTAAAGCCATGCATATCAGTTACCCTGGTGATGTCTGTTCAGTATATCCTGCTGAACTGTCAAATGATACAAGAAAGTAGAAAAAAGTATTTGATAGATAGTAACAACATGAAGATGCTGTTTGAAACGAGTCCAAAGAAATATTTCATAAGGTTTTTGATTGTTCGATAGAGACAAACTCTGGTGCCAGAACTAGCAGAGATAAGAAGGCGATGTCCAGTCAACGAGCGATGTCAGAACTATTTTAGTCCCGCTTATAGTTTCCCTATCAATTGCACCACATCCTCCAATCAGGTTTTCATCCAGTTTTTAAAAAACTTGTTTAGACTACAATATAGATGGAATTAAATACAGATTCTATCAAGTGAATTCAGTTCTAAACTGTTTAAGCCTGTTTCTTATTATAGAATAAAAAGCAGGGTTTTTTTTTTAAAATCTACTGCTCCATAGGTTTAGGAGATGCGTTCGATAGTAATAAGTGCAGGTACAACGGTATGAAGGCTGGTTTTAGTAGCGAGTGGGTGGAAGTATTTGACAAAAAGCATAAACTCCGTAAGTCTTATCCTTAAATGAGTACTTTAATATGGACTTTTACTAATGAATCCACTCATTAATCCGTTAATCGGATAAACCCGTTTTAATCAGAATAGACGTGGCATACCGTGAGTAACGTGATGAGGAAGAAGGACTCGGATTAAAACAAAAACTGAGCTCGTTCTCATTAAAGGATTAACAAGCGAGGTTTAATGAGAACGTTTATTGAACGCGCCATTGAGACGCATTGAGAAGTGGTGGTGTGGGGTGAGGTGGTGCGTTGTATTAATTTTTGTTAATTTTTTCGTGCAAGAACGTCTCCAGTGTTGGAGAAAACCCATGGTGCGTTGTATTAGGTTCAAATTTCAGTGGAACTCTCTAGTCCACTAACAATACACTAGATTTAGTATAAGCCCTGAGGAACCCTTGTGATTCCGATATTAAATATTCTAAAATGGCATTTGATAACCATGTTTTGGCTAAATCAGTTAAGGCCAGAGGCCTAAGTGAACACCATATGAGGTTTTAGAAGTCGTAGTTGTTTTGTATATTTATATATTGACCTATTCCTTGAAGAATAGCATGAGCGTTATCATGATCATCACCATTATTATTATTATTATTATTATTATCATTATTATTATTATTATTATTATTATTATTGTTGTTGTTGTTGTTGTTGTTGTTGTTGTTGTTGTTGTTGTTGTTGTTGTTGTTCTTATTGTTGTTATTATTGTTGTTAGTATTGTTGTTTTTATTATTGTTATTATCATTGTTGTTATTATTATGATCATTATCGTCACCACCATCATTATCATTATTTACAGAAAGGTTATCGAGGTTGTGCCACCTGTAATTTCATATGTGTACCAGAATGTACATGACTTGTACAGGCTTTAATCTTATAGGGAGCAGTCAAACCACAACATGGCCCCAATGGAATGGTGGACTATAAGTTGCTATTTTGTCTCTATATAATGCCCGTCCCGTACTGTTTACCATAGTGCCATTTAACGCTGTCACTGATAACGCCCTCCGCCTCTCGCGTGCTGGTGTTCCGGTGGTCGGTGTGGCGTCCCACTTGGCGACAGACTGAAAGGCTGATAACCAGTTTGTCTGCAGACTCGTCTTCTGTGCCCCGCCCGCAGAGTTACGCAAAAAAGGCGGACGGCGGCAGAAGGGCAGACCGCCGCCCGCCGTGCCCTGCCCGCCGTACCCCGCCCGCCGTACCCCGCCCGCCGCACCCCGCCCGCCGTGCCCTGCCCGCCGTACCCCGCCCGCCGTGCCCCGCCCGCCGTACCCCGCCCGCCGCACCCCGCCCGCCGTGCCCCGTACCCCGCACCCCGCCCGCCGTGCCCCGTACCCCGCCCGCCGCCCGCCGCCCGCCGTGCCCCGCCCGCCGTACCCCGCCCGCCGCACCCCGCCCGCCGTGCCCCGTACCCCGCCCGCCGCCCGCCGTGCCCCGCCCGCCGTACCCCGCCCGCCGCACCCCGCCCGCCGTGCCCCGTACCCCGCCCGCCGCCCGCCGCCCGCCGTGCCCCGCCCGCCGTACCCCGCCCGCCGTGCCCCGCCCGCCGTGCCCCGCCCGCCGTACCCCGCCCGCCGCACCCCGCCCGCCGTGCCCCGTACCCCGCCCGCCGCCCGCCGCCCGCCGCCCGCCGCCCGCCGTGCCCCGCCCGCCGCACCCCGCCCGCCGTGCCCCGCCCGCCGCACCCCGCCCTCCGTACCCCGCCCGCCGCCCGCCGTGCCCCGCCCAGGCACCGCCGTGCTTGTATCATCTCCCCGTCCTTGAGACCCGCCTCCGGACGGACCACACACACCCACCACATCTCCCCAACCCACAACGCGCACCCTCAGCCGTCCCGCCTCGCACCTGCTCTGCCCCCCCCCCCCCCCCCCCACCTCCGACCCGCGCTCAACTACCTCATCGATAATCGGCTAAAATAAAACAGATAGAAATGTCGTCTGCGCGTGTGGCGGGTGGCGAGTGGCGGCACGCGGACGTGGCATTTAATGGAGGAGATATGTCCTGCTCACCCCGGAGCGCTGCCCGTAATGACTGCGGGTAGCGGCGGACACTGCCCACTGCCGGGGGCGGGCGGCGGGCTCAAGGACACGTCAATGTCACCGGCCAGCCGAGAGAGCAGAGCGGGCAGCAGGTCTCTCAATCTGCCGCCTCCTTAATTGGTTCCTCAGTTTATTGGTCTGGATGCATTCACCCCTACTCCCGTCTTCTTTTTTTTCCTGATTATTTTTTTTGATCATTTTTCTCAATTCACATCTTTTATAACACTTTGATTACTGTCCTTCCCTGTTTTGCAGAGAATGAAGCTTTCCACTTTTCCAAGGCAGTCCACTTTTTGTTTTTCAGTATATAGTTTTTTTCTTTTGTAAAGTAATTGTGATATTAATTGGACCTCATTCCTATCAATAAAACACTACAATGAACCTCCCCTCGCTGGGGCCAACACCGACATGTTTTCCACTTTCTTTGAGTTTCTCTGAGGCAGAAAATTCCACATCATTCCTGTCTCTCCAATCTTCACTCCCAACTCTAATTATTACACTGCCGTCCGTCCGTCCGTCCGTCCGTCCGTCCGTCCGTCCGTCCGTCCGTCCGTCAGTCCGTCCGTCCCTCCCTCCCTCCCTCCCTCCCTCCCTCCCTCCCTCCCTCCCTCCCTCCCTCCCTCCCTCCCTCCCTCCCTCCCTCCCTCCCTCCCTCCCTCCCTCCCTCCCTCCCTCCCTCCCTCCCTCCCTCCCTCCCTCCCTCCCTCCCTCCCTCCCTCCCTCCCTCCCTCCCTCCCTCCCTCCCTCCCTCCCTCCCTCCCTCCCTCCCTCCCTCCCTCCCTCCCTCCCTCCCTCCCTCCCTCTCTATCTATCTATCTATACCTACCTCCCTATGTATCTATACCTACCAGAAATATTGCCATAATTAACATTTCGGCATCATCATAAAATACCACTTGAAAATGACGGGATTGGTGCAAATCTTGATTGTATCATATCAGTGCTGGATGTCTGTGTAATGCCAGGGGAAACCTTGCAGTGCAAGTGTTTGTTTTTAAGTGCAAGCTTTACGTTTTTAAGCAGGGTCTTAATCGCCTCATCAGCCCTCCATTCCGCGCCTCCTCCGTGTGCTTGTTTTTGGCCGGGAGCTGAACTAGATTGTAAATGTTAAGACCGTGTTGGGGACTACTCTACCTCTTATGGTGCCGGTTTCTTCATTAGACCCAAATCAATTTCCTCCTCCATCTTTCGTATTATCCTGCTTGAACCAATCAATCATTTCCTACATGCTCCCCGCTGTTTTAAAATGTCTCCCTCTTTCATCTGATTCAAAGATTGCTAATTTGTTTCTTAATGATGATTAACAATTCTTTTTTTTTCTCTACAGGTGTATCGCGTACCGGAAACAGCAACGGTGCTGATTGGGTGAGTGAATAAGTTATTACTTAAGAGGGTGTTCCACCAGGACGCGCGATCTAAGCCGATCTCTGCCGATTTGTTGATTCCATGACACTAAGGTTTTATCGGAAAATTTCTGGTAGCTCTGAAATATATCAAATAATATCTTTACATGGTGACTGTACTCGCACGATAAATCATATTAGCGCCTGATATTACCAGAAAAAAAGTAGCTGCTTCCACCGTCAGCTATGCTTATACGATTATTTCCAATTCCGCCCGACCTCTATTCCTGCAGGTTTCGGTCACTCAGTGGAATCAGCACTAAAGTCGGGTTCAATCGTGTGAATGTGCCTAGCTGGATCGCAATTGCTTCATCTTTATACCCCTTGTAATATGTACATCGGTGCTGCCTTACTGATATACTCGTTGATGTATAAATATTTGTCTAAGATCGACCACAGAAGAGACACAAAACCTACAATAGAATGTGTTTGATGAATATTTTACCTGGGAAGAAAACATTGGTGAGTGACTATAGTGGCCACACACACAGGGGTAACCAGACAAGCAAATCTTACAAGGTTTAGGAAGATCCAGCCTGATGCCACCAGGTAGTGCAAGACGCAGCCTGACATGGTCAAGCAATAAAAATCAGCCCGGTAGAACAAGCACTTTATGCAGAGGCCGTTAGAAGATGAGGAGACATCGGAACATCAATGTGGGAGGGAGGATTAGCATATTGTAGCAGGTACCAAGTATCGGTATATTATCAAATCTGAATATGGATAACCATGCTAGCAGAGACAGATCAGAATGCAGGAGTGTCTATTATCCAATCATGGCAGTTTTCATCTTTTCCAATGAAATCCTTGTTTATTTCCAGTTAACAAAATTGACTTTTCTTGAGTACAATAAAGATAGTATGAATTGAGCCTCATACATGTCAACAAAATTGTGTTGAAACCTCCTCGCTTACCCTCAGCTTCATTCCATGGACTCCTTTAATGTGTTTTCCATGTTTTCTAAGGTCTCTCTCAGACATGAAAAATATGTCCACTCTTTTCCTGACCCCAAGTGACATCCCTGTTTTACAGTCAGGAAAGGTGGAAAGTCTGGCTTTTACTGAGACAAAAAGTAATAATTTCCCAATCCCATGACAATAGTGGATGTTTTATTAGAATATAATACAAAACCCCTACAGCTGAAATGTTTCATTTGGGAACAATTTCCCCCCAAAAAAATTTAAGGACGTAGGGTCTGTTGATAATAAGATCATTTCACAGGTATGAAAGACCACGTACACATGAGATATCAGCTGAGAAGAAAAACCTCGTAAGAATGCGATCCAGCTTCTACGAAATGGACCGTCTTGCCTCATTGATATATGAGTATGCGGGATTATCTTAAAACTGGATGAGTTTTAATCTTGGCCACCGTATGCCACGACTGGAGTTTGGAATAGTGACTTCATGAGGCGAAGCCGAGTGAAGCCCGTAGCCAAAGCTCCAGGAGTCATGTTTTAATTTTATCCTACCCTGTCTCCTCGATTTCGTAATATTACGTGATAACAATTCTGTATTCCACTAGTGGCATATAAATCTCTGTATGCCAGTCAGCGTGGCATACAGAAACTCAATGTTAAGCCTATGGGATTTTATATTAGGGGTAGGATGATGTGTGTAACACCATCACAATCATGCTTGTGGTGAGTACCACTAATGTCATTTGGCGGCGGTGGTTGTTCTCGTCGTGTTGATGTTGACTTTGCGGGCGGCTCACTTTAGGAGCGGACGCCCTGCCTCCAGTGTCGTCTGCCCGACTGAGGCGTAAACAGACAAACTCAATCAGCCTGCTAGGAACCAGCGCGAGAAGCCCCACCGCACGTGACGTCACAGACAGAAGCCCCTGTCTGCAGCTGGGTCCCGGCGGGCACCGATAACGTCTCTACACAATTCGATCGGGAACCAGTAGAAAGTCTATAACCAGTTCCCACGTCGAGCTCCCCTGGTGGCGCCAACGGAAACCAAAGCGGCTACCTCTAGCCCCACGTGACCGGAAATGGGTGGAATCTCGCGATATTTGTTTTGACGAGGTTTGGAAGGAGAGGGAGGGGAACACGAGGCTGTGTCTGGTGTATATTGGCCACATAAATAAATTACACAAGTAGCTATCAAGGACGGTATATAGGTCCGTGGAGTTATGATTGTCTATTCACATTTATGTGTATTAATTCAGGGATGGCAGTTTTCCGCTTTTCCAAGAAAATCCCCTTGTTTTCATTTCCAGTTTATCAAATAAAATCTGCTAGTCTTATACCAGAATTTGCCTCTTCTCAATGAGTTTGTCAGATTGGCAACACTCTGAAATCCTTTTTTATGTGCACTCTTCACCAGCTTGATTTTATTACCCTCTATGGCTCTCTGTCAGTGTAGGTGATGATATTATTCTATCAAGGATATTAGTGCTAAATTGGTTATATTCATTAATGGCGAAACCTTTATTCTTCTGAGAATGGGCTTTATATTTTTCGAAGGAGGACTTTTGAACCTTTCTCTCCATGAATCTGTATAAGGCTGAAATGGAATGAACTTAACGACTATGTTACTAGGACTTTAAGGAAAAAAACATATTTAAGGTTCATCAAAATCTGAGACCACCTACCCCCGAACGCCTGCGTTTCCAACCCCTGGTCCATAGGCAGTGCTACATGAGGCAGACCGTTAATGACCCAGTCTAGGATAAAAGGACACTGATATGTGGTACAAGTGTACACACTGACGGTAATCGAAAAGTAGTAGAGTTCCTGCGAGAACTAGCTGTGAGCTCCGTTACAGTGGCGCCGCCAGTGCTGAACGGCAGAACTAGAGGCTGGTATGATGGCTGCGTCCTGATGCTGGTATTGCATCATCCTTGGTAGCTACGCGTTTTGCGGTAGCAAGGTCAGGTTGATGGTAACTATTTATATATAATCTGGGCGTAGACTCTGGTAGACTATAAGATTGGTGCTCATAAAAAACATACTCTCGTCTAAGATATACGTTTCATCGTCTTGTGTAAAGAGAAGAGGGATGGGAGGTAGCTCAGTGGTTAAGGCACTGAACTTGTAACCCCAAGGTCGTAGAACTGGCATTAAAGAAGGAGACTTGCCACACGGGCCACCCACTGAATACCTATATGTTAAGTCAACAGAGGTAGACTTACGGCTATATCAAAGTCCATTCATCCTCACACCCTGTTTAATGGTGTAGTGTGGGAACTAAAAGAACTCTCCCCTCAGTAGGTGTGTATACATGTGTCAATCACCATCCAACCAAAATAAGTCTAACAGAACATATTGGACATTAAACTATCCAAAGAATCAAACGTGTTCTAAGAAGATATTGTCCGGATATTAGGTTATATTATTATATACCTATTGCCGAACGTCTATGAAATACTACCCGCTGCTAGGGATGCAGTATGAATGATGTTCGGGCGCGCTGAGCCTGTAGTGAATATCTGGGCGCACTGTGCCCATAGTGTACTTCGTAAGTGTATTAACATGGAGTTTGTACATGATATTTATGTATATAACAATAAGAAAACGTAGTGGCTTTGCCATAGGGATACTAATCTTAGCCTTTTGTTCCATAAATATGTCCCTCCACCTCTGGCGTTAGGACATATTTTATGGAACAAAAGTCCTCGAACGGCCATCCCTACGGGCTGAGTAACCACGTTTTCTATAAATCCTACCCATGGTGACGTTGCTCTATGTTACAATAGTGACCTGACGGGAATAGGTGAATGGCGCAGTTCATGACTTGTCCTTGGTGGCTATCAGCTCCCTATCTCTCCACTCGCTGATAAATCCATTAAACAACGCCGACATACCGGGAGGTGTGTCTCTGACGTCACGACCGCGCCCACGTCCGGCGGCGTCCGTGCTGCGTCTGTTTACACACTTGTCTTCGGCGTGCGGCTTATCTCGGCTCGCGTCTTACAGGTACCAGCGGCAAACACTTAGTGAACTCATTACACGCCACTCTGAGAGTCTGGAGGTTCTCGCAGACCAGTGGCTGGTGTCTGCAATACTCCCAGATAAACAATCATCATGTTACATTGCCTGAGCTAAAGGTAAAATTGCCAAGTTCTCTCCTCTGCTATGTTATTTCGACGGATGGAGGAGAAATTGGCAAAAATAATAATTTGCCGGTATTGCAGTTGAGACAATGAAGAGAAATAGCCGTCTCGTATGTGAAGTGGAAAGGGGGAAATAAGTATAACTCACAAAAAAAAAGAAAAAAAAGCGACCACTCATATAAACACGACAGACTGGTAGCCTACCTTTAACTCTATTATGACAAGAACCAACAATTATAGACTTGTTCTTGTATAAGGAGGTGAGGTGGTGATCTCTAGAGTGTGCCTCATATTAGAGATTCCGTATGACGGGGCAGGTATATACGGTATGCCTACCCCTCATGTGGCAGGTGGTAGGAGGCGAGCGGGAGGAGAGGCTGGATTGTCTTGTGGGATGGCGGGGGACAAGGTAGGGCGGCTGTGTTGACATTGTCCTAGTGGCAGGGATCAGGTTAATAATAGGTTCTACAGACGACAGGAAGAGGTGCTTCTGTACCCAAGTACTCGACGCGGGACTGTGTACAGGGAGCTTAGTACAAGGACCAGCTTGTAAATCTGTCTTTTAGGTCCAGAGATGGCAGTTTCACTCATTTTCAAGTAAATCTTTGTTTTCATTTTCGGTTTAAAAATTTTTTCCGGCTTATTACAGAGGTGTTATAGCCACGTCTTACACATTTTCATTTTCGGTTTACAAAATTTTTTTCTTGTATAAAACAAGAGAATAAATTTATAAAGAGAATACCAATAAACAGTGAAACCTCCTTACATATCCCCAGCTCCATTCGATGGCCAATAACGATATTTTCCATATTTTCTCAGTCTCTCTGAGGCAGTAAATTCCACATGAGAAATATTTCCAACTTTTTCTTCACGACACCAACTGACATACTTATTTTACAGTCAGGAACGGAGAGAAGACTGTCTTTTACAAAGACAAAAAGTGATAATTTCTCGATCCCATAATTTTTGGATCTCGATATTATAAGCTGAGGTTTTGAGATTTGTAGATCTAGTCCTTGCATTCCTAGAAGATGGTGGGGCTAAGCAGCGAAACGTTACGCATGCAATGAAAATGGGAAAATAAAAGTGCTATAAACAAGGATCAATAAAACTCACATATTTCTACATATTTAGTGGTTGTTGTTCATCTTCAACAAGGCAAAGTCAGGAGAGGCAAGAAGACTTCTTTTACAAGTCAGGAAATGTGAATTTTATATCTACCCAGGAAAAATTGAAAATTAACAAAAATTGGGGTTGAAAGAAAAGTGTTTATGGAATCAGTATTTGTTCAAAGTGTGACTGTCTTCATATACATAGTATGTACTCTTGTAATGATCGTATTGTGTATAGTTTTAAGGAAACGGTCGAACAGTAAATGCGCAATAACGGAAGTCACCACTTAAGAGTTTTTATTTATAACGGAGAAAAAGTACATGTACCTACTTAATTGACTATTCCTAATGTATTTTTCTTTTCTTTTTACAGAGGAGGCGTGAAATGGGGAGACCTGACAGAACAAGAAAGTAAGTTCAAACACAACCAACTCGTATTCTATAAACAGATTCATATGAAACCTGTCCAGGCGAAGTCCGTGTTGAAAGTGGGCCCGTTTATTCTGAGTGTTTGTTTTGTTTTAATGGCAAACTTTTGTCATTAAGAGGGATTACAGGAAGTTTTACCTCGTGTTTTGTCTCGGGGACTGGCGGCCACGTAAAGATCTCATTTCCCTCGTCTACTTACCCGAGGAGATTACATCCATCTAAAAACCCATTTCATTTCCACATTGCCGTCAACATTGAGTCATAGAATTGGCTAAACTCACCACTTAGTTTGCTGATTGATATATTAAGGGCCGTGGAATACATGATAACTTAAGATGACGATTGTCCAATTGTTAGGATGGACATGTGCTTTATTACAAAGTCTTCTTTCTTAATTTGTTTTTGATTGATATTTCAATTTTTAATTTAAAAAAAAGAACGTTAAACTAACAAACAAACTTAATTTCTTCATATTAGCGATCTGCAGGATTTGGCAATTCCCCTCCTGTTTTGATAGACCGCGATGGGATATTATAACAAAAAAAAACTTTTCATATAAGAAATAAATACCAATAGCACCCCGTAAGATGTGAGGTAGGAATTTCCCAAATAATAAGAAAGAATAGTACCGATTTTATACCTATTAGTCTGATTAAAAAATAAACATTATTTGCCGTCAGGCCCTGATACATGGTTGGTTATGGTGTAGGTCGAATATCTATGTAGCTGGGATGTGCTGGGTGGTTGGTGTCTGTATAGGGGGAGAATCTATGTAGCTGGGGTGTGCTGGGTGGTTGGTGTCTGTGTAGGGGGAGTATCTATGTAGCTGGGATGTGTTGGGTGGCTGGTGTCTGTGTAGGGGGAGTATCTATGTAACTGGGGTGTGTTGGGTGGTTGGTGTCTGTGTAGGGGGAGTATCTATGTAGCTGGGATGTGTTGGGTGGTTGGTGTCTGTGTAGGGGGAGTATCTATGTAACTGGGGTGTGTTGGGTGGCTGGTGTCTGTGTAGGGGGAGTATCTATGTAGCTGGGATGTGTTGGGTGGCTGGTGTCTGTATAGGGGGAGTATCTATGTAACTTGGATGTGCTGGGTGGCTGGTGTCTGTGTAGGGGGAGTATCTATGTAACTTGGATGTGCTGGGTGGCTGGTGTCTGTGTAGGGGGAGTATCTATGTAGCTGGGGTGTGCTGGGTGGCTGGTGTCTGTGTAGGGGGAGTATCTATGTAGCTGGGATGTGTTGGGTGGTTGGTGTCTGTATAGGGGGAGTATCTATGTAACTGGGGTGTGCTGGGTGGCTGGTGTCTGTATAGGGGGAGTATCTATGTAGCTGGGATGTGTTGGGTGGCTGGTGTCTGTATAGGGGGAGTATCTATGTAGCTGGGTGTGCTGGGTGGCTGGTGTCTGTATAGTGGGAGTATCTATGTAGCTGGGGTGTGCTGGGTGGTTGGTGTCTGTGTAGGGGGAGTATCTATGTAACTGGGTGTGCTGGGTGGCTGGTGTCTGTATAGGGGGAGTATCTATGTAACTGGGGTGTGCTGGGTGGTTGGTGTCTGTGTAGGGGGAGTATCTATGTAGCTGGGATGTGTTGGGTGGCTGGTGTCTGTATAGGGGGAGTATCTATGTAGCTGGGTGTGCTGGGTGGCTGGTGTCTGTATAGTGGGAGTATCTATGTAGCTGGGGTGTGCTGGGTGGTTGGTGTCTGTGTAGGGGGAGTATCTATGTAACTGGGTGTGCTGGGTGGTTGGTGTCTGTGTAGGGGGAGTATCTATGTAGCTGGGATGTGTTGGGTGGCTGGTGTCTGGTGTCTGTGTAGGGGGAGTATCTATGTAACTGGGGTGTGTTGGGTGGTTGGTGTCGTAGGGGAGTATCTATGTAGCTGGGGTGTGCTGGGTGGCTGGTGTCTGTGTAGGGGGAGTATCTATGTAGCTGGGATGTGTTGGGTGGTTGGTGTCTGTATAGGGGGAGTATCTATGTAGCTGGGGTGTGCTGGGTGGTTGGTGTCTGTATAGGGGGAGTATCTATGTAGCTGGGATGTGCTGGGTGGCTGGTGTCTGTGTAGGGGGAGTATCTATGTAGCTGGGGTGTGCTGGGTGGTTGGTGTCTGTGTAGGGGGAGTATCTATGTAGCTGGGATGTGTTGGGTGGCTGGTGTCTGTGTAGGGGGAGTATCTATGTAACTGGGGTGTGTTGGGTGGTTGGTGTCTGTGTAGGGGGAGTATCTATGTAGCTGGGATGTGTTGGGTGGTTGGTGTCTGTGTAGGGGGAGTTTCTATGTAGCTGGGGTGTGCTGGGTGGCTGGTGTCTGTGTAGGGGGAGTATCTATGTAATTGGGGTGTGCTGGGTGGCTGGTGTCTGTATAGGGGGACTATCTATGTAATTGGGATGTGCTGGGTGGTTGGTGTCTGTGTAGGGGGAGTATCTATGTAATTGGGATGTGCTGGGTGGTTGGTGTCTGTGTAGGGGGAGTATCTATGAAGCTGGGATGTGTTGGGTGGTTGGGGGCGGGAGGATGTGTTTGTGTTGTGATATTCTGTGGCATTGCTCCCTCTGCTCTGTCTGGAAATGGTGGCATCTTCATACAACTCCTAGCAGATATTGGCTGTTACATCTTCAGGGTAACAGTGCAGACTCAAACGTGCATATTGAAGTGTCATGTATGAGTATTTTACCTGAAGATGTCTTTTATTAACCTGAAAGAGATGGTTATGCAAAGTAATGGTACCTTGCCTCTAGCGCTACAGACAGTGAATCTTGTGTGTAGGTGCGAGACGAAGCCTGTGCCTGGAGAGCTAGCTCTGCTGCAGGCTGACGGCAGCTCGGGGGTGAGAGTGATGGCGGGGGTCGGCCGACAGGAGTTGTATTTTTATATCCGGACCACCGTTGTATCGGGTATGGCGGCTAAATTAGTACCAACAACGCACACTGAGTGGTGTTACCCCTGGCGTCTGGGGCAAAGGTCAGAGGTCAAAAGTAGCAACACCAGTCCCGCTATGATTGCCAAGGCCCCCAAATAACAACGAAAACACAGGGAGACTGTTCCAGAGTGACAGGGAAATAGGCAGAAGGTCCTTTGTGGATCTGGCCAAGGGTCATATCCATTGGCACGCATTCACCCTACCTCCATTAGGGTGAAATAATGGCGGAATTGATAGGAGATAAATAAGGGAGAGGAGGGAAGCCAGTTGATTGAGCGGTGCCAAAACAAACAGACATATATAGAGACACCCTCTCCCTCCCCCACCTCACCTCTGTTGCGTGTGGAATGGGGTTTTAGATAGATCTGCGCTCCTTTGTTACTTGGGCTTTGGAATTTGGGGCTTTTTGTGAAAGAATGAAGATGACAGGTATGCAATAAACACAGCGGCACAGCCGAGTGTTAAACCCTGTCAGTAGCAGTACAACGTGTTACCACCTGTTTCACCCCTATTGTGGTCGGGAGTTTAGGCGTTAAGGCATTGGATTCGTTATCCCAAGGCTGTGTTCGAATATTACTGAATCCACCTTTCTCCTTCATTCTCAGCATAGGTAGACTTACTGTTATATCAAATGCCAGTTGTTCTTATAACAATTCCATGTGATGTGGAAACCAAAATAACTTTCACCTCGTTAAATATGTAGAGGTTAGAATTCTACCGAAATTAATCTAATAGATTAGTCTTACGTATTGGACATTAAACTAATCTAATCGATGTAAGGCAGCTAGAAAAGGTTGAACCTTGAGAAGGTCTGAAAAAGACCTGTGATGGTTGACTCGATGTTAAATCAAACAAACAAGGCCACCCTTCTCAGTCGCCGATCTATCTGCCTGTGAGTTCAAGGATCTCCCATCCCTTACCCGCAACTTTCAGTCGAAGGGTTGCCAGTAATTAAGTCTGCAAAGGACCTGTAATGGTTGACCGGACATAAAACCAATCAAATAAGCAAACAAAAGAATAATAGTCCAAACATCTTCCCTTTAGTGATATAGGTGTGGAGAGAAAACATTTTCCTGTATTTCTGAGATAGTGATAGTAAGATCGTCAAGAAGTAACACTCGTTTGACGGTTCGCACCTGTATACATCGACGAAACTTTGCATGAGATAGTCTTGTCTCACCTATTAAAAGTAGGTTTTATTTGATTATAAATCATGGAGGTTTTAGAATTATTTTCCAGTACAGAATTAGTGATTCCTGTAGGGCAGGATGTGAAAGGGTGGGGTAATCTACGCGTTTATGTGAGGACAGTAGAGAGGTGGGTGGGGAGTGTGGGGGTGTATCCACGTGGAGACCGCTGATTGGCTGGTGGCTCTGTGAGGTGTACCATGGAGGTGAGGGTAGACCGGGAAACTCTACATTCTGAGCCCCATCTCCGTCTCCTAAAAGAATCAACGCAGTAATTCGAGTACCGTAAAACGTAGTTGTAGCAAACTCACTTATAATAAACACTCGGTTACGTCAAAGTAACTTGCACGGTCCCGTTTATTTGCTAAATATTTTTTAAAGTATAGGAACTGGGGTTACAACAAAGTATTTTTTGAGAAAAACCTCGGATACGACAAAGTGATTTTCGCTAAGTGAATGACATCTTTACTCGTTAAAGTAAGAATATGATTTATTGTGGATCTCCAACACATAATTCCATTTTGATTTTCTAAAATTGATGTTGAATTCATCTGTTATAGGTGATATAAAGACTGGGAAACAATATATGATCTTTATCTCATATTGCATTGTCTAATGTTGCACCAATTAAGAAAGAGGATTTAGAAAACGTGGCTAATAACACTTCTGACCCCAACCGATGCTTGAAAAGAGTAAAATCAGTGGGGAAGTGGTAAGGAAAATAGATTTCCATTGCCTCGTCTAAAAAAACAACAACAAAAACTAATTAAGAAAGAGAAATAAATGTTATTATTCATTAATTATTCATGTTTTTTTACGATATTTTGAGGCTGTCTATAACAACCCTCGGTTACAATTCAGTAATTTTACTAGTACTGTATAGTAGGTAATTATCCGATTACTTACCTTGGTAGAAGTATGAAGGAGAATTAAGGTTCTTGCGAGCCTAGGGACACCTCCCACGCAATCGTTGCCCCACTCCTCTCTTCAGACTTCGTCAAAAATTATGACGCATTTGTTACTGTGTATGTATTTAAAACTGCACTATTTGTTATACTCGATCCCATACATATTCGTTTAAAACACATTCAGAAACATTTTCAGTTCCCTTTCCTTACACCACAAAACTTAATATCAAACTTTTTTTGTTTTGTTTTTTCTTGCTGGAGGCAGACATTTTAGCCTAGTACAGTAAACATTAATATCAAACTTGAGTTTAGCCCTTTGCAGGCCATTAAGAAGGCACTTAGGTGAAACATAGCCAGATGTTAAGTTATAATGAGAGACTCCTTTAGAAAGGAGTGCTATCATTGAAAGAGTCAATACAACTTTGACTGTCCTGCTTGTCTGTCATCCTCACTTTGATATGGCTGACGATGTGCTGTAGTCTAAAGGGGCTTTTCCACCAGCAGACAAGATATACTGAGATTGTCACGATTCAGTTGACTTGCTAAGTCTTGCTAGGTTTTGAGTAATCATGTGCATTTTTGCCATGAAGCATTGGTATGATTTAGCACTTTCACTGTTTTGCCGTGATAGATCATAGTATGCCACAATATGTTGGGCAATAGATTGTGAGGCATTCCGGTAGTGGAGCACCAAAATATACACACATCAACACATAAAAACCTTGAGGCCGGGTCAGCCTCACACCCCGCAGTCACACCCACACGTGACACACACCCGTCCTTCACACCTACAGACTGCCACCTTCTTCTGCGTATGTTCCTATGTTAGACGGACGAAGGGGAGGGGGGTGCAGACATTGTCTCAACATGGTAACCGGCGTTTGACCTTCACCCCAGTGTCAGGTGGGTGGAGCCCCCTGGTGGTGGTAGTGCTTGATGGGGTTAATTGGAGCTGTTGACAGGTGGGGCTGTAGGTGGTGTGGGGGCAGCATGTTTCCTGTCTGACAGCTGTGGGGCTACATGAGGTGTCAGCCGTCGTGGTTCGTCATGACGTGAGATGTCAGACGCGTGTCTCGTCATGATGTGAGGGGCAAGACGCGTGCCAGCAAACTGTGCAGCAGCCTCTTAGTAATCTCCTCCTCTCCTGGCCTCACCTACTCCACTCACCATACAGAAAATATGTAGATAGGTGGATTCTAGCTTATCCACTGAAGTAAGGATAACTAACAAATACATCATTGGAACACATACAACAGTTGAATCTAACCCTTCCACAATGTCACCAACAAGAATGTATATGAAAAAAGACCGAATCTACCTTACATTGCTTCACCAATATCTTTTAACTAGCCTTAATGTGTGATGGCATGATTCTCTTTTGAGTTATGATAGCAGTAGGTCATTACCCAATTACTTATAGGTATCCGTAAAATTATTGAAATAAATGTATGTACATAAAACACATTCGGCCCCACCCCATTCTCCATCTTGTACGCACTAGATTAAAGAAAGGATATACGCAAAATTTCCAAACGATTTAAAACCCTCCCCCACCCCATCACTGCGAACGTACTTCATGGATGGCCCCTGAGGAATTCGCCTCGACCTGTCCCTACCTTATAGTGTATACCTAGTTTTAGCTAACGAGCTGTAGTAGTCACGGACGTGGGGGTTTTGAACCAGCTGACCTCGGGGGGGATGAAAGGGCTTGGCTTTGGAAGGTCGTCCTCCATGAAGGACGTGAAACGGGAATGTGTGTTGTGTGGAGGTTTACCCCGCGTCCCTATCAAAGTGACGCTCAGCTACGTGCTGCCCTCTGGTGATGATGGATGCGGACTAGCGCGGAGTTTACGGAGGAGGAGGAGGGAGTGGTTGTGAAGTTTGTGCTCCGCTCAGTCAACCTTGATCTGCAGCCTTCTTCTTGCCCGCAGCAATTTTCCACAAGGACATGTCCCCTCCCACTCCCCACTCCCCCCTTTCTTGCCTCTACACGCATAATATTGTGATGCCTCTTTTGTTGCGCATCTTTTCTAATTTTATTGTCTACCTTAGTGAATAACCTGACGGAAGTGTTCAGTCATCCTTCCTCCCAATACCATGCCTTGTTACCTGACCTTTTCTTACCTACTTACATGACCTTATCTTACCTACTTACCTGACCTTATCTTACCCACCTACTTGACCTTATCTAACCTACTTACATGACCTTATCTTACCTACTTACATGACCTTATCTTACCCACCTACCTGACATTATCTTACCTACTTACATGACCTTATCTTACCTATCTACCTGGCCTTATCTTACCCACCTACCTGACCTTATTTTACCTACCTACCTGCCTTTATCTTACCGTCTTACCTCAAGGTGCCAGTTTTCTTATAACCCCACCTGGCATCCCTGTTACCTATTTCCTTGTTTAGCTCGCGTACCTTATGATCTAACCACCTACATCCCTACCTCCCCTCCCCCTTTCACCTCCATGCCTGTATGTTTCCACTATGCTCCTCTATACCTCCCTCCTTCCCTCTCCTCTGTCCCCATCTTTACATAGCGTGCTGGTAGGGGAGAACTAAAGACACCAACCTAGTGATAACGGATAGGTTTATCTATTGTGGTACAAAACAGTGCCCAGGCCCACAGACTAGCAGCCATGCCACACATAGACCACAGGTAGGCGTGGTCCTGCTGCCACCTGTGTTGTTCTGAACATGTGTTCACATAGCAGAGGTACGGAAATAAAGACAGGGAAAGTCCGGGTGCCAACTGAGCAAACAGAAACCTGGTGAGCCTGAGGCAGGCAGTCGGCCCCGCCGCGCCCCGCCCCATCCACAAGTCCCGTCGTCATCCTGAGTTCTGAACATGTCACACGTGCGACAAGTACCGCCTCCACCTGTGTGTCCAACGCTGACCGGTCTGGAGAGTTAGCTCAGTGGCTAAAGCACTGGACTTGTAACCCCAAGGTTGTGGGACTTTGTGGGTTCGAATCCCACTGCGGCCACTGTTCTCCCTCAGCCCCAGCAGCGGTAGATTTACTGCTATATCAAAGGCCAATCGTTCTCATACTATGTCTATGTGGTGTGGGAACTAAAAGAACTCTCACTTCGGTAAATGTGTAGAGGTGAGATTTCTACTCTCATCCTCAATCACCTTCAAACCTAAAGTAAGTCTAATAGAACATATTGGACGTTAAACTACCCAAACAACAATAACCAACTGTCCTCCCACCGAGGAGTATAGAGAAACATTGCACCAAGGAGTTGCCCAAAGAAACCCATTAACTACATGTTAGGGTTTGAATGGATTTAGATGATGCCAAGATTATCACAGGTGGATTTCTGGAGATTTTAAGACTGTTTTTTGGGTTGTTTTTGTATGTTTCCAAAAGTTGAAGAGCCAAATACTAGAAACGTAATTGAAGCTTTAAAAGGTGGCAGAGATAGTGCTCTGGTGAGTGAGAATAGTAAATTATCCGAGGTACTTACCAAGTTCCCCTAGGCACCATTTTGGAGCGCCTAGGGGAACCGGAGCCCACCACCAAGAGGGGTTGTGGGAAGAACAGTAATATTTAATAATGATTAAAATGTTTTTAATTACGTTTCTACAGTATACTTACTCCTGATAACTGACCAGTTCCGGCATAGTGATCACAGAGGAGTTGGCCCATCAAGTTAATGTCTACCTCAGCGTATTGATAATAATAATAATAATGATGATTTGTGTGTTTTTCAGGTTACCGTTTCCAGGAGAATCTCATTAAGACGATGATGCAGATCGAGGACTCGTTCTTTGACCTGGCGGCAGGTTGTTCCCAGAACTGTCTGGTCATCTGTGACCGCGGCACTATGGACGCCTCGGCCTGTGAGTACTTACAACCCTTACCTACAACTAGAGAAAAGTGTAGGTGTTTTTTAAAAAATTTAATATGTTATCATTAAAATCGTCCTGGATCCAACAGACGTTCTTCCTTGTCTGTGCAGTGTGGGAAGTAAAAGAATTCTCACCTTGGTAAATGTGTAGAGGTGAGATTCCTATTTAGATTCATCACATAGATTCGATCACCACCTTTGTGATGTAAAAGAACTTTGAGAAAGTCTGGTAAGAACCTGTAATGGGTAACTGGACGTTAAATCAAACCAACCAACAAAACAACGTTCTTCCTTGTAACTTAACGAATCAAACAATACGTAGAAATTGTAGCATGATATTTTGAGAGTTCCGTGTTTATGATTTCTCCCACAGGTTATTTTACTCTGGGTTCTCTGGGTTTTTTCTTGGTCTTCATCTTCTTTTCTTCTTGATAACTTGAATAACTAGTGCGTCACATATAATACAGACAAGGCGCCAATTCAAGGTTTTCAACCTGAACGTAATACTGCTGAACAAACAGAACACAAAAACCAGCAAAGCAACAACATGCTAGGAATTTCGAAATCCCCATGGAAATTGCATTTATATTATTGACATTGTGAATTTATGAAACATAGAGAATTCAAATCACTAAAATACAAAACTACGCATGCGGTGATGCCCATAAAGGGCAGATGTTTACCAATGGAGAGCACACAGCGTTATCGATAGGGCTATCGAGATCACGGTCTATGGTTACAGGAAGTTATAATGTTGTCAATATTTACCGCCTACTTGTATCTGCAGATCATTCTATGTAGGCGTTCAGTTCTGTCAACATACACAAACAATCTCAATGCGTTACCTGTGTTTTCATGGATCCAGCCGTCTAGAGAACTGTATATCGGACACAGCCACAGCTCTCTTATCTTGTATGGAAATACCGGAACTGGAAAATAGGCAGTTGTGGCGGCAGCTCTATCTGCCTGGGTTGGTAGTGTCGTTTGTGAAAAATAGAATATCGAATTTCATAAGATGAGGCAGAAAACATGTTTTCAAAAAAGAAAAAGAACAGCACTAGAGTAAATGTTGAATGGGTAAGTAATCATATAGAGAAGGTTAGTGATACTTCGATTAAGAATTGATCCAAAATTTCACGTTTTGAAATTTTAAACTTTTTTTTTATAGGGAATTTATTTCCACTTGTTTGGCCTTTGATGACAACAAAGTATTAGTCCCAAGTAAAGCCCTTAGCCGTATTTAAAGTTAATCAAACACCAACAGCTACTTCAGCAAAGTACTGTATTGTTGCACCTGGCAACATTGATTACTTGTATATCAGTAGACTATCATAAAGGTCTTCGAGTATACTTATCACCTTGTGTCATACCTTGAAAGGTTCTCCCCACAAATGATATTGTGTTTTGCTTGAAAAATACCAATACATGTGCAGAAAGATAGTTCTGAGACATCGGTCGTGGGTGATGCTATGCTGTGAGAAAGTGGATATAGACTATAAGAAGTACGACATAGGCAACATGAGTCCCAGTTCAATGCACGTTGTATTGGTTATCACGGAACATGCCGTCACATAAGCTACGCTAAAGTTTACCTGTAGGTACTTCCTCAACCCCCTGCACACACACACACATACACAGGGTATGGTAGGACTGAATAGACACACCAAGACACAGGTGAAACACCGCTCAAAAAGATGTAGTAGCACGTGCAGGTAAGACATGCACGTGAGTTGGTTCTGCTGCCTGCACTGTACGCTCCCTGCCACACGGCGTTGCGCAAGGCTCTGTTCTCGGTCCACCACTATGCAAAGGTTGCATGATACCCTTGGTGCTCAGGAACTCCTTTTGTAAAGCCCCTCCTTTATGCTAGTGATGCAGCTATTGCCCTGAGTACTAGCACAGAACATCCGGTGTTTTCTATTAGGGATCTTGAAAGAGTAAGCCTAGCAAAGCTTCGTCAGGCGACAAAGAGTCAGGAAAGGAAAATCGATGATGTCGGTGCAGTTATAAAACTTGTTTCAATCATGGTGGACTCTTGTTGATTAAGTATATGGAAGTACCATGTGTATTTTTAAAATGCTAAATAATATTACCACTGGTAGTTCAATTGTGCGGACCAGAGAAAGTTATGGAACAACAGTTAAACAACTGAACTAGTAGTCATAAGGTTGTGGGTTCAAGTGCAACTGCAGCCACTTTTCTGCTTCATCCCCGGCAAAAGTAGACTTACTGCTGTTTTAAAGGCCTTCTCCTACCATGTCTACGTGAGGTGGAAAATAAAAGAACTCTCTGTAAATGTGTAAGGGCAGGATCTCTGCCTGAATTCATCTTTAAAGATTCAATCAATGCCTCTATGGGGAAAATTAGTGAAAGGGGTTTAAACTTGAGGTGGTCCAAATATACCCTCAGGGTTCCCTGGGATGATAAACGACCAACAGAAACCCCTCTTTCACCATGCTGTTATCGTAGCTTCGGTCGGTAATGGAGTTATTGTACGGCTTTACAATGCATGCTCTCAGGCCCTCTATAGAAGTTCAGGTCCCTATCGAAGGGTTTCCCCTGATATATAAAACTAGACGCTTTATCGGTTAAATAGTGAGAACCTTGAAAAAGGGTCCCGACTGTCAGGCTGTTTATTTTGCAAAAGTTAGAAACCAGAGAAGTGTTATACGACAAAACTCGATCTGATTGAAGTTTTTCTCCTTCTTTTTTTCCTCCTTCTTTTTATATTTTTCTATATTTTTAGATGTATTTGTATTGTGATCGGAGAACGACAAAACTCGATCTGATTGAAGTTTCTCTCTCTTTTTTTCTTTTAGAATTCTGTTTATATTTTTCTATATCTTTTAGAGGTATTTGTTTTGTGATCGGAGAACGAGGCTACTGACCCAATTAAACAGGGAGTTTGTTTACCGTTTGGAAGCAGTATAAGTTGTCAGTTTCTATGTAAGGTTTCCTCACAGAGAGGTCGCCGTTGTATCGGGTTCACTCTCCTCTCAACAAGGTCGTTCTCTCGCTAGACGAGACAGGGGCCCGTTTAATAATCTAGGATCGTACATGAAGACTCTTTTCTGTACCTCGCACGAGGGTCATCGTTTAATGATATTTAAGTCTGTTCGCTAAGACAGTATAAGCCGTTCATAAGGTTGTATATAAGTGTTGAATTAAATTGACCCGCATCGTCACTGGGTCTCTATGGGATACAGAAAAGAGTATGTGTTCGATCATAGATTATTAAACGGGCCCCTTGTGTTGGTTGAGAAGGGGGGGCTGAAGGTTTGAGTTAGTAGTTGGTTTTATAGTGTGATATGCTTTCATTGTTGGGTCAAATGAAAGAGCAGGGCCATCAATGTTTTTTTAAAGATGGATGACTGGTTGTCAATGGATATATACACCCGCATATTAGAAAACTGAATTGCAGAAGCCCGTGGTTTACTTCTTTATCTCCCTCCTGGTATTTTGTCCCTATAGACTAACATGGGGAACTCGTACTCAACACCTGTGGAGTATTTGAAGAAAAAAAACATATCCGATGGGGATGATGTCAAAAATGTTAGTCAATGATTGGGGTCAGATAAAATCTGAACCGCACTCAATTCGTAGCAACTGAAAATATGCCATTCATATTCATTTGCTACGTAATCTCACTCGTCTTTGCCTCGTGAGATAACTCCACAGCCAAAACTCATGACATATTTTCATAATCCATGGATCTCGATACAGTTCCTTCATAGTACCTCATGTGAGTTCATTTCCATCTATTTATAGATTTGAAACCCGGAAATTGGCAGAAGATGAAGAAACAGAACAAGTGGAATGACGTGGAAATGCGGGACAACAGGTACAATCAGGTGAGCCAACTCTTCATATTACTTTGTGACTATTTATAAAGAAACAGAATTAACGAGGAAGAAACCTAGTTCTCTGAAGTTTCATAGCATTTCTAAAGTGTTCTGTTGTGGTATTTCTCTTCCAATCAGAAAGTAAGGCTTCCATGTTTAATTTCAAAGTTAATCAGGGGTTATATTTATGACTACTGAATTTTGACGTGTTTTGCTGAAAATCATCCACAATGTGAGCTATGCGTCAGTAAATAAAGTTAGAAAAATACATGTATACATATATATTTTAGAAACCCTGTACATCCCTGTCCCTTTACCTCTGCCTCTTTTTGTCTGCCTGTCACTCTCCTCCACCTTCCGTCCTTTCATAGGCCCTCCGTCCGTCCGTCCGTCCGTCCCTCCCTCCCTCCCTCCCTCCCTCCCTCCCTCCCTCCCTCCCTCCCTCCCTCCCTCCCTCCCTCCCTCCCTCCCTCCCTTTTCCATGGAAATCCAATATTTTATCTTCAGTATATATAATTCATGTCATACAAGGATAGTTTTGTTTTAGCCTTATTCACTCCAATAAAACAGTAGTTTGAACCTCCCAACAGACCCTCAGCCCCATGCCATGGCCGAAAAGGACATATCATCCATATTTCTTGATATGTCTAAGGCAGAAAAATCCACACGAAAATATGTCCACTCTTTTCCCTGACCCCAACTGCCATCCGTATGTACTAACTGCATATGATTATGTGTAATACGTCATTGCTGTGCGTGTTCCCGTGTCAGGTGATCCACATGGTGTCTGCTGCTAAGGGGGCCGAGGACTTCTACGCCACCGACACGCACGTGACGCGCTACGAGAACCTCGAGCTGGCGCGCACGCTCGACGACTACGCCTCTCAGGTAACCTCCCTCCTCCCCACACTCACGGGCCTGCACGGGCCTGCACGGGATGGACGGCACATAGCGTACCCTGGTTACCCAGTCATCCGCCAGGGGATCACGGGGAATTCCAATGTGACTCTTGAGATGGCGCCATGAGTCGGGACCGACCTCTGTGCTACTCTCGGTTTTTTTAAGGCACAAAGAGATTGCTAGTTCTGCCATCATCCACCAGGATATTGTAAGATAGAGCCACAGTAGCCGGGGGTCAACCACTATTTTCTGCTGTCATAATGTATAGATAATCATGAGACTAAACTAAATCCCCTCAGTGGCAAGAAAAGAAAAATATTTTTAATAAAATTCAGTGATAACTGGACCGCCACATGGTGTTTTGTTTGGCGTCGGTGGCCAGGTGGCTGCTTCCATAACACAGTAGCTATGTGCCCTATAATGGGGGCACCACATGCTTTGTCCTGATAGTGAAAAGGTCGGTCGTTAGTCTCTTGTATTTCTATCATTTTAAATAACATACATGTAATACGGTGTTGTTGGATGTCGAACTGTGCCAGCAATCTAGTTTTGCTATCTATCTAGTACAGTCAGGGTCTCTTATACTTCACACATGTTCAGAAAGTGATGATATTTGTTTGATTTACAGGCCTGGGTTGGACATCCCTACTACGATGTCATCGACAACACCACGGACTTTGAGCATAAAGTTGTCAGAATGATTGCCGTAAGTTAACTTACATACCCACCAAAGTATTTCATTTAAAGCTCAACCACTTGATCAAATTTTGAACTTTGATAGAGACGACGTGGCTTTTAAGTTTATGTCGTCTCAACTGTAATGCATTTTGAACTTTTCTGGCTTAGATTTCACAGACATATATCGGTGAAAGGTTTTTTTAATGGTCTTGATATCTTAGATACAAAATTATATTCTTAAATTGAGGTAAAGATACTTTCGTACTAAAGACGGGATTGTTTGTACGAGGATGTTAACTGATGTGGAATTCTCCTGCAACAAATTAAGCGGGTGTAAATTACCTGCATCCGCAGATAAAAAAAAGTCTCTGTTGTAGTGAAAACCTGCTCGCCAGCCTTACGTAGTACACCCCCCAGCCACAGTGTGGCGCTGCTGCATATGTCAAGGTTTCACCCTTTGACCTTTGACCTGTTAAGGTCATTTGGCCATGGTGAACGTATGGACTTGGCAGAAGGGTAAAGCAACATGGCCAGCATTCCTCCCTAGTTGCTGTTGGCTTTTGATTGTTAGGCCAAACTGGTAAACAACATCTCTCCATAGAGCTTGAAAGGTTTGTTTGTAAATGTAACACTCAGTAGCCTCTGCATAATGTGCCAATGGTTTCAGCAGAATTGAGCACGAATTCGTTAAATCTTCCTACAAAATACATGTAATGTAAAATGCAATAAAATTTGATAACATTTATCAGTTAGGAAACTTATCTTAAAGCTATACACAGGGATGCAAGTTAGCTGACAAATGACGGAATTTCATCATTCACCACACACAGGCAGCACCCGCAATATAACGCCGTACCTCTGCTGGGAGAGTGGCATTTACTATTTAGATTCACATTCATCTCTCTTTATATACTAAAGGTTTCACCATAATCAAGAGAAGCTAGAATGTATATGTATAGATTCATAGCCATTCCGTGACAAAATAGTGTTGTAAATCTTTATTTTAAGGGTTTTAAATTTCTGATTTTCCCTCAGTCCCGACTTCCATCCCTGTATACTAGTCTCCGGCTTAGCCCTGGTGTTGAAATAAAACACGTTTAGAATAAGAGGCAAGAACACTTCTCATGACAACTTATTAAAAAAGATTGAAAAAAAAACCACATGTTGATTCAGCATCAGGAGATTGCAGTATTTGAGCATGTCTCTTCGTTCGGCAGGCTGTCTGTAACCGTCTAGGCATCGATGCTGGTGACCGTCTCTCGGAAGACAGCCGGAAGCGGAAGTTCCACGTGCGCAGCGTTCCTGACGAACTGGTAAATTGTCTTCTGCTACTTCCGTCTTTACGTGTTTGTGTTGCTGAATTGATTTCTTCTTTACCTTCACGATTCATTTGGCTTGGACGCGGCAGAGGGCACTACACTTGTATATCTTTTATTTGTATGTATGCTGAAAGCATGTGTTTTGTCTTTTTTCAATTAGATCAGATATGCATACTTTCTAAATTGTTCCTCAGTTTACGTCTGGAGATACTTTGTTTACGACATTTTCGATAACGGTAATTCATATTCATTGAAGGTTTAAATTTTAAAAAAACAAGAAAAATAAATATTCTTTGTGAAAAGAAAGTGAAAATGTTTTCCATTCAGACATGGATTGTATACTGAATACTCCATGACTCAGAGGACTTATATCAAAACGTCAAAACGTTATGATTAAAAAAACCCAAAAAACTTTGTAATTAATGAACTGATACCAAATGTCAACCTGGGAAATTTATAGATACAGATATACATGCACGTGTTGACCTCTGCATCTGGTGTCAGCCAGGTGGAGTCTGATATATCGGCAGAGGTGGCTTGTTGTAAATGCGTGTCCTGATAACAATTCTCGATATTACAAGTACAAAATGTTCCTCTCTACGCACCCGTCTGCTGCACCGATGACCCCTTTAGCCACCTGACATTTGATTCTTGTCCGGGTCTGACCTGGAGGCTACTATCACCCCGCTCTCCCAGTGCTATTCACGTTTGGTCTTTCCGAAAGCCCTATGTTTTTACATAGAAGTTTTCTACACTAGTTTTAAACAGAAACAGAATTGATACAAACAATAAGGGCATTGGGCGTATTGGCAACCTTGTTATTGGTTGTTTTTAATCATTTAACCTGAATTTTTTGGCACCAATAGTGTAGATCATAGATCTAGCCACCACGTATCATTGATTTGTTTAATCCAGATTAAAATGAAATTAGGCCCCAAAATACTGACTCTCAGTTTATCCAGCGAAATTTCTTCTAGATGAATATTTGATTTACCTATAACCATAATATTAAACAACAAAGATAAAAGGCTGGCATAGTCTCTGCTATAGCATGGAGTTTCTGCCGGTAGTTTTTTTTCTGTGAGAGCCTGGTTGAGTAGTAGCCAGTTCAGCATTGTTTATAGCCGAATTTCATAGATCACAAACTGTGTGTTTAGTGAATAGATCGCTTTATACCTTTCAACGTGACATTGGATGTACATATTAAAACACAGTGTCTCTTTTCCGTCGGTGAATCTTGACGAACTTGTACACACTTGATTTACACTTCCATGCCCTGACATTAGAACTGATTTGCAAGTTTATAAATATCCTCATTCCAAGTAGGTATTGATTGCCCTGTAAGCGTCAACTAGAAATATGTCCACCACTATTAAATTGGAAAAAGAGTAAAAATCAGAGAAAAATTAATCCATAAAAAAAAATCGCCTGACCCATGGCATGAAGGTCAAAAATTTGTCTACTTGTCTTCACATCGTGCTGGAAAATCAAAACAAACAATTTTGTATAACACAAGTACCACCAGGATAAGATTTAACCCCCAAACTGACATAAACTGGTATCTTTTCCCACTAAGGCCGATTCAGAGGTAAGTCGGTGGCCACTGTATCTGAACTTTGTATCTTGTTTATCTTTTCCTACTTTGACATCCCACGCAGGCCTCGGGAAAAAATCATGCATTCATGTCTATTTTCAGCATGGCCTTATATCTTTGTCACTGTTTTAATAACTCAATTGCAATACCAAACACTGCAAGGCTAACCGAAGACACACTTTCCAATGATTCGCCTTTGAAAAATTGGAAAATGGCAAAATTCATATTCCCAAACATTTCATTAAAAAAAATAATTGACTTTAGAAAATTGATGTAATCTTTTTTTCTGAAAAAGCATATATTTCCTGGTTATAAAATTACATCCAGTCCAGAACTGGTGAAGTTTGATCAACTAAAAAAAAATCCAATCAGGATATCTAGAGGGTATTAAGGTTGTGAGCGTTGCAGTGTTGCCGAGGCGCGGGTGGGGCGTGGCATGTGTGCGTGTGTTAATGTTGGATGTTGTTTCGTGACAGGCCGTGCAGCCCTCGCCCCATAGTGTCAGCAAATATGGGCTCGTCGACGAAATCGGTGGCAAACTCCTTAATGTAACCATGCTTCTTCTGTTGTTAAGGTCGCCCGTCAAGGGCACGGGGTGCTACTTGAGAGTGTGGCTGGGTGTTAAATGGGTGGGGAGGAGTGTGGCTGGGTGTTAAATGGGCGGGGAGGAGTGTGACTGGGTGTTAAATGGGTGGGGAGGAGTGTGGTTGGGTGTTAAATGGGCGGGGAGGAGGGGGAGGGGTATCAGAGGAGCTAGAGGTATCCTTTATGGATACAAGAATTATTTTTTCATATTATTATTATTTAGAAATGTTGAGGATAACACATTTTAAGAGAGAGAAGTAATGTACCTGGCTGAAATGCTATTTCAGGTATTCCGGTGCTCTCCTCAAGAAAAACAACTTATGTATATTTGTAACTGTCCTGAAGTATAGACTTGGTATTTTTCCGGAGTTATTTTCCTTCAAATTTCACTGGCATCCCTGTATAAGTATGTGGGAGCTGAGGATCAAAGGATTAAAGTCGTTCATGGAGGGGGGCGTGCCAGGGTGTGGGAACAGAAAACACGAATTATGGCAAAGGACCGGGTTAAGAGTTGATTATTAGATGGAATGGAGAGCTACTGGTAGGGATTGGGATGAAGCAAAGTGTTATAGGGGATATGTTAAGGTCCATTATATACGTCAGAGCATGCATTTCTTCACAAAGTGAAGCTAGTGGTCAATTTTTGTTTACCGTCACAGTGATTTTGAATATTTCCTAATTTTTTTTCAACTACATTATCAGTTTACATCCTACCATTTTCTTCTATTTGCTTGTTAAAGATAGCTTTAGCATTCTGTAGCTATTTTTTCAGTATTTTCACCATTAACACAAAACTTTTCTACGTAAGTAACATCATCGATTCTAGTACCACGTATCATTTTTCCAGTTACGAATGCAGATAATCGTGTCATTTATAGTAACAATTTCCTTAACGAAGAAATACTCCTATACAACATACACACATATATATTAGATATTTATATATTTAAATTGAGGAGGAATATGTTAACCGGGTACTGGTCGTGGTATGGAGGTCGTCCAGGGGAGGATGCTGATGGCGGTGGTTGTATTTCCAGGTGTACCCCCAGTTCCAGGACTTCATCGTCGTCCACGACTACCTGGTGACACCCAACAGCCGCATGCAGGCGCGCATCCGCCGGCGCGGCCAGAACGGTGAGTCCCCTCATCATCCAGCCTCTATTAATCCTGACAGAGTGTAACATCTCCTTGTCTGTAGACCAGTCACAGTCGTAGAAACGTGTGGGGTATACTGTGAGTGCTGTATGTGAACCATATGTCTCGTATGGGGCATTTATAAAGTACGTACGCACTGATGGGGGCGGGGGGGGGGCTTGGTAAAAAAAAAAATCGGAAATTTCGCGTATGCTCCTCCTTTGTTCTATTGCATACAAGATTGGGAGGGGGTGGAGCGTACACGATTGGAAGAGGGTGGAGGGGGGATTAAGAAATTTTGCGTACATACTTTATGGATGGCCCCTATCGTAACTCATAAACCGAGATGGACTTCTGACTAGATCTGTTACATCTGAGAGTAATCAATTGAATTAAAGTAGAATTTCTTGACTATTTAACCGGAGGCTACAACACAAGGAAGATTCGGGTAGCTCCAAAATAAACCCCCAAAATAGTATTGATATTTCATGTAAAGCTTTCCGTTGATGAATTGTTTTAATGTGAGAGGATAGTATTTGCACTAACGTCTGATGGAATAATTGGATGAACTGATGCTGGTCTCTATTGTTTTTGTATGTGTTTGTTTATTTGTTTGTTTTGTATGAGCTCCTAACTGACCTCTAAGTGACTTGACGTTTCAATACCCCAGGCACGACCATTGGTTTGTGGTAACCAAGACAGCCGAATTAGACTAACTCTACATGATTTCTCCTTTAGACTAATAGATTTATTTGATTTAAACCCCCTTAACAAATGAGCCCTCTGCTTTGTAGTACTATGACTCCTCATTAACTATTCTCTATGGTGTGTATAATTTCTCTCCCCTTTTTTCGATTTTTCAATTCTTTGTAAATAGGATCCAAAAGATCTTAAATCTGTTTCCAAATAGAAATAAGCCATAGATGAAGGGGTCACCATTGCTCGCCCAACCGTTCCACCGCCTTCTATAGAGGAAACCTATGAAAGTTTAGGGTCAGAGCTCGTATTTCATCCAGTTTGAATCGCGTAGTAATTCACAAGGCGAAGCGTCGTGAATTACTTGGCGATTCACACAAGATGAGATCGAGCTCTGACCCTAAACTTGAATGGGTTTCTGAATTTATCTCACTCTTCACATTGACTAATGGGCTAACATTTGTGACATAATCCCCATTGGATATTTTTCCTAAATATCTCATGGGCGTTGGATACAAGTTCCAAATGTTAAGTCTGTGGAGAGAAAACACCAGGGGTGAGATAATATTCCATACCCAACAAGTCTCAGCTCATGGTACTGTAACAGGCTCCCCCCTTACTCCTACCCCCAAAAGATAAGAGAAAAACAAAACACGAATGCGTTGCCGTCTATGTAACCAAGCAACAGAACGCCGGCGTTGTTAAACAGCTTCCGATTGACCGTCAGCCTCTGACCTTGTTTTGCAGTGAGGTGGGATAGTGCCAAAGGAAGATGGGATCTTGAAACTGGTAAGAAACTGCGACCAGGCAGGGGGAGTTTTTTTACCCAGTTCATCCTGTAGGAACTTTTCATTATTTTTAGTCCTCGGTGTTTCTTTTTTTATCGCCCACATGTGCTTTTTATACCCCAGCTGTGCCCCCTTTTTTTGATAAGAAATTGTATCATAGAGCAGAATTTTCTGTTCATGAATCACCTAGAAATTACAAGGTTTTTTTTGTCGGTTCGGAGTCTTATATACTTATATATCTATATATCTATATATTTACTTATGCATGAATTGTTTTATGTAAGCGTTCAATTAGTTTTTGGATCACCGTTATTTTCTTCTTAAGCTGATGAAAGTAAATATGTTACAATTCATTTTCACATATATATCCACTGCTTATTTTTGAACCACGTGTGAAGTCTGCCAAGAAAAATATAAAGAACTTTTACCACTTCTGAATTTCTGTGAATATAATAATAAGATTAGAATAAATAAATAAAATATGACATACAAGCCATATAGTAAATTTGCATGTTTCAATCATACAATGCCAAAAGATAAAAAAAAAAAAAGAGGATAAGAAATGGCTTTAAGTAAAGATACTGCGGTGAAAAACTGTAACCTTGTCGGAAATTGATAGTTTGCGATACACACGTAGACCTCTCCTGTTCTGGAGGGGAGAATGTGTTGTCATCGGTGAGCCCCTGCAGATGGCGCTGCTGTCTCTGTTGCCAGATAACAAATACCAAGTGTGTGTAGTCTCCGTGGATGGCGACATGTCTGCCGACCCGGATTCCACACTCTTCATGTACGGCACTGATCAAGACTTCAGTAGGCCACCTTACTTTGTTTTTACTCTTTCTGCATCATTCTACATCCTCTGTAGAACAACACACTACCCATAACACACACACGATGCTACTTGGTACAACATACTCCACCATTAAATCCTACCACATGTAATATTTAACCTCTTGAATGGAGACAACATATCCCATCTATGAAACACACTACATCTAAGACTTTACCTCATGGTCAAAGACAACGCACCCCCTCAAAGAACCGTATCTATAACATGAACATGCATAACATACCCAACGTGTAAACCATAACATGCAACATTTATTTGCATTTCTTACCCCATGAAGACATGCAACCACATAAAAGACTACCTCCTCAACATAGACGACATGCCCCAGCCATGAACCCCACCGTATATAAGACTTTACCTTGTCAGCATAGACAATAACCGTACTACATTAACAGACTTTACCTCATCAATAACATGCCCGAGCCATGAACCCTACCATATATAAGACTCTATCTTGTCAGTATAGACAATGACTGTACTATATTAAAATACTTTACCTCGTCAACAGCATCTCCCATACATGAACCCTACCGTATATAAAACTTTACCTTGTCAATATACACAATAACCATACAACATTAACAAACTTTACCTCGTCAACAACATGGCCTGCCCCATCCATGAGCCCAACCATTTGTAATACTTTACCTCACCAATATACACAATAACTCTACTATATAACAAACTTTACCTCCTCAATAACATGCCCCAGCTATGAACCCTAATATATATGAGACTTTACCACATCAACATTCACAATAACTTGCTATATAACAAGCTTTACCCCATGAACAATATGCCCTAGCCACGAACCCTAGTGTATATAAGACTTTACCTCGTCAACATAGACAATAACCGTACTACACTAACAAACGTTGGTGAAGAAAACGCCCTGCCCCATCCATGAACCCTACCACATAAAAGACGCTTTACTAATTGAACAAAGACAACACACCCCATCCATGGATCCTACCAATGGGAACATTACAACACAAAAACAAGCTCAACAATGGCTAATTCCTTTATACACTCTGTATATATACTACCCAGAAAAAAACGAACAATAAAACAAAGACTGATATGGACATATTAATCTAAAAGTAACAATTAAGTGAAAAAGTAATTGAGCCACCTTTTGTAAAGCTTTTATAAATGTGGAACCCAGTAAAGGGGGGCGAGGCAAGGTGGTTGTCGTGGGTGGGAGCGGGGATTTCACTGACATGGGGGACGCATACGCAGGACCAGTCACCAAACAAGCGATTGTCATTTCCACCCGTGTGTGCGTGTGTGCGCCCGTAGTGTGTGTGTCCCCCGGCAGATGGCGGGTCGGTGTGACCTTTATGCACTTAGTTCACAGCGCCCGTCTCCATCTGAATATTGACCTTTTTTTTTTTTTAATCAAAATCCTGTTGGTCGTGCCCCGAAACCTTTTAGAGTTCTCTGGGAGTTTGGTTGTTTTTTTATTCTTGACTTGCTGTCTCCATTAACAAGGTGCTAATCATGTTGTTATTGTTATTATTTGTTTCCCGTTTGCTAAGATTGACTAACAGACGTTGATCTAAACATGTTTGTTTCAGACATTGCCAACTACCTGCTGCATTGACTTGACCCTTGCTTAATGTTTTTAGGAAGGCCTTATACTATGAAGAAAAATTATGTGAAATTTAGTCTCAGCGCTACGCATAGATTACAGTTATACAAAGTATATTGTATTTGAAAAAGTATAAGAAGTTATTCTGAATCCTGTAAGAATGTAGCTGTAAGGTCTTCTAAATTCTATAAGAATTAGATATCATAAACGTACACAATAGTTAATCAGGTATTTGGTAGGGAACACTTTCCGCTTGTAGAGGCACTAATGACTCTTTACCCTCGTACAGAAAGCTGCCTTGATGTTATGATCGGCATTTTAGCACTGCCCGCATTTGCTTGGACCGGAGGGTGGACCTGGCTTAGATCCCTTGCCCCTAGCCTTTGTCTAGTGTGTTGGTGCATGACACGAGCCTCGCAATGCTGACGCCTACTGCTCTCTCCACACCTCCAAACAGGGCTTCTCCATGCGTCCCACCTGGGTGGAATTTTTTTTTTTTAGATTTGCATCTAACTTCTCTCTTGACTTTTCATAATCCACAGCAAATCATATTCCTGTTATGTGGGGCTGGGTTTAATAACAGCTAGATAACCGAGTAAATTGGAGGCAAAAAAAAAATAAATTCGAATTTGTATGAGACCTACGCAGGCGAGCCGTTGATGGCGGTCTAAAGCTTGGCGGGCGGGTTTTTCTCTCTGAAACTTAGCAGTGCTGTGTGTCAGTGGTGCGAGTGCGGAGTGGGGAGAGGGTTGCGCCGCGTGGCTGCAGCGCGGCTGGAGACTGTGTGGTTACGTCCCTGACGTTGCATGTCTGCCTGACGAGTCTGACCGTCTTGTAGGTAACTGGACCTACACTCACACCATCCGCCGGCCGGAGATTAACAAGGAGAGCCCCGAGCTGAAGATGCAGATCTCAT
This sequence comes from Alentia gelatinosa, assembly GCA_950022655.1. NCBI lineage: Eukaryota > Metazoa > Annelida > Polychaeta > Phyllodocida > Polynoidae > Alentia > Alentia gelatinosa. The sequence goes on from OX465587.1 coordinate 15,879,434, forward strand.
CACGCGAGTACGAGGTCAGTTCACAGTATTATATACAAATCTATGGAATATTATCGTAAATCGTATAGTGGCATGCGGTTGCCACGATTAAAACGAATCAGGTTTCGATTTTATCCTACCTTGATTTTGGAATATTACGAGATAACAATTCTGTATGCCACTAGCGGCATATAAAACTCCGTATGCGAGTCAGCATGGCATATGGAAACTCAATATTAAGCCTATGTAATTTTATATTAGGGGTAGGATAAATACATCATAAAGGCAGATTTTTATTAATAAAGAAACCATTCTTATGCAAATACTGCCGAAACTATCATATGTCACCTTGAAATATCTATAAATTCACTTAGACTGTGGGTTGGCGTGCCTCAGTAATAACCCGCTTTGTTGAAACTAAACCTTCAGTTAATCAGTAAAGAATATCCATATCTCAGCAAGGTCACACTTCGTACGGAATATATCTAGCCATATAATTGCCTAGAATGAGAAAGTATATTTATCTCATTCCTGCTATCTTTTTCCCCATAGACTTAACATTGGGAACTTGTACTCAACGCCTATGTAGTATTCTTTAGAGAAAGGGGAATTATGTTGCAAATGTTAATCAATGATAGGGGATAATGTCTGAACCACACTCGAACCATAGCCACTGAAAATATGCCATTCATTTTGGTTAACTACGTGATTTCGCCCGGATTTGCCTCGTGAGATTACTCCGCAACCAGAACTCATAGCATATATTGAGTATTTGGATCTCGATGCAGTTCCTTCTTATCATCCTACCCCTCATACAAATCTCCATAGACTCAACATGCTGGGCCTGCATGCCATGGTTATGCCATAAGTTATTTATATGCCACTGGTGGCATATGAAGTTAAAAACATGTGACAGGGTAGGATAAAATCGAAACATCACTTAATTTCATATAATTGTTTACATGCCATTCGTTGTCTTCTGCTACAGATATCACTCATCTACGCTTCGTGATATCATTCCACGAAGACAACTAATGCCATTTTTGTCTTTAAGTTAGAAGAATAGTCTCAACGGTTTGGAGGGAATATCTTGTTCATTCAATCTTATAATGCCATATTATCAATCATATGAAATTTCATGATCTTTCATGATAGTCTGGTATCACTGTATCTTTCGTTAAACGTTGCACTCGTTGCGTGTTGCAGCTACTGCTGGCGCAGCGCGACCACCAGCACTACACCATCTACAAGAAGCGCCGCTGCTTCCTCTGGAATAACCAGTACTTCCAGATGGACATTTACCAGGAGCCATGCCACCCCAGGTGAGTCGACCTGCAGTAACACCGGGCTGTACCGGGCTGATTACTAGATGATTATCTAACCTGTATACATACACTTAGCCATATCTATATACAATTGCCTTTCATATCCTCACTTGATATAAGTCATCAGATGTTAGTGTGAAACTGGACCCTTGCAGTCTAATACCTTCACGTTGAATATCCAGGTTTGATTTACAGTCCGTGTTATGTATCTCAACCTTGTGGCACTTGTTGCTTTTTATGACCGTCTCTAGTGAAAAACCATATCAAATGCTAACTATAGGCAATTTGATATGAATTAGGGGGTGACCTCCATCTAGTGTTTACCAAACCAGAGATATTAGATTCCAGTTATTTCCGAATAGTGTACAAAGTCTTGATCATGTTAGAGATAGATAGTCGATATAATCAGAATTCGGTAGCTTCGAGACACACTTATTCAGAAACGATTGTAGCAAAGTAGACTTCTATAGGAGCAAACAGGACCAAAAATGAGATTCTAGCCTCGAACCGCCATAGCTTTAGCCTCGTTCTTGCTGACCTTCGGAAATGCTGTTTGGAGCATGGGTATCTACCTTTTCAGCTGGGCCACTTTGGCTCCCAATAAATCAGAGATGCCAGTTTTCCATGGAAATCCACTTTTCATATCCAGTATATTTAATTGCTTTTCCCTGTGTCAAAAAAGATGATATTGTTTTAGCCTCATTTCTGCCAATAAACAGTGGTTTGAACATCTGCACAGACCCTCATCCCCATGCCATGGCGACAAGGACATATCATCCAAGTTTTCCCGGTCTCTCTGAGGCAGAAAATTGCATATGAGAAATGTTTCCCATTTTCTTCTCTTACCCCAACCCACATCCTGTACATAGTTGCCTGTTTTTGTATGCCTGTGACATATTATTTTTCCCTGACCCCAACTGACATCTCAGTGTATGAAAAGAATGCTGATGCTGACCGTGTGTGTTTCGTGTCGTCAGGTGTAAGGGGCTGATCATTCTGGAGACCTACACCACCATGAAGGGCGATGAGCTGAAGCTGCCCGACTTCCTGGACATTGTGAAGGAGGTCACCGTTGACCGGTCGTACTCCATGTTCAACCTCTCGAGGAAGACTACAACTGACATGGACAAAAAGGAGCCGTGCGACCTCGCGCCGCACAAAATGATCAAGCCCGAGGAGCAACCGGAGAAGTCACAGACCAGCATCGTCGCCAACGGCACCCACTCGTAACCGGGGAGGAGGGCCGTGAAGCGCCGTCACGCCGAGGGACGGGGCCGGGGATCATATCCCTGCCAGAGTTTGTAGCAAAAGTACCCAAACATCGGTATAATACCAAACCCTATTGCTAAACTATTAGGCGAAAGCAACCTTGTCCGCACCGTCTTCATGCAAAGTCCTTAGCTGCACGTGTCCGTTTGACCTTATGACCTTGAAATTGGCAGTACCGGAAGTAAGCCTTTACTGAGAGGGAGATGGTCCTTGGTATTTGTTTTAGTGTTCCATGAATCCTGTTGACTGCAAGCTGCATGAAGAACCGTAGGAGGGGCTTGAATTCGCTTTTGAAATTTCGTTCTTCTGGAGAAGAGGTGCCTTGGTCGGCTGGCCAGGGCTTGTCTAGGGGAGGGGTAAAGATTAGATAAGGTGACCCTATGTGTATGTACCACGTTCATCCCTACAACTGGAAACTTAGATCTACGAGCGGGTTTGCTATTTGAAGAGACCGGTGACCCTGATAGACATGTGTACGTATCCCAGCTTTAAGTGTTTGTGTTCTGTTTGATGTGTTTTTCATCTTGTATCTGATTTTATTCAATTTGTCAGAGGCAGCAGTGTTTAAATTTTGGCATCGCCCAGACAAGAATCTTCATCTCATAAGTATATCCCAGGTTGCTGCAGATTGCAGCGGGTGTTAAAGTTCTACCTGCACCATGCAGATTATCGTGATCCTTTTCCTCCTGAACCATCCAAGGAGTCAACGAGTTTAGAAACTTGCAGTTTAGATGATGTTCGTGCAGTTCAGTTCCTGTCTGAGATGACAAGATCTCGCCACCCACACTTAGCATTAGCGATGTTTAATCTGTGTCGGACATCTAGAGCTGCCTTTGACAGGATTATTTTACGATGGTTTTTTGGTAGATGGGGACTTTCATGCATGTTTCTTTCATTTTTGGTCTTTATTGTAAACTGGCGGTGGTGGTGAAAAACTAAACTCGGGAGAAGGCCAGTCAATTCATTTTCACCATCAAATTATTTTTTGCATTTACCTAGAGAGAAAGTTTGCAGTTATGCTCAGCATAGCTAGTTCCCATTCAGTAGAATCCCCTTCTTTTTGAAAATTAAAGACACATATATATGCGATAAGATTGTGTTTTTTCAGAGGAGGAGAATTAAGCAGGAGGGTCTCATGAAGGCATGGTTTATTAAGCTCTAACGTAGTCAATGCACATCTTGCTGGTCAGGAAATCAGGTTAGACTAGGAATGCAATTAGAGGCTTCAGAATTTGCAGACTCACTACCTAAATGGTACGAGTTGAAGAGCTTCTTTTTCAAATTTCTGAGCGTATTAAGGTAATTCTCATATAACTATTTTCCTAATGATGTGTAAAGTTTATCATTAACAACCAAGAGAATTCTTCTAGAGTTAGACCACCAAAATGTCACTCCATGCATTGCCATGCGAAGAGAAACACCCAGTTAAAGATAAGGGGTTGAAATGCAAGTCCCCAGATTGATGGGAATTGATAAGGAGCTTATCTACTAAATATAAAGGCTTTATGGTAAAGATCACATAATTCACTAAAGATATTCTTGGAGATAACTGCAAACATTGTACTCCGCAATATTTTTTTCCCAAATTATGTATGGATTTTTCACATGCGGGAGAACCGGGGCTCTCCGAGTGCCTAGTAAAAAGGAAGTAGATTATGTATATATATTTTTTCGGTGAATCGGTGTATAAATCTATTTGTCTTTTATCAAACCTTAGAACAGCTTGTCAGGTTATTGTAAATTTACTTGAGAGGTCTACAGAGATCGCTCTGGCCCTGTAGTATATCATTAGAAAATTAAGCATGGGTAATATAATGGACATGCAAATAGTAATGTTCAGCAAGTCTGTATTGACCACAACTGGTCCATTGTGTATAGGTGTACATCGTTCTAGATGTAGATTGCAACTTCAAGTCACAATGTAAAGATTGAAATGGACGTATTCTGTAATCGAAGACTTGACGCAGCAGCAGCAAATCCAGCCAACACATGCTGGAGAACTAGGAAAGAGTCGAACATGGAAGATATTGGTTCTGGAAGTGCTGATTGTGAAAACTGTTGCCTTGTCCGTGTGTCATCATTCACGTGAACAGATCTTAGGAGGACATATTCTGACTCTCAAACCACCTCGTTTTCAAGAAACCGTCTGAAGTCTTCAATTTTGTATTTAGAAAAAAAAGGCTTTATTTCTTGTCATTTTTGTGATTTTTTTTACACACAAATATTGATTTTTTTTTCTGTAAGAATCGATTATATTTCGGCATTTATTTTTACAATTTGTTAAAAGCCGAATGAGCAGCTTTATGAACGAGGATGTTTGGGTGTTTGTCAAGACAGCTGAAGGATCAGAACTCGACTGGTTTTGAAAAAAAAACCCAGTTGGTTATGAAAAAAATACCAGCTGGGTTTGAAAAAAAAAAACCAGCAGAGTTTCTATATATCTAGAGAGGAACAAAATCTGAACAAAGTAGAGGAAGGAAACCACACAGAGGTTTTTAGACAGAGATGAGCTCATAGATTGTGAATCTGATGTTGAGATGTTTGGCGTGACTGTGTTCGTGATGGGCGGTGGGTAAAGTCCACCGCTCATCCACATCGCCACCAGTGGACGTCCTGCTCTGATGTCAGGCAATGTACGGACAGCAGGTTAAGCCTACTTCCCACTAAGCGATTTTAGGGCATCCAGAGGGCACCTGTCAGCGACTATCAGCCAAAATTTCTAGGAATTTGTGGAGTCGCCAAGTGGGAACGCAAAATGGCAAAATGGTCAGGGACTATTGCCCTACCCCTCGTTGTTCAGGCTTGAGTCGGCAACTGGTTTCCCTCTGAAAAGGGCACCAGTCTCTTGCGATTCAATTTCAAACCTGTTTGAAATGTATCAGGGTATAGTCACTGACCCCCTACTGTGACAGAGACTGAGTCGCTGACTATGCCCTCCCACCTGCGGTGCGACTGCCGTTTCCCGGCGATTATGCCCGGCAGTAGTCGCGGTGGTAGGAATCGCCAAGTGGGAATGGGCCTTAGAAGACGGGCTGCCGTCCTTCTCTCACATCAGGTGAATGTGATAAGGAAATTGCTATTTAGCTGCAATGAATCTCTTAGAACTTGTATACAGTTAAATGTTGTGACCTATGAACCCCGACCCCTCCTCCTTCTTGGTCCTACAGACGTACGACATTGCTGTCCTGCCGATAGCGCGGTGTAGAAAATGTACCTGTAGCTCATGAGATGTGTTGTTCAGTGTCTAACCCGACTCGCTTTTTTTGTTGGTTGTAGCTTCTTTGTTTACATTTCAACAACTTTTTATTAAAAAAAGACAAAGTTCCTTACTAAATTGGTCGAATTCTCCCAAAGAGATACACATGTTTCTGTAATCACAGACAGCTGCTAAAAGAGTTTCAGTTTGAATTTAAATCTGCCACACACTCCTTTGGAACATGTACTGGGAGCTGATGCTACTATTTCACAGATTGTCAGGACATTAATTAGTAGCATCAGAGGTATGTGTACCTGTGTGCTGGTGTACTTCATCAGGGTCGCACGTTAAGTCAACGAAACTGTTGATTATAATAATTACGTAATGTTTGACTTGAAGACCTGGCACACTGCTAAATCTTTAATGACCATATATAAAAAATCCTGCATGATGTATACAGGGTTGAATGAAACTAAGCAGTGTTATTTTTGATCTAGAAAATTTGAAGTAATCTCACTTGCAAACTCCATTTAGTTTATTCTTTAGGACTAACTTTGAATTGATCATGATTGGAATCTCGTATATCAGCAGGGGAATGTTACTATCACCGTCAATGCGAGGTTTGTGTTTCGTCGTAGGAGTTCGGGGCTGATCTCTTTAACGTGTATAGTTTGCGCCCCATGGAATTTATTCCATTTACAACTTGAATGGAAGCCGCAGCTGTGATCCTTCTTCTGCCCCTGGCTTAGTAGTAGAGGAATTTGTCTCAGAGATTAGATATCTTATCAGAACTCACTGCTAATTTAAAATATATGCTGTCAACAAGCATACACAATTTGTTTCTCTGATAATGAATGATAGGCTGATGTAAAAAGAAGTATTTTAGACTTCAGTCCCAGATGTTGATCTTGGAGATGTTGATATTCCTTTTAGCTGTTGATTCTTTAACTGACTGAAAGAGAACATCAGAGTTTGCATGGGGAGGGAAAGACTTCAGTCCCCAGCAGATTGCTTTTGAATTAGCACTGTGCCAGGGTCGTGTAATGATACATGATACAAAATCAAAAATCTTAACTCGCTTTATTTCCTTACTTCAAACTAACGGGTCAAGTACATTTCAGAGAAGAGCAGTGTGTTGTAAGTATCCGACCGGGCCAAAAGAGTTGATCTTTGTGTATCTCGGGGAAGTCTTATACATATACATATACATACATACTTATACATATATTAATATATTGTGCTTACGAAGAATATATAAAGCTCCTGTAGTGGAGGAAACCAAAAGGGTACTAAGATAATCTCCTGCATTTTTAGAAAAAATTATGACAAAAGTTGACGTGCCTTGACGAGTACCAACATCCTGCACTTCTCAACAGTGAGCAGAAATCATATAACAGTTATCAGAACAAAAAATACAAGGTAGTTATTCCTTGTTTTCTCTCGCATCTTGTAGGCGATATCCTGATTTAATGTTGTCTTACATTCATCCTTGCATGTACTAAGGTACTACAAAACCTTTGTTTAATCTGTGAGGAAGCAGGGAAATGAGGTAATTAGATGTCACGAAACATTTGCATCTTTGACCAACACGTTGCACCATCAGAGATTCTGTGTAGGTTATCGGGGTATGGGCTGAAATGCTATCGTGTCTACCCAGCGTATTTTCACCTGCTATCGTATAATTACCCTCTAAGATATCCAGAAATATGTGCTTGGACTCGACACTTTAAAGGTATTGAGCTGCAAATGAATACACCAACTGTATGATGTGTGGTTAGTTTTTGCAGCTGGAAGAAATCATATCCTGCAGAAGAGATTTCATTTAGAGAAATTTTGTATGCAAAGCTTTTTGCGGGTTGCCAGCTAGAATTTCTGGTGATGCAGGGTTTGGTAGGAACAACCTAGAAATGTGGCTCAAGAATAGGGTATTATGATGAGGAGAACCTTCTTGGACAGAGGTGTTGATTTGCTGTAGGTGCTGAGATGAGCTTGTTAGATGACGTGTAAGGGTAGACACTGGGTGCTCTTGGCCAGTATGGCATACCCACTTACATTAGAATCAAAACGAAACAAAGAAATGGGTTTACATGTAATTTATACTTTACTTGAAGTTATTGTTTGTGTATACACGGCATAGATTGCTCAATATATCCATCAATTATGATCCCTAGTTCTAAGAACCTACAGGGACTATATTTGTGGCCTTATATAACATCTTGTAAAGTGGACAGTGTGTATTAGTTTGGTCTGGAAATGCCTCTGCAACAGATCTCAAAAGTTTTCATCAGAGAAATAATTCCAGACATTCAATCATCATACTGAAGCAATTGGTGAAAAAAACACATGTTTCCAAGTGATGACTTTATTGGAATAAGATATAGGAATTTGGATATTCAGATATTCTTACGGGAAAGTGTAGGAAGCATTGGCAGACCACACACACATACTGACTGCTGGTCAACCGTAGAGGTAGCGGTAAGAACTCTGAGAGACCTTGTATATTTTCTCTGCACACCTATATTTGTTATTCTCTTAGCTCCAAACCTGGTCTGGAGCTGGGGCCGATATCATTCGTCCCGGACAAATTTATTGCGAGACTTCTGTATATTTACCAAATTTCAATATTATGGATTTCATTATTTTATTTAAGATGCCCCGTCCAAAATCTATTTGTTCACAGTGTATGCGGAGCTGAGAAATTAATGTTCAGAGGAACAGTATTTTTGTTGGTAAAAAGGCATATTTATATATTCTTTCGTCTGGAGAAGATCAGGTAAGTGTACAAGAAAATCGCTGAACAGGAACACTTAGTTGCCAAATTATTTACAATGACCACCTAGGGAACGGCAATGCTTAACCTAATAATTACAACTTTTTTTACAGCTCCGTATTTTATTAATTCATTTTACACTGTGTAGGTAATAGTCTACACTTACAGTTGCCCTATTTTGTATGTTCCTGCTTCAGTACGTATTGCATTTGTTACATCATACATAATCACAGGATCTCAGATAAAAACAGAAAATTGAAACTAGACGAAATATGCAGACACCTCTGGAAATACACCACAGAGGACCCGCGGTTGCTTAGATACCAAAAGGCAGCCTAACTACTGCCTGATTTCATTGCATTCATGATCAAGACAACAATTTCAACAGAGAAGATACTGATAACCTTGTAAGAGGCGCACAAATAAGCATGTATCTCAAAACGTGGGCAGTTGCCCCACGGCTTCGTTTTGTTTTGTTTTGTGAATCTAGTTCCCGGTAGTATCAAACGTAAGGCGTGAATTCATCTTTTTTAATAAAAACCATGTTAAGATAAATCCAAATATTTTATTTGTAATATGAAACGTGGTGAATTGCAATCCGTGAAATAAAAGACTTTTTGAGTAATATTTGACCCCAAGCTATTGCGCCCCGGCGGTGGATACCCTGTATAAAATGTCATGTCATAAATAAATGTCGCCTATGTAAATCCCACAAACCATCTTGCTTTTATTCACATTTTATGTATTCTTTCTACTTTCAGGCAAGCTATGCATGCCCATGGCGATCACTAGTAGAGTGCCATGCCTGAGGCTGCATCATTTAACTACTTCACCCGTCAGTACTTGACTGTTCAGCAGAAATACTTCTTTTCTAATAGTTTTCAAAATCTTTTCTATCTGTTAAATATTCAGTGTACATGTATTTCGTCAAATTTTTATTCACTCTCCGAATTGCCTTTTCGAATTCTTGCGACACTCGCATGTTTTAGTTCACTTCTGGCCTGTCTTTTTAATGTTCTAAAATAAATTATTATTTAAAAGTAACTTGGAGTTTTCGTTTTCATTAAGTTGTCTACAAAATCTACAACAAATATGCAATAATTTGGTAGACTGATGTACAAGCAAAATAGCTTATCTCAGGCATTGCGGATTTTTTTTTATGTTCCAAGGGTCATTCTTGAGATCAATGTAGATCTGGGCAGAAAATAATTTGCATTAAAAACAGAGGCCGTTTTAGCTCTTAGGCTGAGGCCAGTAATGTACTTTAAATAGCTGGAAATGCCGGCAACCTTTTCCCAAATATTTTATTTCCAAATCCGGTGCCTGTTATCTAGGGATGAATCTTGGAAAAAGACACTCCAAACTTGACCTATTTATCAGTTGTAGAATATGAAGCCAATCTTTATTAACAGTGATTTTTCAATAGAGAATCGCGATACTGTCTCAACCTTCAGACTGAATAATGTATAGTCTATATATTACATTTATAATAAATGTAAAAAGAAAGAAAAACTAAAGATAAATTGGTAACTCAGAATGCATGATCACCAAGAAACTAGCGTTATTGTTATGACGTGCTTAATTGCGATAGATATGGAGGATCAATTTTGATCTGCAAGAATTTTTTTTCTCTTCAAGTCCCAAGTATTAAAAGAACTAAAGTCTGAAATGAAATAGAATCCTGGTCGCCGATCATATTCTGAAGCTAGGGATGAAAGTCCCGACTGAGAAAAAAATCGGAAATTTAAAACACTTAAATTATTATTTTGGAACAGAATGGCTTACGAATCGATATCTATTCTATTTTTTGGGGGTGCTGTAGAAGTTCCAGCCTCGTATTCTTGACTCGATATATAGGGGGTGTATATATGAAATATCGGAATTCCGTCATTTCTCTGAAAACTTGCATCCCTGTGAAGCAGACCACCCATCAGCTCAGACTATAGTTGGTTGCCGTTGGACAGGCAAGGGATTTTTCTCCATTTGTGGACACCTTAAATGTCATTCTTGAAATCAGTGTAAATCTGAAAATAACATTTTTCCAGGTGATAATTGGGGGTTCAGAATGAAAACGTAATAGATGGTGAACGATAAATTGTTAGATACCTTCTGTTTTAGCTCTCAGCTGAAGCCAATAATTCACTTCAAATAGTTCGAAATGCAGGACTTTCTGGGATTCCCCCGACACTATTCCCTATCTAATTTTACTCCATTATAAAGGGAGGCACATTACAATACAGATCAACTAGTCTACAAGACAACTACATGGCTAGTTCTAAGGGTAGTTAGCAATTTTGCAATTTAGGTTAATTTTAATTGTTCAATAATCATAATGAAATAACAATTTTCCAACAGTGCATTTTATTTCTCTCTGTAAAAAGACATTTTCGACAGTGCTTCATTTTCCCTTCTACAAACACACTTATGCAAATGTCTACTGAAATTACACTCCTATGAGTGCATGATTTATAAACAGGCGTTTTCTTCAGGATCAACTTTGATCAAAGTAGCGATCGTACAATATAGATTTCTTATGTATAGGCACTTGCAAATGAAGTAAATCCATAAAGTTCTATAATATCTTAATAAATGATGGATGATGGCAGGAGGCTAATATGTACGGTCTACAGATGCATGAACAATGTAGAATTGAAATGAAATATATAGAATACATATAGACTGGACTTCATGTATTTGTCATGACTTGCAGCGAATAGATTTTTCTGTGACCAATTTTCATTTAAATAGATGACAGAAATTCACACCAGTCCTATATACACGTCATATGTCCATACCACAATATTTACATTACTGTTGACTTTCATACATGAACTTTGAAAATAAGGTCATTTTAGGTTTGGGAAGGGTTATTTCTCTAGGACTTTCACTGAGAATCTCCCTTTGTATGATATGACCAAATAGTGTTGGTTAAGGTTCAAAAGGTGTTGTTTGAAATTGGTACAATTATCCTTGTTGTCAACTAAGTTATTTCCAATTAATAGACTGAACAATAGCTGATAACACAAAAATATGTCAAGGAACGGAAAAGATATGTTTCCTATACAAAAAATCGAGGATAACGTTTGAAATATAAGATATGTGGTTATTATTCAGTAATGCTAGATCTTGAGATGGTTGGAGGTAATTCTGTAAATATCGCTGCACGTATTCAGTCAATACCAACAAAGCTTATCCACTCAGCGCATGAACAGGAGCTTCTTTTCATTTCAATGCAACAACAAGAATTGAAAGTAGTACTACGTTTCAAAATTATGTATTTTCTTGTTCTTAATTTAAAAGACTTTTGAAGTCTCAAATCAATTAAACAGGGATGGCATTTGAGGTCATGAAAAACAGATGGAATATTTTTCATGTGGAATTTACTCCCTCGGAGGGACAGAAAATATTGAAAACACATCATTATTGGCCATGGAATAGGGCTAGAGTATGTGGGGATATTTGAAGCATTGTTTATTAGTGAATGAGGCCCAATTTACTCTATGTTTTACACAAAAAATAATTTCATAAACTGAAAATGAAAACAAGGATTTCCTTGGAAAATAGGAAAAATGCCATCTCTGAATAAAGAAACCGAAAGAAACCATGGAAGGATGATCATATATTCGTTAACAATCACAGTTTAAACATAGAGAACCCAAACTATCTTATTGTAAATTCAAACTCTCAGTAAGAAATTCATATTCAACGAGGCGATGTTGAAAATATTTCCCCAAATGAAATGAACTGCTTAAATCTGAAGATTAACTGTAGTCGAGCGAGTGTCTGTACTTAATGAAGCACCTGAATACTGATTATATTGATCATGAATGATGAGGACAACTGCGGCGATGCTGACAGATAAAGATGGCGTGTTACATCCACGATCTACAAAGTCTACAAGCTTTTTATATTAAGCGCCTGACCAAATGTTTAGCACCCTTAGTAATTGCAACCCTTGAAACTAAATAACTACCTGATCAACTCGAATAGTAACATTTTATCTCACCCCTGGTATTTTTCCCCCATAGACTTAACATTGGAAACTCGTACTCAACGCCCATGGAGTATAGTAGAAAAATACTCAATGGGCGATAATGTCACAATTTTAGCCAATTAGTCAACGACAGGGATGAGATCAAATGTGAACCGCACTCGCTCCATAGCCACTGATAATATGTTATTCATTTTTGGATTGCTTCATCATCTTAAACGGCTTTGCCTCGTGAGATTACTCCACAGCCAAAACTCATTGCATATTGTCAGTGGCTATGGATCTTTATGTAGTTCTGTATTATTACTAAAAGAGGGCAAAGCAAGGAAGATCAATCAGTATTTGTTACAAAATAGAAACTTTGAAAGAACTTTGACGGAACAGCTAACTAATAACTAACCTACGAATTCATAGTGAGCGATTGTAAAGGACCACATGGGATTCCAGCCATACAGAAACGAACAGCTGCTTGGAAAAGTCTCAGCAGATCAATCATAATGGAAACCATGTTTTTAGTGTTAACCTGCAACTAGCACTGGACTTAATTCTAATTTTTCCCTATACAATTCAATAAAAAATGTTTCAACAGAGCCAACCTTTCAATCTGTAGAAATATAAAAGAAAAATATGTATGACATTCTTTATGTAGTAATACATTAATAAAGAGAACACATTGTGCCTAAGTGAAATGAAATAAAGATAAACTTATGCTAGGTAAACAATGAACACATACTTTTTGTGGAGTTAACTTCAAAATACGCGGAAGACTGTCAATAGGTTAGAGTATAATATACCTGCTAATTAAACTATATATGGTATAATCAAATACAAATTCCCCATATTACATATCTAGTTGATGAAACAATATTCTTTCTTAATTTATAGGAGAACGAACATCATTGGGCCCTCGCAGATGAACGTATCATATAGAAGATAGCATGTTAATTTTTATTAAATTTTTACTTTTCCTTCTTATTTTATATTTAAGTTAAAAAATTTGGAATGAATTCTAGGAGACGTGGCAAGAACATCTGACAGACTTTTTTCTCCAATATTTTTAGTGAATCAGTTTTTAAGGTGAAAGATCTTTCCTTGGAAAGAACTGTTTGTTCCAATTTTTAAAAGGAAAATGAATATACAGAATAGTAAGAAATAGATTCAAAATAAAAACGTTTGACAATTTTTGTGCCAACATTTATCTACTTCATGTGGAAATACGTGGCAACAGCTTCAGCGACTGCTGGTAAGTGACCGGGTCCCACCCGACCAACGGCCATGCGGCAGGAAAGATTTACCATACATTTATCTACTTCATGAAATGTGAAATGGAAAAAAAATTGAAATGTGAAATGAGAGCTGGAGAGGCGTAGAACATTTTACGGTGACCTCCTGTGAAACAGAAGAGGCCTTCATCACACGAAGGATACAGGACTGTGGATAAAATACGCCCTTGGTATTATCTTAAAGCCATCGATAAACTGCGTAGGCATAACACACCAAAAACTCACCGATGATAAGGAAAACCCTGTCGGTCATTTTCTACTATATCAAGGCAACTATGCACTAGTAAATGCAACAGTATTCCAAAGCACTAAAGACATTAAAATAAATAAGGTTAATTTGAAAGTAGTATGGACGTGTAATCTAAATTACTGTAGTACTGTTCAATCCTTGACGTTTCTTCAAAAACTAAAACTCTCCAAAGTAGATATCAAGATCTCTTTTATCTACTAAACAACCCTACTCGCCCAAACACGAGTTAATGAACTAAAGCAGCATAGTAATGTAATATATGAAAGCTCTATAGTTCACTCAATAATAAGTTCTGGTCAACACAGCCTAGGATAAATTACTAAGTTAAGCATTTCAACAAAACCTGCGCAACAAACACACAGGTGTGAACAACTGTCAGTTAGCTAGGAAACGTACTACAGATACCAGGATTCTCATGTCCTTTTACAATAACATCAATCATTTTCATAACAATTTCCATATACACCACGTTTATAGAGAACTTGTAACACATGGAATGGGGCAGTCATTCACCAGTTTTTGCACAAGTACTTTGTCTACGCGTAAGCCAATTATCTCTCTTAGCATCTACTGAAATGACATGCAAGATATGAACGACCGTAAGCATACAGAGCATGGAGTAGTGAACAACCTCAATAACAACTCATCATGGGAATTACAGCCAAAATATTTGCGATAAGTCTGATTTGCCACTGCACAAAGGGATGAGTACATTTTGATGCAATAATTCAAAATCTCTTGGCATCTCTTTCATATTGATAGTTTTACGTTGAAATACATGTCTTTTTAAATAATGTAAATATATACTCATACATTCATGGCTTGTATACATATATTACTGCATTTATATAGGTGTACACATACACATACATTTATGTGTACATGTAGAGGTGTATATGAATGTGTGGGATACATGTTTGTGAATGTATGCATGTGTGTCGACATATAACTATGGTCATATCTCACCCCTGTTTTTCCCCCAGATTTAAGATGGGGAACTCGTATCCAACGCCTATTGAGTATTTAGCAATAATACTCAATGGGGGATTATGTCACAAAGGTTAGCCCATAAGTCAATGTGAAGGGTGAGATAAATTCAGAAAGCTATTCAAGTTTAGGGTCAGAGCTCGATCCCATCTCATTTGAATCGCTATGTAATTCACACGACTTCGCCGTGTGAATTACTATGTGATTCAAACGCCATGGGATACAAGCTCTGACCCTAAACTTTCGTAGGCTTCCTCTATAGTATATGTGTGTTTATGCCTGTATGTCTGTCTGTATCTGTGCATCCATGTTTGTATGAGTGTATACATATGTGTATGTGTATGTACGTATGTGCGCAGACACGCTGTGGAAACTGACAAGACTTTGTGATATCTTTAACGTATCCGTCAACTACATGCCAATGGATTGAGCGTTGTCTAATAGATAATAATCTATGCACCAGGTTATAAATTCTGATTACATCTTATTCAATACAGCAATACTTTCATCTCTCGTATGGCAAGTTGTGATGAAGTATACAATTCTCAATATGCCTGTGTGATACTCTGCTTGGCTTCGGTAATCTGTGACATGTGTTCTCTAAATGTCCGTCACGAGTTGTGTGGCGAGTTCGGAAGGCTACCTGGAAGAAACCCTGATGAACTTGACCCGTCATGGATCAGTGAATGCGTCACCCGTCTGTAAACCCAACGCAAGGCATGACTTTTTTTTAACCAAAGGCTATCTCCATTCTCGAGGCCTATAGTCAATGACTCCCTAAATGGAGGGGTTTCTCAATCAGTGTTCATTACTCTACCACCTATGCAAGCACCTTTGTATTACGGAAGTCCTTCCACTGTGCGCGAGGGAAATGCCATCTAAAAAGTGGGGCAATGTTTGTTAAGATGATCCAAACAGTTGTGTTAATAAGTGGACATTTTAGTAAAGTTTATATCATAAATGTAGAAAAAAATTGTTTTTTTTATATCTAAAGTAATCAGATCATAACTCTGGTAACTGGTGACTCCAAGAAAATTTTGGAAATCATATTAGAAATTTAGTCGAATCTTGGCTGAAATAAAGACAAAGATAATCTTTCTAAACTCATTTGAATTAAATTTGTGATGAAAAAAACATCATCGTCCCATTTGGGTCACTATTCACGATCATATTCTCTTTTAGGAAGATACCTAAATCAGTAATCTAACGATGTACTGGTATATCTGCACTGGAATCCAATTGACACGATTATTTTGTTGAATTGTCTACCTGCGGTATGATGTCCGTATTAAAGGAAATATAGAAATCCCACGAATTGGGTACAGCATAAAAACCAATATCTTCACATCAGACCTTTCACAAGAAAAACTGGATTTCCTTAACTCTTTCTGTCCGAGCCTGATTGGAGAGCACAGGCACTATAGGACGAGGCATAATACCTCTAAAACCCCTAGGGGACGAGGCTATCTCCGTATGGTGTCTGTTTGTCGTTTGGGCGTCACTTAGCAACCTTTAGATACCAGTTACTATAGTTACTTGTCGAATACCCACAGAGTATAATAATGAACATAGTATTTTTTATCAATTGTGAAAAAATGGTGTAAATATATTCATGATTCTCATAAAACATAACGTTTGTGATGGTGACACATAAACATAATATATTTTAAAACAATGCCTGGAGGCATTGCTCGTCCCCTGGGTGGGAATGCCTGGAGGCATTGCTCGTCCCCTGGGTGGGAATGCCTCCAGGCATTGCTCGGACAGAAAGAGTTAAAGATATTTTTTTCATTATACTGCTAATTCAGGATCACAAGAGCACCTCTGTGGATGTAAAGATCATCAGGCTTTTTGCAAGGAAACACTCACTGGACATCAATGTTTTCCATGTAACTTCCTCAAGTATGATATCCAATCCAATTCCGCATCATCCATGTATATAGTTGATAATAGAAAGAGGAGAACAGTATTAAGATTTAAAGACATTGTACAAGTATGTCGGTATGAATCTGACTGTAGACCAGTCCACTCGAAGTGCAGGCACAAACTGTGGCAGTCGAATCATTTCATAGATATCAGTAATATTCTCTTCTGTTTTTTGCAAATGGTTGGTAACACGGCCTACTGGTATCAAACTTTCTACGAGAGAAAGATTTGAACCCACAGCCCCAGAACAAGGCAACACCATTGACGACCAAGACCGCTGTACCTTGTGCGACTCCTTAAAAGAAACCATCCCATAACAGGGTCCTATACACAGAAAAATTCATGCGTTTCATGGATGGCAATTCCTGTCCTGCACAGACCACGCATCAACTATGATTTATAAGTCCACTCAAATATCATGTCACTTTGGGTATTATCCTAGTTTGCCGAAATCTAAATATTTGTGTAGTATTCAGTGGTGGAGTTAGAATATAAAGATATGTTAAATCGTAAACCCAATGGCATTGATTTGGGGTATGAAAAATGAAGTTAATGTGTTTGTTGATTCTAAGCTGGGTAATAAACATAGATGTCCGTGGTAATAAATATAAATGTGTATCGTTTTACGATAATTCTCACTATTTCATGTCTTTTGCAGAAGGAAGTTTAGACAATCTGGAGGCATACATTAAGTTTCATTACAACTTCGTTGACGGGGGTAAAATCTTTTTGCTTTGTATTCATTGCTGCAGAAATGGCGAAACTCTACACTATTAAAGTTTCACTGAGTAAAAGCTCTGAGAATGTTGTGGACAGCATTGTGTGGCAGTGCACCTGGCTCTACGTCAGTGCAAGGTCTACTACATCTCCTCTAAATAGTAGAATGAGCTTCACATCTCGTTATTCCCTAACCTGCTAACTTAGAAGAGCGTATGTATATACAATATAATGGCAAAAGCCGCATTTCTTCAAAAAAGATCACAAAACATCGCTATATATATATATATATATATATATATACCTTCATAAACTCAACTCACCGTGCATAAAGTCACTCGGACCCGAGTGAAAAACCCTCCATAAATAAATAAATATATATATCATTTGGCCACTGCTGATTTCTCAGCTGTTGGGTATGTTCTGATTTTGCTGAGCTCAGCACAATCCTGCAGGAGCAGGTAGTCCTTGACCTTACATGGCAGAGGCAACTGGCTTATCTTGGCCTGGATTTTGGTGCCGAGCACTTTGCGGATGACTAGACGACACAAATGCTGGAGACTTTGAGGATGTTCTAAAAAGTTCTGAAACCAGGCAAGTTCTTCGGGCACGTCGCTGACTGCTTTGTCGTAGCGAAGGTCTTTGTGGATCTGGCAGCCCGCGAGAAGCAGCGTCTTGGCTGCGTCGTAGTAGCCCGAGTTGAGGGCCACCTCGAGCGGCGACATGAATGTCTCGTAGCAATACACCGTATTGAGCCCGGACGTAAAAAGGAGCTTACCCCGACACGACATGTTTAGGTAACAGTTATACCTGACTAGAATCTGGATGATCTTCTGTCGGTCCGGGTAGTGCACACCATCATACACCGCCTGCCAGATGGGCGTCAGTCCCTCCCGATTCGGGATGTTCGGATCACATCCGGCATCCAGGAGTAGTTCCACGTGGTTCCACTTAATGGCGCAGGGGTTGCCGAGAGAGAGGAGGAGGGCCGTGTTGCCATGGCAGTCCTGGTGGTTGACGTTGGCGCCTGCCTGGAGGAGTCGCTTGATGACGCGGTAGGCGCTCTGTGGGGTCGTCTTGTGCTGCACGCTCAGCATCAATGCCGTCTGGAAGTTGTGGTCGAGCGCGTTGACCAAGTCGCCGAGCCCGAGTCGCAGGAGCCAGTCTAGGAGCTGCTCGTGGTGATGCAGCGCCGCGATGTGCAGCGCCGTGCGGCGGTCGTACCCGGCGATATTGACGTCACAGCCGCGGCTACACAAGTACTCACACACCACGCAGTTATTTGCCTCGACGGCGCGTAGGAAGGGCGTGAGGCCCATAGCGTCCTCAGCGTCTACTTCAGCGCCCAGCTTCACCAACCGACTGGTCACGTGCGAGCATTTGCTCTGCGCCTGCGCCTCCACGTGCAGCGGCGTCTGTAAGTACGTGTCGCGTGTGTTGACGTCACATGACGTAGCGTCGAGCAGGACGCTGACGGCGGTGGCGCTGCCGTTGGCGATGGCGTACATGAGCGGCGACCAGCCGAGGGCGTCCTGCTGATTGAGTAAGCCCAGGGCCTGCTGGGTACCGACCAGCACCTTGAGGCACTCCGCCTGACCCAGCGTCGCCGCCACGTGCAGCAGCGACGCATGCGCAGCGTCCTCAGGCTCGTCCGGCGCATGCTCGGGCACGACGCCCGGAAGTCGCCCGGACGCCCACAGCTGTTCGGCTTTGGCGAAGTCGTGTTGTAAGACGGCGTCTCGGAAGGCGGCGCTGTCAGCAGCCTGCGCCATGCTGAGCGGACTGGGACGGAATCCGTGTGGAGGGAGGGGACAGAGGTCAAGGTCGTGGGAAAGGTCACTTACAGCATCCCATCGTCTGCAATGAGAAATCAAAGATCATGAATATATTTGATTGTTTTTGCGCCTTTTTCTTCCTTTGTATCATTTGTTCTTGTTTTATACTTGATTTACAGATCCATTTCAATTCATGTAGTCCGATTAGGAATAATCAGCGATGTCTCGCTGGTTTCCATCAGCTACCTTAATAACCTTACATGCATTTGTTGTAAATTAAAAAAAAATACAAAAGAAACAAAAAAACAAAGGTGCACCATAACAATGTGCTCAGTTGTATATTCATCTTACGATGTCTAGCACATGTATATCATCAAATGTAACAGGTTCATGGTTGCCAATGATAAATGATAACATAATAGTAAATACTATAAATCATGAGCATCTGGGAATAGATTCCATCAGAACCTTTTTTCGTCAGTTTTTCAACTTCTCAACTGTTGTAGCGGATGTTAGTATAGGTGGTAGTTGATTCCATGTTGAGGCAGTCAAGTACTCAACACTTCTCTTATATATCTCTCTATTGAAGCACACTTAATAGTGATATTTAGAACAGCAAAGTGTAACATACATGCCATATAGAATTCCAGCATTCGTTTAAAATATTTATACACTCTCGGCATATAACTGTGTCCATTTTGCTACAATATGAATAATCAAATTAGAAAAGATTTTTATGTAGATAAGATATTAAGATGATTTCCCAAAGGAGCTAGAGTGTGTCTTCACTTGGACTGGGTAGTGGCTTCACTGGGGGATTATTTTAAACTAGTGACATCATGGAAGCCAGCAGCAGTGACTATACAATAGGATTTAACATTCTACAATTTCATATAGCCCATACATACATGTAATGTACTCCATTGGATCTTAATAGTATCTTGTATATCAACAAGAATGATTTAATACTTGAGCCTACCAAGTGATGGAGAGAGCTAATATCCCTCAAATATTGTATTGTAAAAGATAGAAAGAAAATTGAATATAGATCCTTCAGTTGGAACAAACGTTCCTTGGGAAAATTTCGTGGGGAGAGCGGCACGCCCCCCCCCCCCCCCCCCTCGGGTATACGCCCCCGTCAATATTTAGCTTTTCTCATTGCTTTTAGAACTTTTTTGTTCTTTTTTCGTGAATTCAGGTAGAAATCTCTCTACCCCCGCCGCTACCCACCAGCCGATCATGTGGAGACTGGGTGGGGATCATATGGTTGCTGGCCACTCGGCACCTAGTCACCCATAGTGGAGATGCAGTGGAGCTACGGTCGGCACGCAAACTCCTAGCGGTTTATAATCAGCACCCATGTTCTCCTCATGGTCGCACATGAGGCAAGAACAATCGGAGAATGGGTGGAGATTGGGTGAAGATTGTTCGGAGACCAACAACCGGTGCAATGGAGCACCACCTTTACACATGACTGACCATAACAGAGAAAAGTAGCTGTAGTGGGCCTTGTTCTGTCACTCAGGTATCTCTCAGTAAAGGGCTGGTTCCACCAACACGATGGATTTGCCGTGGTATGTCTTGGTGTATCTTGTTACATCTTACAGTGTCAGGATATCTTGTATCTCCTATGTCATAATACGTTGTTTTTAGTTCCGATTTTCGGGTTAGGGTTAGAATAGGGTTGGGTAAGGGTTAGGGTGGTATATATGTGACTATAAACCAGTATTTAAGTGCACTTTTCAAAGTTTTTACACCTGGAAGCTCAAGGCCATCAAAACGGGGTAGGCTCAAGGCGGGCACAGGGTAGGTTCAAGGCGTCCAAAGAAAGGCTCAAAGCGTCCAGGGTCCAAATGGTCCTAGGCTCAAGGTGTCCATAAACCGAACAGAAAAAGGCCGACCTCATTATTAGACATAATTAAATGGAAGGTCACAAAAATGTATTCAATATCTAAGCAGACATGCAGAAAAAAAGATACCGTACAGGATGTACCAATGTGAGGACAACTTCAAGATGTGGCCAAAAATAAGAAACAATACACCAAATATGCAAAACTATAGTACTGTACTACGTCTAGATCTAGAATCTAGTACTAGTACCTATAGAAAAAAGTAGAACTAAGTTTCTTTGGTATTATTATCTAGATCTAGTTGTAGCACTAGGGCTAGGAGTATGAGAATGACATTTACTAGCCAATATTCACTAGCTTCAGCTCACAAGAGTTTCAGATTACAGACAAAACTACCACGAATACTATTATCATGCAGATATGGGAGCTGCGTAAAGCGAATATCTGGGACATTAAATTCAAGAGTGGTCATGACTCAATCAGCTGTTTGACGGGAGATACATCTTGGCCAATGACAGACAGATGAGATGAAGAAGACATTTCCCGCTACGCCAGTCAGACCAGCGCACCTGCTCCAAATAAACCTCGTTTCTGAGCCGTATATTCAGTAAAATCCACACATATGAACCCTTCAATATAACATACATACCAGTAATGTTCTGAGTATCTCCAGAAGCAGATGATCTGATTTGACAGTTCGTAAAAACTGTCATAAGTAGAGCTCTCCCTATTGTTTACATTTTTGCCAACTTTGACTGTGTAGGGAGCGTGTATTATTTAGGATTGTCTAAATGCGCAAACCTCAAATGTTAAATTCCAACAGGTCTATATTCGATTTCCGCACAATAAAGTATACAGAATATTACAATTTTATTAATATTCAAAACTTATTTTCTGTTTTAAAGCTCGTATTATGATCAAAACTTTGGATACATATTCGACTGGCACTAGACTATGGTTATGAATGCTCCCCTAAAGTGAGGGCCACCTACACACATTCTGATGACGTCAAACACAAGCTGGCGATTCCACACTCTCTCTTCGACCGCAGAACAATTTATAGTTTGGCTCTCGTTACTGTTACACTTGCAATCCTGGGAAACTATTGCACGGTAAGATAAAGCTATTATAATACTTTCAGATTATATCTGTGATAATTATGTATTTCTCAGTATAAAGCGAGTTAGACTAAATAAATTCAACTGCCAATCCAGTAGGACTTGTTGCCAGTCGCCCCGGCCCGTTGCAGTTACGGTAGCGATGTGTAGAGTGGGGATTGTTTACATGTGTTTTAGCTCTATTTATTCGCTTAGTTTCGAAAGTTTTGAGTGAGTCACAATCAAAAGGGATATCGTGTAAAGGAGTTCAATACAATGTGTCTCTTTATATATTAACCATATGTTTTTATGTTTGAATTATACATTTGAAGTATGAGGTAAAAGTAATGAAGCATTTTGAAGGACTATCTCAACTGACTGACTGAGGACTTATGTTTACATTATATCCTCCCACAAGAAGTTTATTCTAAACTCGGATGTGCGGGAACTGGCAATACTTTAGGTAATCTCAAGTAACTGTGAGTAAAATTAGTCTACTTGTGAAGGACTGCAAAGTTTTATACTAATATATTTTGATATCGAAAGGTGGTAATACTTAGTGTAAATCGTCCAATGGGATTCGTTGAGATAGCAGTGCGAATGGTCTTCCAGTGGAAATCATTGTACATTCCTTCTTTTTTTTAAAAGTTTTTATTCGCATACATTTCGTTCTTCCAAGCGTTCATTCCTTCAAATATGTGAAGACCTTGATAGTTAAACATTGTTCTTATCTATTGCACATCATGTGAAGCCCATTTTAACACTATTAGATAATACAGCAGTGACGCTGTAATTATATGAGCAGAATGTGAAATCATTACTACATATGTGGCAAATCGTTGCTTACATGCAACGAGCCAAATCCAGCAATAACTGGTAGGTCTACTTAACTGGATTATGGCAAAGTGGCCCATATCCCATGTGATGGAAACCGCCAGACGGTGGCAATCTGGAACGTTTTAACACAGAATTCCTGCTATTCTACTGAAACATGTGAAATGTGGACTATAGGGAAAACTCCTCCACCGTATCCTAAAATTGAACAACAGATTTTCTCTAGTCTACTACACTCCCACTGAAGGCCACTTCAGCACTGCGAACATTTAATTTGTGTGTCTGGGGCGGGGGGGGGGGGGGGGCTAGCTTACTGCCCACTCCACTTGCAACATATTATTACTACAGCTGTCACATAAAAGATTTATTTTGTTGAACAACTTGATATTGTCATAATCTAATGTCCACATAGGGAACCATAAGCGGATCCCAGATTTTGGGATTGACCAGTTCTTAACGATTCGGTGAGGAGCATAGATATATTCTCTGACTCTATTTATGGCATGGAGTGGTGAATCCAAGAAGTTCTAACACTTGACAGGCTAAATATAGAGCAGACATATGAAGTTTCTCGGACCAGGAGTGATTGGAACGCGATAATGGTGGTAGAATTGGTGTAAAGGGAGAAGGGTATACACACCCTTTCTGGATCTACCACTGTGAAAACCTATGTTTTATACGGCTGAATTTGTCGTCATCATGTCTTTATTTTAAACATGAGGGGAGGGAGAGAGGAGGTTCCAAAGGGATTAATGCATTGAATTCATTTGGTGTCTGAGTCATTGAAATACTGTCAATGGCGTACGAGTTCCTAAAGGTAAGTCTTTGGGGGGGGGGGGGGGGTAAATGAAATAGAAAGTACTGAATTAAAAAACTGAAATTGAGCCTGGTCACATATACTCAGGACCATGTGATCGTACTACAAGAATACGCTCGTGACGGGCTGTGTGTACACAATCTTTTTATGCCTTAACTTTTAGTTAGTAATGATAATTCATTTCTAATCTGAACAGTGAAGAGGTTGTTCCTAATTCACATATTATCTTGTTTTAGAAATAGGAAAAGGGAAACTTGTGTCAGCACCGTTGTTCATGGTTTCGGTTTCTGATAGTTCTGTTATCTGTAGTTTTATTTAGGGACCCTCATCTAAAGGTGAATGTATGTACGTATGAAACAAAAGTAGAACATTTTCAATAAATTCATTACATTTTCCGTATCAGGGGGAGGACAAAATACATAATCGATAACAAATGAAGGTATTTGAGAGGGCGCGACAATTGTATGACAGCTGGCTCAACTCTGATAAGGTGTCTTATAAGAGTGACTCCTTCCTGTATGATGGGCTATCTCTAGGTTAAACTGGTTATCAGTAAGAGTCATTTCAGTGTGATGTCAAGGTTATTTTGATGCTTGGTTGATAAGTACAGGAAGTGCAGTTTTGTATATCACGATAGAGATTTATTGTAGCCTGTAGGCATACCTCAGGAATACCCTTTGTAAGTGAAACAGGTGCCATATTACAATAGAATTTCATCTAGTCTTGGGAAGTTACCATTTAAGTGAAATCTCGACAGATATCCTGAATAAGTTATCAATTTGTTTGCTCATCAAATGCTTAATTAAACTAGAAGCTTATTCCTTTTAAAAACTTATGTCCAGCAAACGAAACTATCTCTCATAGTCAACCACGTTTTCTTTATGCATAAATCTGTTTTTGAGATTTTTGGACAGCCTCACAATTCCGTATCTGATAATGAAGGAACACAATGATCTGAAGAAAGTATGATGTACTTAGTATATAATATTTGTCACCAGACGTTTCTGATAGCAGCTAATAGAGAATACACTGTCCATGTTAATAGTAAGACGACATTTTCGATAAGTGTATAGTTCAATTATTTACGATATCATCGATAACACTAGGTAAATTTGCCAAACGGAGTTATTAAATTATTAATGTGCCATAGCACTGACTCGTAGCGAGTTACGGTTTATTTCAATCGGTGATGATCCATGTGGCATTCCATCTCCTGACATACACCATGTCCCACAGCCAACTCTAACCCCACTGGGGAGATTCCTGCCGGGTAAACTGCCATCTGTACCCGATGACCCTAGCAGGCACTGAGGAGGCAGGGAAGCAACGCGTCAGTCGCGTGGTGCAATATTTGTTTGTTGTTGCCATAGATACCCCACTCTCTGCGCGTCTCAGGCAGCGGGCGCCACCTTGGGCGCGTAGTGCTTCTCGTTAACGCCAGGTGCCAGCACCAATGTAGAACTAAGATGTGTGGGAACCCAGCCATACTATGGATATTTTACAGCATAATCTTGATTACTTACTATAAAAAGAACGTATGGTGAGTAAATTCGATAAATAAGTAAATAGATAATCATCAGGAATGCAGAAGAACCGGTGGTGTCGTATGAAACAACGCCATTATATGTCATGCACATGCATTTTCTGATCTTAGAAAAACTTTTACAGATTTAAAAAATGAAATTAACCTTTGGTATACATTTGAATCTCCATCTTCAGTCCATGAGTTACATAGGACACCCACTTTTAGTGATCTAGGTTTCAGTTTTTGAAAGATAAGACTAAGAGTGCAAGAGTAAGGGAAAACTGACAGTAATACTGATAGGAAAACACTTTCTGAAAGGAGTCATTGTAACGCTGTCATGAAATAACGAACTGAAAGTAATCCACATTACCTTTTAACAAACAAATGCTCGTATGCCTTGCACACCTTCATAGTTGGGTGAGAGGGGTTGAACTTCTCCTCAGAGGGTGAGACTTGGCGGTCAGTGTGTGTGAGGTGTGGATGCTGAGGTCTCGCATGCTCTGCGTGTGTATGTACACACTGTACATGTTCACATTATATAGGGCCGGCTTATCGATAGAGCTTGTTTGGGTTCACAGATAGCCGAGGATGTATGGTGTTAATGTAGACAAGCACCTTAGGTATGACCTGCTAATTATGGGGCCTCAGCACTTCCGCTTGTTAGTCTTATTTACAGGCATAAGATTTTTCCGGATTTCCGGATTTTTTTAGGGAGTGGGGACCGGGGGCTCAAAATGAAAACCTAAATGAAAAATTCAGATCAACCCCTAAACAAAACGAGTAGACCCAAAGACCAATTCACTGTTTCATGTTATCCATACGGACTTCTTATATTTGACAACTCCGCCTGACGTTTCCGAACTTGCAGCCCTTCTTCAGGGCTTTAAAATAGAAAGTCATGATCACTCTCTAGCATTGATCCTGCGCCTTTCTTCCTGCCCTGAAAACCTGTAAGATGGTGGCGCATATGTTTTTGCAATTTTGGCCATATCAGTTCTCAGTTTAGGCCAGCAATTCACTTTTAATACCCCATAATGTAGGAACTTCCTGGGACCCCACTGGGGCACTGTCCTTGGATCCCTTCGGGGACCTAGGTGCCCCCCCCCCCCCCTCCCCTGCCGATTTTCTTCGTTCTGTGTGTTTTTTTGTTGTTGGCAATTTCGCCTCCCCATGCCCTTATTTAAATATGCGAAAAAAATTTATATGTTCTACACAGGCCGACTCCTAAAATAAGTTCCTAGAATATTCTTCCGAGAGTCTTAGACTAAGTTTTTCTCTGACTATAAATCCTGCCCTGAGCAGCAATATGCAGAGACGATGCTGAGAGGGAATATCATATACTTCATTCTGGGCAGAGAACATCATGTAAACTTGGGACTAAGAAAGAAATTGATGAGTGTTTGGTCTGAGTCCCTGTTCGCAATCGAGTTTGGAGTGCGCGGTTATATGAACAAGGCGATAGCCGAGTGAATATTCTGAAGCGCTCCAAAACAGATGGTGAATGGGGACTCAGACCAAGCATGAATATATTTCTGATTTTATATTAGTCTGTTTTTCACCCATTGAGTATGAATTACCATACTCGCAATCATGTTGAGAACGAGTTCCCAATGTTAAGCCTATGGACCTCTATACCAGGCTAACATAGAATTTGAAACACATCTTCCTGGGGACTGTCCCCTTTTTAACTCACCGCAAAATTTTGGTTGAGTAATAATCAGGGATCATGAGATAAGCTACACGCCCGTGGGAGTGATATCAGGAATAAAGAGCTCTGCCCCCCCCCCCCCCCCCCACTCTGCCTTTTTCACAGTCGCACAGTCGCCCATATCACCTCGCACTTCAAAGCCACTTTATTGTGAAGAGTTTGTGTAGTTGTGTGGATATATTCTGTCTCCAAAAAGACGAAACATAAACAAAAAGAAACAAGTTATTCATACAAGCCTTACGAGAGTAATTTTGGCCCCTTAGATTCAGGTCAACTATAGACTGTAGATGGGCCTCATTCACACGTCAAATGTGGTTCAAACCTCCCCACACACCCCACCCCAATCCATGGTCCATATCGATGTGTTTTCCATGTTTTCTCAGTCTCTCTGAAGCAGTAAATTCTACCTGAAAAATATTTACACTCTTTTTTTCATGACCCCAAATGATATCCTTGAAATAAATAGACCAGCATGAAGATCATGTATTTTGGGGGAATACCAATCCAAAACATAGTGGCAACACAAAATAGTGGACATTATTTGGATTAAGACCAGCTGTCTACTATAACAAGTTGTCCAATATTCTATCTGCCAACTATACCAGATTTCTGTTGACTCATAAATAAAGCATTCAATACCTAAAATATAATTATCCATACTCACTACAAAAGCCACATGGTGGAAGCCAAGGTAAATTAGGCAATTTGACCATGAGCTATTGAAATTCCAATTCGGTTGACCACAAAGAGTCTGCTATTAAAAGCAAACCCCTCCCCCACTTCATGTCCATTCTCGTCTCCCTCATAGAAGTTTAAATGTTAACGCAAGACGAGGCGACATCCTTCTCTCCTAGCGATGCTACCATGAATGGCAGTTTTTAGAACTGCCCCTAACCACTGTAACCATAGTGCACCGTCAGCCGTGACATCATGGTGTCAACAACTGTATCCCTGGAGTCTCTACAGTGATCTGCGGAGGTTGTGGACAGTGTTATACTGTTATTATGTTTGCATTAATGTACGAATGGGATAATTTATCAAGGTTTCGCCGGAGAAAAAAGAAGAAGAAAAAAAGAGGTTAAAATGTTGGGTTTACAGGTCTAATTAGGCACACATGCAATGCTTAGAGCCAGCGGTCTCCAACCGAAAAGCCTTCCTCAGCGCTCAACACTGTAAATCAATATGTTCACCCCCTTCCCTGATTCCCCACCCTGGCCGCCCAGATGTTTCCTCACACTAAGTGGGCACTGCCTGCCTGTTCTGACATATCCACAGCCAGTACCTCCTGTGTGTGACTGTAGCCAATGCCACTCCGCCCTCCCTCCAGCCACACAGCCACACACTCACAGCCCTGAGGCTCAGGTGAGCGGCGAGCAGACGACATTTTTCCATACTGTGTTTGTGTGCAAGGCCCGCGCCTCCCGCCCTCTCTCCACCACAGACGACTGGTCGGCAGGCACACATCACCACCCGGCACTCAACACACACCTTCATCGGCTCCACCGGTACACCAGAGACGTACTGCAGCACATCTGGGCAGCATTACCAGCCAGCATTGCACCAGTCCTTACTGTGACTTTATGAGCATTGTCTGTTTGATCTGAGACCGTGCGCGCCTCTGTTGGTGAACGATACAGAGAAAACTGCAGAGCTTGATCCTTTCATACGTGTTGAGAGAAGACCAGCTGGAATTGAGGCAACCTCATACACTGACACATCTCACAAGCATACCGTGCTGAGCAGGGACCTGGCCACGCCTACCTTATCCTTAGCCACGCCTACTCTGCATTTGGCCACGCCTACTCTGCATTTGGCCACGCCTACTCTACCTTTGGCCGCGCCCATTCTACCCTTGGCCACTCTCAGCTGAGGTCTGGACTACGCCCCAGTTCGGACCATAATACCTTCTGAGAACAGTACACGCCTACATCACCTGAGACCACGCCCACAGGGGAATTAACCACGCCCGCAATGGCCTCCTACTGGAAGGAAAGCAGTCCATTGGCCAAGACTGCTGTTGGATTGGCTGTCGCTGGTGCGGCTGGGGTGGCCATTTACTACGGCGCAAAGAAGGTAAACCTGAGCTTTTTTTAAAGCAGTGATGAGTTTTTTAATCACAGTAACTGTTTACAAGAACATTGCGATTGTCACATTATTGCAATGTATGTGGCCTGATTTGTTTACACCTCATAGTCTGAGACCTGATATCGAATATTTATCAATGGCAGGCCCATCCGTGTCTGACATGGTACACGGTTGAGACTTGGCTATGCTGTTAAGTTTCTTGCTTACCTGCCATCGTTATCTCACAATCTAGCATAGATAAAGTATTCACCCCTCATCTTCATTGAGGGGTGAACAGCTGTTCTATATCAATAGGCGAGACACTGTGCAGTTCGGGAACCAGCGAAAAAGAACAAAATGGCTGGACTTGAGAAGCAGCCAAGCTCCACTGGAAAACTACCTCTAAATACAATTATATAATAAGAGAGATTTGTTTTGAATGTTTTGTTTCATACATGTTAAGTTTGTCCAGCAACAAATAACTACCTCGCTGGTGCGCAGTATGGGGAGTAACCCCGCCCTGTTATGAGACTAACAGGGCCGGGTACATTGGCTCGTGGTGATACGACCCTGGCGGTTGTTAAGATATAAAACCTTATGGATTCAGCCAATCTGAAGTAATTTATTATAGTCTGAGAGTTACATCACAGACCAATCTGTAATGTCATGTAAATATCTGCGATTAACTCAATTTACCAAGGTGTGGTGTAGACGTGCGAAGTCTAACAGGTAGCCATGACCAACTCTTACAGAGTTTGCCCAGAATATTAGTGTTATATGAACTTGGGAACATACAGACTTGCAAATCAATATTCAGTTTTTTACAGACTTCATATGACCCTGTTGGATTGTGAGGGGTATCAAATTAGTTCAGTGGTCAAGGCACTGGACTTGCAAACCTAAGGTTGTAGGACTTTGTGGGTTCAAGTCCCACTGAAGCCATTGTTCTCCTTCACCCCAGCTGTAGTAGATTTACTCCAGTATCAAATACCAATCGTTCCCATACCATGTCTATGTGGTGTGGGAACTAAAAGAACTCTCACCTCGGTAAATATGTAGGGGTGGGATTTCTACCTGAATTCATCACATAGATCCGATCACCACCCTTGTGGTGTAATAGTACCTTGCATTTTGTCATGACTCAGCAAACCTGCAAAGAATTACGGCTCAGCAGAATACGTGGAGGACGGCAGCATTGTGCAGTGGGTAGTAGGCTGCTCCGTAGACCTCAGGCGCAGGGGTTCGACTCCTGTTTAACATGGATGACAGCTTTCCATTTTTCCATGGAAATCTACTTTCTCATTTTCTATATGTGATATAATTTTCCCCTGTGTGAAACGAAGATAATATCAATTGAACTTCATTCATGACAAAAAAAGAAAAACCAGTGGTTTGAACCTTTCCATACACCCTCAGGTCCATACCATGGCTGACACTGGCATGTTTTCCACGTTTTCGCAGTCTTTCTGATCCAGCAAATTCCACATAAAAATATTTCCACTTTTTCCCCTGACTCCAACTGACATCCATAGTTTAAAATGTTGTTGTTACAATGCATGTCTCTCCAGAATAGAAGGGCCACACTTTATAAAGCTTATTCATCCAGCATGAAGGTGTTTGTTTATAGCTATTTGAATATTTCACGCTCCGTCCTTAATTGATTCTGCACTGTAAAGTATTGAATAGTGCCAGATCTAAAAATAGACGATGCATTACAGAGTCTTAATCAATGATCACGCGATACGAGGTGAGACAAACCACCTGCAGTTTCACTTAGTAAATCTGAAGGTGGCGATCGTAGACCTTGCCTGTGGAATGGCGTGAACTTATACTGATTTATCAGATAAAAACGTTCATTCTGTTTTTGCTGCTCTACTGATGCAGATCAAGAATTAGCCACGTCCTCTTTTTTTCCTCTTTTTTTATTAGGTCATAGATTCAAACATTACATTTGGATTTTAATCCAGGCCAGATCACATCAGGAATATGTCAATTTAAAAGTGTTACAAATCAAATTCAGGTTGAGGGAGTTATGGATTAAATTTAGGAACAGTAACATTGAGATTAATGAGTAATGAGTGATGGGAGATAAGATGAATGGATATAAAATGTTCCCTGATAAATTGTCTCCGGAATGATGGGATAGTTAGGTATTTGATTGTTTGGATGGAGCTTATTTTAAACGCTTAACGACCACGACCATCCCCCAACACCCCAAACCCCCGGGGGGTGGGGGTTAGCTCAGTGGTTAAGGCACTGGCCTTGTAATCCGAAGGTTGTATGACTTTGTGGGTTTGAGTCCCACTGCAGCCACTCTTCCCCTTCATTCCCAGCAGTGGTAGATTTACTGCTATATCAAAGGCCAATCATTCTCATGCCATGTCTATGTGGTGTGGGAACTAAAAGAACTCACCTCGATAAATGTGTAGGGGTGAGATTTCTACCTAAATTCATTACATAGATTCGATCACCACCCATGTAGTGTAAAGAACCTTGATAAAGTCTGATAAGAACCTGTAATGGGTAACCGGACGTTAAATCAAACCAACCAACCAACTAATCTACCTCTCCTACCACCATGACCAATATTTACGGTTTATAGTAAGGTTGAATGAAAGAAAATAAATAGCAGAAATAGTTTTGGTGTTTAGGCATTGGTATGTATGAAATGTTGTATTACAAAAAATGAATTCCCCATGGCTTTTTGGGGGGGGTTTAAAAAAGCTTTTATTAGACGATAAAGAGTTCACATAAAACAAGATCGAGATCTGCATCATCGAAAACAAATTATAAGAAGTAAAAGGTTGATGTAGTGTGACATATCACATGTTGTTAAAGTTATTTGATTTACCGTAACTTGACCGTAATCGAGGCCTTCTTAGATTATGTCCCTAGCGTATGATAGCACGCGGTTGTCAATACGATAAACCACAACTCAAACAGATCTATCAGCTGAATACTGACATTCACGAGTCGTCGTGATCCAACATTACTGCACTTAGCCGCACTGAGCCTGGCTGTTAGCTTGTAGGAGAGATAAAAACAACACGTGTATACTCCGCCAGGACTCAGTAAAGGCTAGGTGAACTACGAAGCACCCACACCGTGATTGATTTAAAAAAAAGATCAGATCTTATAATAGACGAGAAATGATTGACTGGGAGATGTACCCAGGTGCAGGGCTCTACGTGTTAATGTCAGAAGTGCTAGGCTCGTCTCGTACAGCACTCCGTTGAATGTACAACATCTCATGCTTCAATGTCAGGCTACAAAGAAGAGCAGGAAAAACATTTATAAAGAATGCAACAGCAATGCGCTGTGTTCTCCATAACACTGGCTAGAGAGAAATTCTTGATTTCCTAAAGGAATGAAAGGTTCTTCAATAAGATATAAGCAAGAAGAGTAAGACGCCTGGATCAATCAGGCAGCATACCCTGCTATTCCAGGATATGCAGATCTTAGTAAAGTAACAAAGATGAAACCAACAAGTTTTGGTCGTTGTTCTCCATAAGTTTGATGTGGAGGGATATGAACGAGGCGACATCACATAGCATTCAAATCAGTTGGAGAACAACAACTTTGACCAAAACGAGTTGCTATTTGTATTTATCTCACCCCTGTACACATAGAAGAAGGTACGATGCACAGGATATAAACCATGGAGAACGGACTGCAATACTCATCAGGGCGTAGAGAACGAGTTCCCAATTCACCACTTTCACATAAGCGTGGCGCGTCGGTCGCGGTGATAACGGGTTGCGCTGGTCTTATGTAACCATGCATCACTCGCCGAAAAACTAGCGTCACTGTGTTTAATCGAAAACGAGGTGTGCAACCTAGTGTGTTTTCACTGTGCAGTGGGTAACTATGTGTAGAAGATTTAATTCACAGATACAGCCCGTATTTTTCACAGTTTGCCTTTCTATCACACCTCCTGAGGCATAACACCTGAGTGGAGAGTCTTGACATCTGGAACAAGGTGTGAAAACACTGTACTCTGCCACATTATAGCTGCTATATTAAAGTCTTAGGAATATTTTTGGGATTATCTGTGGGAATGTTTTCATGGATATTTTCAAAATGTTTTGGGCAACAATTATGAGTTTTACTGGTTCCTTTTACAAATCTATTTGCAAGTGTGTGCATATGAGTACTTTGTAATAATAACACATACATACATTGTTATTATCTATTAGTTGTTGCACAATGGCTTGACAATGTTTCAATTTAGAAAAGGACAAGCAAATAATTACCTCTAATTCAAATTTAGTCAATAAGATATCCTACCAGCTGTATTCTATGGGGCACTATCTCCTATGAATGCTCCATTAAATTGAACTAGATACATGAATTGTGATTTTAACCATATTAAATGTTCAGCCAGCCCACCCATAATCGTAGCCCAATGTTTATTTTTTATATCTATTTCTTATATAAATGATAGATAATTCTTATATAAATAACATGCATTTCATATCAGGAATTTTGATAATCAATAAAATTATATTGGTAAGGACGCCGATATTCCCTTGCCAATATCATACATTTATATTCTTTTTCATCTGTCATAATGTTATATTACACCAAGAAATATCTATCACAGCCTGGGAACATAGGTATCATTTTAATCGTCTTGAAGTATCTAAGAAGATGGGATGGTTATTTCTATAGGTCATCGTGATAGATTTTTCATAAAATCACTGTGAAGGTAGGAAGGTAACATGTTTTAATATTTTTTGCTTAACAAATTCTGAAGTTCAAGCTATCAAGGGAAGGCTTAGCCAAGAAATAGGTTTATGATATGTATATCAACAAATAGATCAGAGTCCTAGCTTTCTAACAATGATTTATCTATGGATATCGGCCTATTTTTCACAAAGCAAGAGCAATGTCCATTTTCCGAGTTAGAAAAAACAGTTTTTCTATGCTAAACGCTCAGGAGTAACGTCGCACGCCTCGTTTTCGCGTGACCTACATAGGCGGCCATTACAAGATGGCGCCAGTGTGAAGAGGGTCTATGTTAAGCCTATGGGATAAAAACACCATAGGTGAGATGTACCCAAAGTAGGTCTAATTGAACCAATTGGACGTTAAACTACCCAAACAAACAAACAAACAAATAAACAAGCCCGGACTACCATCGGCTTGATATATCACACTCTCCTGCAGTGGACGTACCTTGTTTATAGGTTAATTATCCGAGATACTGATAGTACTGGAAATCAACCAGCAGGTTGTGTGTGGTTTTGACCGGGACTCCCTCTAGTGAACCGCTTGAGAACTGAATAACATCACTCCTAGCGGAAATCAGTTGAACTAAAGTCACAACAGCTCGTTCACCATCGGTCTCCATTCTGGTTTTAATAAACTGGCTGGGAAGACTGTGCAAAAACAGAAATAACATCTTTCTAGGTCATTTTTTTTCTAGTCTAGTTTCCTTTCTAGTTCCAAGTGGCAGCGTTGCATAGTCGGGAGATTAGATCTTACATATACGTTGATATGATTTTGGGCGAACATTATGAATGAACATTATTGTATTGGTTGAGAATATGGATGTAGCCTTTCACTACATATTTATCAAAAATCATTTATTCAATAGATCCACTTTTTTCAACTCCACATAATCGGTAGGAGGAATACGTAGTATAAATCTGCTACCATAGTTAGGAGTGGAAATTTACACATGCATAGAGTACTTCAGATAGTTGCGTGCAAGTGTATTGAATTTTTTTTATTTAATATGGTTTGCTTGAACATAATACATCGCGGTCTACCACCATACCGTTTTACATGATACAGATTATGGAAAAACGTAACAGAAACAAGTAACAGGATTAGATCACAAGAACCGACATTCTTCAAGTTTCAATGAAAAAAAAATTCGAATGTGAATTAACTCAAATAATTTTAATCGATCAGTAATATTTAAAATGAAATAGGCTTAAGGATATAAAATAAGAAATATGCGGTATATAGATGAGTTGGAAAAGTCATGAACATATCATCGTATGTTAATATACACAAACAAACAAAACAAAAACAATCTGGCCAGTTTTTCCATAGTGCTATGCCAATACTTACAACGGCTAAATATATTTAAAAAAAACCATTGATTTTCTTCTCAGAGAACAATTTAAAATATCATTCAGAACAATCATGATCTATATTTGAATTTGTTACTTCAATAATTAGTACAATATGTCCTGTTAATGTGAGCCTCCATTGCCTTAACATTATGCCTTGAACTAGAACTAAGCGATGATTGGTAAACACGAAACTCGAAAAAGGAGGCTAAAACACTGGAAAAATATTGAACCCTTTATGGGCGGATGATGTCTAAAGGCATCAACCGGACCAGGGCAGTAAAACCTCCAAACTCGAAAAAGGAGATTAAACACTGGAAAATTGTTTAAATGTCCAATGTGGGGTTTTGTATCACGTTCTGGCTGACGTTTTGGAAATATAAACATTCCTTGAGAAGATAAAAGTACAATTAGTATTATGACTTCTGGCACCTTGCGGTTGTTTCCCTGTCGTCTAATTGAGGAGACTCCAGTTGCAATCCCCGTATGTAATGACCTGCCTGTTAAGTTCATTAGATACTGGTCCACAGCCAAGTAGCGAGCTTACTACAAATTATGCCCTTCTAGACCTTTAGTAGGAAGAGACACACAGTACAGAGGTGGAACCTTACGTGGACCAGTGGAGCGGGAATGGCACTGGTTTTACTGAACTATTCCGCTTTCCCCTCATGATCTCATGAAATCAATATCAGCACGTCATTAATCTGGTAGTAGCAAGGGTGTCAAACGTAAACGAGACAAGTTTTGTCCTCTAAGACTTTCGGGTTTGGTCTGTCTGCTTACCGACAGGAAGGGTATTTTATAAACCTCAAATGTGTGGTATTGGGTTGATCTTCATTTGAGCATGGAGCCAGGGGGCTGTTGAATAATTTAGGCTCATACAGTAAGACCCTTATCTGTACACCTACGAGACACCGTGATGATGTGGGTCAACCTGTTTCAATACTTATGGGCAACCTTCCATCGGCTAGGACTGTCTTAATGAACGAGCTTTAGTATTATTAGATTATAACACTGGCGCGAGGTCTCCTTATACCCTGTACCTTTTGTATCCATACGTTATTCAAAAGGCCCAAGGATACCAGTGAATTAACAGGTAGGAGAACCAGTAAGCCATTAGTGACTCACCTAATAATAACAGTGCCGTGTGGCATGTCTTATCAGCATCCCAAAGCAATATGTGCGTCAGCATATGCCCATAAAAACCATCAAAACACCTCTGATAGATGTTCAACCTGGTGAGCGATGCTGGAGTTGCATGTGGGTAGCCAGTGTAACCAGCTCTGTCCACACCAGGTTTCTATACCCCATGCCATGTGAGTGATGGTATATTGACTGTCAAGCACAGCCAAACACAGCCCCCTACATTTATCCTACCCCTAATATAAAATCCCATAGGCTTAACATTGACTTTCCGTATGCGCCCGTAGGTTGCATACGGATAAAAAATCGCTCCTAGGAGCATAAAAAAAAAAATGGACCAATCAGAGATCAGCAGCTGAAAGTAGTTCCAAGTGCCTTCAGAGCAGCAAGGAGAGCTATATGCAACTCACCTAGCAACTTCAGGATATTTTTATTGTGTTTTTTGTTATTATCCTCACATAAAAATATCGTTCACAGGGGGTAGGATAAAATCAAAACCTTATTTGTTTTAATCTGGGCTCCCGTATGCGACTTCTGGAGTTTTGCTCCAGATATCACTCGGCTCCGCCTTGTGATATTACTACGCCAAACTCCAGTCGTCGCATACGGGAGCCCAGATTAAAACTCATCCGGTTTTACGATAGTACACAACTAGGAGCAAATACAATGTTCATCATTGATGAATGAGCGTGCAATCATACACGAATAACAATTAAAAGGTTTGGGTTACATTCAGTTAATATATGTTTATCTGTAAGCCACTTGCACCCAGTAAACTTGCCATTTCTGCAACTGCCTATCTTGGATCCAAACAACTTAAACACCAGTGGGTGTTGAGGTATTTTGCTCTTGAGTGATTGGTTATGGTCAGCTGAGCATGCGTCTAAGACCCTGAGACACTGGCTCACTGCTCTGTTCTCACTATCACAGTGAATAGCACGCAGATAGTTTAGGGATAGTCTTCTGGAAGCATGCTCCATCCCTCCACATTCAATGTGCCCACTTTAACCTCTAGGCGATGTATATAGTGTGAAAACACGCTCTAACAACTTTGTACGGAGACTGGGCATGCTCCCGTGGGCATGACCTTGACCTTTACACGGGGAGCAACAGTTGATTTCTAAATGGCTGAAGTGATTTGAAGTGGCCTCACATGGGATTGGAAATAACTGGGAATTTACCTTCATATTGGAATAACAACACTTGTGAGCGAAAGATGTATGGATGTTTATAAGTTACTTGACATAGGAAATAGCACATGACCTGCAAATACTACGTTTGAGGTAGGTTTGGGCGAATTTCGGATGTCCCATGTTGACATACAACAACCCCTCACCCCTGAATGGAGAGGAGGGGGTACATATTTTACCTAGGGAGACTGAGGCGTCACACTTACCGAGCATTGTGTATTTTCTGCTGCAGGCCGCCCGCCAGCTGCCTTTCCCCGCCTTCCCCCCCTGATAAATGACCAGCAGGCTGACGCCCACATGAGGTGTCTACGAGGACTGCTCTTTGCCAGGTCTGTCAGAAAAGTAGGTGTCATCATGCTCGTCCTCGTTGTTTCCGCTTCACGCATGGAACTCTCCCCCTGCCGCCTCTGTCTCTCTCTCTCTCTCATTTTTTTATTCGTTTATTTAGACTGTTCCCTTTTAGGCTCTTGGCCTGTCTTCCTTAGGGCCAGTTACCCATCCTTACCCAGCTTGTTTTGCTGGAACACTTAAAAGTAACATCATTCCTCATTGGTAACAAAGTGAATAATAGGTGACAAAATTAGCCCGGGGTTAATCCCTCAGACCATAAGGCTTACTGCCCAGTCTATACTAATGAGATCACTATAACTTTGATAGTTTGACTTCTGTAGTCAATGAGGCCACTCATACTATATACGAGTGAAGTGTGCTCTACACTCGTGCTCAGTGTATCGTCGATGAATTTTCTCCTAAAATCCTCTAAATTGGTTATTGTAAATAGTATCAGTATTTTTGGATTTCTATGGCTAGCGATGTCATCGTTTAGTCATGAAAGGAAATGTGTAAGATTGAACTTGAAATATCTTAAATTGCTCTGTAAATTATCCGCAATTACAAAAACCCAAAATCTATTTAGTGAAAAGTGAATCTTGTGATAAGATTCTTAAATCTTTTGATTTATAAAATTCTCTGCTTGGATGGATGGTCTAGTGGGGTTAGAAACTAGAATCTCTATCTCTATTTCAACATTGCCGCAATGCTAAACCTGTGCAGGTCTTCTCCGACCACTAACCTCTGCCATGTATATACATCCTGGTTCCCATGAGAATTAACAGAAAGTGATTGTGAACGTGTACACGTATAGCCTTTGCCACATTATGGATATCGATTAGAAGATATCTATCTTTGAGAGTCTCACCTGTTTTAGTTTCTGGGTTTCTGGCCATCGCATCAGATTATTGTGAATATGCTCGAAACGGGGCTTAGCTAAGGAGGCATGAAGGGTACATCCACCTCCAACCCACTCCCACCATTTGAAGCATCTTCCTTAATTTTTATAAAAGGGAGTTGTGTATTGTCGTAAACCTTCTCCCACACACACACTTTTTTTTACCAACAATTGAAATAAATCCGCCACTTAATCATCACTAAAAACAAGTGGGGGATAGGTGAAGTAAGAAGGCTGGTGGGGTGATTGGGGGAGGGGGTGGGTCTACTTGGAGCAATAGTATGAGTCCAACCACTCCTAAGGCAAGATGAGCTGGGTGAGGCGGAGTGGGAAGTTATGATCGATTAGGGGAGGGTCTGTAAGTAAGGAGTGCCTGTAGTTGGGGATGCGGGCAGGGGTTAAAAAAGGTATCATAGGATAGGTGTAACAGAGGAGTGAATTTTTTGCAAAGCAGAGGCTAAGTTAGGTGAGGGGAGGGTGGGGGGCGCCAGAAGGGATGTGCTATGGTAGAGATAGGTTAGAATATCAGTAGATGTTAAGGTGGGCGTGAGACAGGGAATGATATATTGGTAAATTAAAATATCCGATA
Source organism: Alentia gelatinosa (assembly GCA_950022655.1). Taxonomy (NCBI): domain Eukaryota; kingdom Metazoa; phylum Annelida; class Polychaeta; order Phyllodocida; family Polynoidae; genus Alentia; species Alentia gelatinosa. The sequence continues at coordinate 15,919,030 of OX465587.1, forward strand.
TTCTTCGAAGGATCCTAAATCCTTAGGCCAGTGAATGTAGGTATACAATCCGCCAGGGACCATTTAACCCGTTTTCCAGTATCTTAGATACGTATGAGGCACACGGGTTCTGGCGACACATCCCGAAGACGGGGGAGAAGTTTTACGCAAAACGTTTTCCAGTATTTTTTAAATCTTTTTTTGCGGGTTTTATGAATCACATCACTAAATACGTAGGTGTAGAGGGAGTGTCAGTGAGGATAGTGCTGTGTGTGTGTCAATCAATCCCCACACTCTCCCAATCGTAGCCGGCAGTGTGCCAACTCTCGCCTCCATAGTGAAACCTGCTACACTCGCCTAGCGTTGGCGCCCGCAGTTGGCAGTGTGTGGTGGCGTGGATCGTTCACGGTGTTCCGCGTAAGGCGCAGTGGTACTATCAGAAGGGACACACAGGTGTACAGCGTGGTCACAGGTTGGTGGTCTTTATCGCTCAGTCTCTGTCTTCTACGAAGGTGGTTTCGGTTTCTTCGTAAGTTTGTATTACATGCGATGTAAGGATATTTCACAGCTAGTCGTCTTGATGTCGTCAGAGACTTGTGGCGTGGTGTAATGTAGATCAATACTCATCTGATTCAGGGTTTGATTTCTCCAGATTTCTCTCTGTAGAATGTATTAACCATCTCCATCCGCAGTGATAGCAATTTGTGCCACATTTTCCTGGTTTTATTGTGAAATGAACGATAATTGCGGAAGAACATGCTACAACTCGTTTTGCGCTCTAGACTGACTTCCCTTGGAACCCTTCCCTTCACTAATATAACTAATTCTCCATTGAATGACAGATTGAAAGGTATCAGACTCGAATCAGCATTACATTACATACAGCTGAGTAAGGCAGCTTATCTTATATCATGTATAACAGAGGGAAAGACGTGTAGAGTGAAGGCATTGCTGTCGTTTAATAGGCAGGTTTTAACAGTGTGGCTCTGAGCATGTATAACGTCCAGTATGAAGACTCTTACATCACAGGGGTGTGTTTAATCTGGAGCAAATAACTTGGACCAAGGCCACAGTAGACCTGCCACGACCGTGTGTCCAGTTAACAAATACGAGTTGTTCATTTATCAGGAGTTGTATCGGAACCCATATTGAAATGCTTTATTGTTTTTCCCCGTGACTGATTTATTATAAATATCACTGGATTATTGGACTGGAACCTAATAAGACCCTTACACATAATTACGGAATACAGCCAACTGAAAATGACATTCATCTTTCGATCTACGATGCACTCCCTGCCGACGTTCTGAACTTTACTCATGCATTTGAAAGCCTTTCTTTAGAGTAAGTCCAGCGGATCAGGTATGCCAAGAGTCAATAGTAGTGATTGATCGTTTATATTTATATGTAGGCAACAAAACGTCCCATACAAACTCACATATATAACCATCAAACTATGTGACTCACTTGATCAATCTTAAACAATATGAGAACAATGTCCAATGCACTGCCTGTAGTATCGTAATGGACTTTAACATGCACTGGCTTCAAGCAATGATTATTAAGTGATAAGGATTTGATGAGGAAGCCGCCCGTACTATAGACGTATCAGGCCCACTCAGCTAGAGACACATAAAGTATTCACAGCACTGATCAGCTTGAACTTGAGCCAGTGCTGCTCTAGTGCTATATTTAGAACTCACGTCCTGGTCAGCACCGTTAGAACCAGGCTCCATCATCTCCTCTGATTATCAATACTGTGATAGACACGTAGCCTAGTGCTGAGCCCAGCCTAATACACCATATTGAGGTGTCCCATACAGGATTCAATGTTAGCTGGTCCTTGTTGTTATATAGTCATAAGCCTTGGGCCATATCCCACAATTATTGCAGTTGAACGGTCTTTATATATCTTCAAATCGGAAATTCAATGCCAGAAATGAAATGAGATATTTCTACATGTACATGCCAAATTATACTCAGTTTCTCCAGTTAGGAATCCGAAAATGGTGGTTCATCAGGTGATTAGGGATAGGCGGCCGTTGTGCAGTCAACGAGTCGGGATTGGATCCTTCACTTACCCGGGGTGATATTAGGGAGTTTAGTAACATCTGCAGGACGTATTATGACCCCCAGTCTAGTGCAGACCCCAGCCTAGTCTAGATCTGACACCAGTCTAGACGTGACACTAGCCAAGTGTTGACCCCAACCTAATGTTGGCCCAGCTTTGTCCTAACACCAGCCTAGTACTGACATCAGCCTCATAATGACATCAGTCTAGTAATGACACCATCCTATTTCTGACACCAGCCTGGTAGTGACACCAGTCTAGTTCTGACACCAGCCCAGTTCTGACACCAGCCTAGTAGTGACACCAGCCTAATTCTAACACCAGCCCAGTTCTGACACCAGCCTAGTAGTGACACCGTCCTAGTTATGACACCAGTCTTGTTATGACACCAGCCTAGTTCCGACACTAGCCTAGTTCTAACACCAGCCTAGTTCTGACACCAGTCTAGTTCTGACACCAGTCTAGTGATGGCATCAGCCTAGTAATGACACCAGCCTAGTAATGACACCAGCCTAGTTCTGCCTTCAGCCCTCTCCTAACCCCAGTCAAGTACCAGGGCAGCGATTCACGCCCACCATAGATCACCGAGCACATTGTGCTGTACTAGACACTGACTCAAACAGGTCAGCACGACTGGACCGTGACCCGGCCTTGACCCGCGGTGAGCCGGTGGCGGGCGGGGCGTGGGAGCGGGATCTCGGCGGGCCCGTGTGGAGTAGCAGCCCGCCAGACGTGCCAGGCGGATTTAAAGATCCAGCAGGTACACACAGGTGCCGTCAGTCCTCCGCTGATCCCGATCTCAGGCCCGGAGTGAGCAGCAGAAGTACCGCACGGCCAGTCGGTAGGCGAGTAGGGAGGGTGGTGGTAAACTCCACACAAACACGGCTCACATAGTCACCTAGCATGGACTCGTCACACGTACACAAACCACACGCACTGCTCTAGGCACAGACACGGAGATATGAGCCCCCTCACACGGACATGTACCGCAATTACGTGAGAATCAAGAGTGGGAATTTACTACTACACGCTGACAAGGTGGGTGAAGAGGCTGCCACAGGGGTCTGGTGTGTGTGTGTGTGTGGTTACCAACACAGGCTGACTGACCTCCCCTGGGGACATGTCCAAACCTGGACTCCCCTCCACCTGACTCATTCAGTGACCACTGGACACCTATGACGCCCCCCGCCCCTCCTCCGGCCTGCGACATACATACGTGTACTGCTATACTCGCGTGGTCAGTGCTGCAATAATCAGACCTATTGGGAAACTCCTGATGGGCAATAGAGCCATAGCAGCGGAATTATTGTATTTAACAGGGATGCCAGAGTTCAGGGAAGATTTCGGGGATTTTTGTTTTTGAGCAATTCCTTTATTTAATTTCACTTCATGTCTTACAATTTGATTGGTTCTATGGCTCCCCTTTACCTTGTCTTCGATTATTTTCCACCTTACATTCATTTCATTTGTTTGTAGTCTCTAGGTGGCTCCAGTTTTTCTAATTTTCGATTTAAAAAGAAAGTTTGTTGCCTTCTCTAAGACCTGACTCTTACTCTTACGCAAGTTGCCACCCTTTTGATTTTTTCGTCATTATCTTCTCTCTAATGAGTTCTTTCCTCTCGAGTTTAATCTTTTGACAATCAATATTTACCACATAAGGTCCAAAGTAAAATCAGGAATTTTTCTTTTATAAAAACGCAGTAATATTGTCATCAGTATCTAAAAGACTTAAAAGAACCTGTGTATGTCAACCCCATATTATATCTAGAACCCCCTATACCTGACTTCCCCATAAAAGTGTGCATTATTACTTCTACAATCTAAAGGGTTTTCCCTGACAAGCTGCCCATAGATAATGCATGGATATAAATCTCAGAAACCATTGGATACAAACTATGAGTACATCGATAACACCAGGAACCAGGGGTCCGTTTAATAAATTAAGATCAGACATGTAGACCCTTTTCTGTATGCCATAGAGACCCGGAGACAATGTGGGTCTACTTAATTCAACACTTATCGACAACGTTATGGATGGCTAAGACCGTATTAGCGAACAGACTTAAATATTATCAAACGATAATCCTTGTATGAGAATAAGGTCGTCATGTGTGATCCTAGATTATCCAACAGGCCCCAGCTTCATATTACACTTTCACATGCAAATATTTGATATAAAACATCAATAGGCATGAGCTATAGGATTTTGGCTGTATATGACTTCAGAGATTTTCTTCAAGGGATGTGGTACATTATCATCCCCTTAAAGAGTAGACCACATACATTTGTAGGGTTGGCCAGTAATGAAGATGTGATGAGAAAATGTTGAGCTACTATTGATGAATGTGGGCTACTGTTTTATGCAACGCTCAAGACAAAATCATAAGATTAAGATGAGAAATATATCTTGTCAACAGGATGTTGAAAATAACCAAGAGGCACCAGGCAACGTGGTACCATACCAACTAGGTTACTGTCTTCACACTTCACCAGAATGTTTCTGTTCTTTTGATTGGGGGTTGCCCTTACTTGTGTACTAGTGTGCCCTCAGAAGCATGTCTCTGTCCAGATTTAAATTCAACATCCCTTAACTTCCATATCGGACCTCCATCAATTAGTATTGTTCAACTGATACATAGATACATGATAGTCATAGAGAGTTAGAGAAATCACAGCCGCTTCTTTCAGCTTAAATAGGTAGATTTCTATTCACATAGTATGGAGAGTCGACTATGTATGACTCATACCAAAAACCGCTACCATAATACATAGTTAAAATGCAGATATTGATTGATATAAATTTGCATAACTGTATCTCTATGGTGTGTTTGGGACTGTACAGTCTAATCTATCTCTGTAGCTGTGCAAATGTATCTTGAGAATATGCCTGGGACTTATATAGAACTGGATCGGGTATCGTATAAATACTCAATACTCCACGAGTTTGGATGCGCTGCAATCATCATTGAGGAGAAGCCGAGTGACAATCACGGTGCATCCAAACAAGTGGAGTATTGTGTATTTTACGATTTGAATGCAGCTCTGGATTCATCTCACCCCTTTCAATGACATTAGATAGCATCAAAATATGAGAATAATCAAAATTAGTTAGCAAATCCACATGATGTCATCTCACATTCACTCAGCCATGGACAAGGCGTAATATTGTCACTTTATGGGGGTGATCGTTGAGTATTTTTTTTAATGTTATTCCTATGGCTAAACTTGTACCAGGGGTGAGATAATGTAAAGTCTAATCTATTTGTGTCAGTTTAGAAATGTATCTTGAGGATATGTCTGGGACTGGACTGTCTAATTTATTTGTATCCTGGTTATCTGACACATTGGAAGTTATTACTGGTCAAAAGGAAATGATATTTATTTGGTATTTTTTTGTACGACCGCACTTTCTCTTCGAGATGTATCTGTCTTTCTTGTATAAAGAGAGAAAAGATTGATGACTCGTACCGTAATAATCGTCCCACCTGCTTCCTGTTTATTCAGTCACAGAGACGAGTCATCATTTTACTATTTGATGTAAAATTAGCTGCGGATAATAATCACATCCTCAGAACGTGAGTGACATCCTGGCCATGACAATGATAGAAATAATATAAATGGAAGAAATTGATAGGTCTCTTGTTTTGTTTGACAGATTCATAAGCATAGTAGAGGGGTGATGCAATGACCATGATAAAAAATATGATAGGTAATTATTGTGTGATATAAATAGGTCTGTAGTTTTGTATGACAGCTACATCAAGAGGATAAACATGATGATATGTGCGAAGTACTTATTGTCTGATATAAATAGATCTAAGTTTTTCTATGTGAATTCAGGGATGGCAGTTTTCCGTTTTCATTTCCAGTCTATTTAAATTTTTATTTTATAAAACAAAGATTGTATTTGAATTATACCTCAGTCACACCAACAGTGGTTCAAATCTCACCACACATCCTAACCCCAATCCATGGCCAATAACAATGTGTTTTTTGTGTTTCCAAGGCAGTAAATTCCACATGAAAAATATGTCCACTTTTTTCCCTGACCCCCAGCTGATATCCCTGTGTCCGAGATGTCAGTTTTCCACTTTTCCAAGGAAATCCTTTTTTCATTTTCAGTTTAAAAAATTATCATCTCTTGTGTAAAACAAAGAGAGAATAAATTTGGCCTCATTCACACCAATAAACAGTGGTTCTAACCTCCCCACGTACCCCAGCCCCATTCCATGGCCAATAACGATTTGTTTTTCATGTTTTCTCATGGTAAATTGCACATGAAAAATAGGACCACTTTTTCCCCTAATTCCCAGCTGATATCCCTGTGTCAGAGATAACAGTTTTCGACTTTTCCAAGGAAATTCTTGTTTTCATCTTCAGTTTAGAAAATAATTGTTCCTTGTGTAAAACAAAGACAAAATAACTCAGGCCTCATCCGCACCAATAAACAGATATATGTCCATTTTTTCCCTGACCCAAACTGACACCCTTGCATGTGTGATAATTGCCTGCTATAAATAGTTGCGTGTTTTTGTGTGTGGCAGATACATGTGGGACTGAGAAGTCAGAAGGCGAGTGACAACCCGGCCACCATGATCCATGAGAAGTGCCGGACGGGGCGCTACCCGCGCGGCGACGTCGACCGCTTCGACGTGCCCCGCGAACAGGTGCCGTGGGCCGAGCCCTTCCCTGACTACAGCCCCGTCCTCTTCACGTCCCCCTCCGTGGCCAGCCAGCCCGTCTGGGCCGATCTCGACTACATGTGAGTGGGCTTGGAGCAGTCTCTCATACAGAGACGTCAGTTTTATATTTTCCATTGAAATTCACTTGTTCATTCTCAGTATATATCATTCTTTTTTTTTCAAGGTAGCATCGGTTGATATCAGAAGTGTATTCGCCTCGTTTTCCTAAATCTAGATCATTCTTTTTCAACTGTGTAAAATAAAAATGAAATTAATTGGGTCTCATTCACCTGCGTCGTATAGGATTTTCCCTAAGTCGGGGGGGGTCTCTTATACGCAGGTTTTTACACAAAACACCGAACCCCCAGGTGCGACTTAAACATTTTTCCCAAAGTCGGGGTGCGTATTATACGCGAGATGCGTCTTTTTCGCGGAAATTTACCGTATTTCTACTGAATTGTCTCAATTAGCAATATTTTGTATACCGCCATCCATGTTGACTGATGAGAAGTTTACAGGAATTAGACTCTACATCCATGACACTATATGAAATTTATAACAAAAATATATAAATATATGCTTCAATTTTTCCTTGATCGCCGAGTAGGTATTGGAAATAAATTCTCATACATTGGAAACAATGTTATATATCCCTAATTTGTGTTTTTCTTGTATCAAACCAAAACTGACAGGTATATAAACTTCTACCATAGACCTTTCGCGAATTATTTAACTCTGTGCAGTTTTACAGTCGACATGTTCGTGTTATAACTGTTAACAAGCTGGTGTTCTCACAGTATTAGTCATTACCAAAAATGCAAAGGTCTGATGATATTTGTTACCGATCTGAAGTTTGTTCAGGAATTGTTTAACAGAAATGTTGTATGCTTTTTCTGCAGGACCGACAAAACGTCACCACGTCCGAAATGGAACGCAATAGACGGTAAAGTGGACCGGAGAAGTCACATGGGTGACTACAGCATCACAGACGGCCTGCCCAGGTACTACCTCTATGGGGATTATCCAGCATCTTTAGCAAGATATCTATCCTGTGGTTCCTGGTTTTCAATTCCCCAAGGGTCATTGATGGACCTCTCATAGGACACTCACCACCAGTTTTTCCAGCATCTACGTTACTGTTCTCTATCTCCAGTCTGGTCTTCATGTCTTATATTTCTCAATTTATAGCAGCGATACGGCACAGTCATTAGCATACTCAATACCAAATATGATATTCGGACGTACTGCCGTGTTTCATGCTAGAAAATAAATACAAAGATATAATAAAAAAAAACCCACTGATATGGCGTTGTGCAATAATCAAGTTTTTTAAACAGATATATATGGACCCAAATGGACTGTATCTAACAGACAAAAGAGAAACAAACTCATTTTATATGGTGATCTGTTGTTAATTTTACCTGTCGTTGATTCTCTATTTGACACACTGTCTTTCAGGAACCCGGTAGGACGGACAGGGCTGTACGGCCGGGGAGCGCTCGGACGGTGGGGACCCAACCACGCAGCTGACCCTATTGTAACGAGGTAAGTTATAACGAGATTCTAGAGTTACTCTGTGGTATTCTGAGTTGTTTGAGTTACTCTGAGTCAGTCTGAGTTCCTTTGAGTCAGTCTGAGTTATTCTGAGTTACTCTGAGTCAGTCTGAGTCAGTCTGAGTTCCTCTGAGTTACTCTGGGTCAGTCTGAGTTCCTTTGGGTCAGTCTGACTTATTCTGAGTCAGTCTGAGTTACCCTGAGTCAGTCTGAGTTACTCTGAGTCAGTCTGAGTTACGCTGAGGAACTCTGAGTACTGAGTTGTTTGAGGTACTTGGAGTTAGTCCGAGTTTTCCTTATATACCCATGTGCGAATGTCTCACTTTTACTGACCAGATCCCGTTCGTCCGTCCACTGTCATTCTAGGATCAGTGAGTTGTAAAATGGCGTTTTCAATCAGTTTCATGTATATAATGATAACGAGACATAGTGAGTGTACCTGCACTCCATCTGTTCCTCGATGTTTTGAACAGATTTGATTCAGGTACACTAACCATGTCTCCATATAATCTGAGTTGTTCAAGTGACTCTGAGGTAATCTGAGTCTGTGAATTAGTCTGAGTTGTTTGAGTTACTCTTGAGTTGTTTGAGTTACTCTGAGGTAATCTGAGTCAGTCTAATCTCTAATCAATATTAGCCTGAGTTAGTCAGTTAATCTAAGTTACACAGTTATTCTGTGTTAATAAGAGTTAATATGAGTTAGTGCCAGTCAATCTAAGTGTGTCCTGCTTGCGTTGTCCTCACAGTTTATCTAGTAGAGCAGCTCACACAAACTCAGCTATAGTCCATACTTGTCACCATTTAGTAACGAGGGGAGTGGTCTTATGCTAATTTCAAGAAGATGGTTCATCTAGATTAAGCTACGGATCATGGACATCGAGGTGCTAGGAGACAACTGTAACGCCTCTACATTCAGGCGCTTTGTCAATAGATGCAAAACGCAGTAATTATTTACCTCGTACAAACATCTAAAAACAACTTTCACATATCTTCTAACCTTGGAGACCTTATCATTCTTAAAAATAGACTACTAACAATTCAAACGTCAGCGCTGCTCAATTGGTCAGATTTTGCTACCGCAAATCCATGCATTTGAAATAGAACATTCCAATATTTTTTTTATTGTCCACTTATAGGGCACATAGCTATTATGTTATTGAGGCGGCCATCTTGCCCTCAACGCCATCACCATGGAGTTGTCCCATTACACTAATTCCATATAAGGAATACAGTAGACAGAGTAGCCAATGACTGCATTCGCAGCAAACCCCGACCTTCACCCTGACCTCCTTACATGATATTTTCTAGCGCCTTGGGACGGCTCTGCAGTCGAGAGTTGACCTACAATCTAATGGGCCACAACCACCCTCCCATAGAAAACACCAGGTGGTGGGTCCAGTTATCAATGGAATTTATTAGAAATACTTTTTGCCACATAGGGGTTTTAGCCTCGTCTCACGATTATCCATATATTATAACAGCAGACAATAGTGGTTGTCCCCGGACTACAGTGGCGCTACCTTACAATTTTACTGGTGGATGATGGCGGAACTAGCAATCACTGTGTGCCCTATAGCGATAGTGTTGCTTCTCTCTCTGGGCATCTCCCATCTTCCACCCTGAAAACAAATATCTTCACATATTTCATAAATCTCTCGCTCTATTTTCAGGTGGAAACGAGACCAAGACGGAAACTTCGTGACCCATCCTAAAACCAGCAAAAAGATTTTACAGTTTGTGGCCATCAAACGGCGGGACTCCGGAATGTGGGCCATCCCAGGGGTGAGTCACGTAGTCATGTCTGTAGGCTTCCGTGTCGGCTTACGAGGCTGATTCTTCAGGCAGTGACCTCGATTTTTTATTTTTTTTACCTCAAAATTAGTATGCTATGGGTTCATGTCATGTGTCCACACTACCAAGTGGAAAGACCTTGTGACTCAGGTAATTTCCCTGTGAGGCTCCACACATATATTCTAAAAAAATAATTTTTTTTTAATATTCTAAAGTGCAAGTTTTCCGACAAATGACGGAATTCTGACATTTCATGTACACTGGCAACACTAGAATATATATCGACTCATAGCCATTCTGTTCTATAATAATGTCATAAATAATTCTTTTTGATAAATGTCTTTTAAATTTCCGTTTTTTTTCCTCAGTACCGGCTTTCATCCATGACTGTACATAAATGATTGTGAATAAAGTGTGAAATATATGAATAACCACTAAACGTAACGGGAATCATTTGGTCTATGTTTGAAGAAAATCGGGCTTAAGACATTATAGATGCACTTTGATACTTTGAATAAACATTCAAGTTTAGGTGACCAAAAATTATCATGTAGGATCTGAGTGAGTTGAAGTTGGTTCTGTTTGAACTTTGTGTTTGGGGTTTAAGTTAGCATCCACATAGGCTAAGACTCTTCTCTGACATCTAAGCTTAAGTTTCTGAAGTCAATACTTGTGTGTACAGTGTACACAGGGAATGTTTACAACCAAGAGGTATTAAGTAACACATGAGTAGATGACGCTTGCATACGATAGGTTCTAATGGGAAATTCTAAATATTTTGAAAGGGATATTTAGAGGAATTTACTTGGTTTAAATAGACATATAGGCCTTATATGACATATAATAATATGCCATACGTAAAGTTACAGGTCTTTATTGCATTACCAAGTGAACCCTTTGTGATACATAGGAATATTTTTATGACAAATAAGAAAGTAATAGATTAAGAGTGATAAGTATATAGATAGGAATCTATCAAGGTTGATAAAAAGAATATATACACACAGGTGGCAGTTTTCCCATTTTCCAAGGAAATCCTTTTTTTAATTTTCAGTTTATACTTTTTTTCCATGTATAAAACAAAGATTTATAAAACAAATTTGGCCTCATTCACACCAATAAACAGTGGTTCAAACCTCCACACACACCCTAAGACCCATTCCGTGGCCAACAGCGATGTCTTTTCAATGTTTTCTCAATCCCTCTAAGGCAGAAAATTCCACATAAAAATTTCCTCATTTTTACCATGACCCCAACTGACATCCCTGTAACATATAAGCTACATGGGAATCTACCATTAGAGAAAACACAAATAATTTTCTCTAGACATAACCAAGTGTTGTCTCTGATAAGTAAAAGTGAGTCAGTGACTTGATCCCTACACTGATAACCGTGTGGCGATATGCTGGTGATTAGCTCTGATTATTCACTCCGAGTTGTGGCATGTGGGAATGTCAGTGATAAGAAAGCTGATCTTATCGCGAGCTAGCACTGTGTAATAACACTTAGACATATAGACACAACTCTCATTCTTGACACGGCACACTCCACATGACTCCACTCATTTGTATCTCATCTAATAAGAGGTGTCAGTTTTCTATTTTTCCGTGGAAATCCACTTTTTCATATTCATCCTCATTTTGTTTGGACCGTATCAATGCAAACATTGTTTCTCCCATAAGTTCATGTCAGGAGTACCATCTCATTGATTTGACCTCAGGGTTGTCGGTCAAGTCAATATTACTTATCTAGATTGTTTTCTTTAGCACTGTCGGGATAGTCAATATTTCTGCCTCGCCACCTAGTTGATATTACTTATCCGTTTTTACACCTGATTAAGGCCCGATAGCGTGCTGAAACGTTGTTTCCACAAATTTAATCTCTACCAACTCTAAAGTATCATTAAAACAACGACTTCAAAATTATAAACTTATACTGGTGTTTGTTGGTTTTGAGAAATTTATATATATATATTTATTATATATATATTCATTTTACTCAATAATCAATGACATGATTAATTCAAGCATGGTATTAATGGTCAATTTATTATGTTAAACTGTTAGTTTTATCTTCTCAGGGCAGTGACAGTGAATTCCTTGTGAATCATGTTAGCTTTATCTCTCCATTTTCAACAGATAAATTTGTGGTTAGGATCTTTGGGTGGTAGCTTATGTCATACAGTATTGATTGAAATCAGGTTCTGAATTTGATAAATGTTAGTTAACATGAACATGAGTTAAAGCAGTGAGATAACAATAAGGCAGAGTGACTGGGTGTATTATTAGGGATGACATTTTACAAATTTAATTTAATCTAAGAAAATATGAAAATAAGGTAATGTAAAAGAATTTTTATATTTTTTTTAAAGTAAAAGAAATAGGAAATATCACCAAAAGTCACCAGTTCTGTATACATCGCCCCCCACATGTTTCATGTCTTTTGCACATTTATGCTGGATTCTTTATATAAAGTACATGTTTCATGTCTGCAGCTTATTTATAATGGATTCTTTATATAAAGATACTGTTTCATGTCTGTAGGTCATTTAAAGTGGATTCTTTATATAAACATATTATTTTCATGTCTGAAGGTCATTTATGCTGGGTTCTTCACATAAACATACTTGTTTCATGTCTGCTGGATATTTATGATGAATTCTTTATATAATCATATCTCATATCTGAAGGTCATTTATGCTGGATTCTTTATACAAACTTATTTTTCATGGCTGAAGGTGATTTATGCTGGATTCTTTATATAAACATACTTGTTTCATGTCTGAAGGTCATTTATGCTGGATTCTTTATACAAACGTATTTTTCATGGCTGAAGGTGATTTATGCTGGATTCTTTATATGAACATACTTGTTTCATGTCTGAAGGTCATTTATGCTGGATTCATTACATAAACATACTCGTTTGTAGGGCATGGTGGACCCGGGAGAGAAGGTGTCCGTCACTCTACGGAGAGAATTCAGCGAAGAGGCTCTCAACGCGCTGGAGATGTCAGACAAGGAGCGCCACCAGCTGGAGGAGAGCATCAAAGATTTATTCCAACATGGGACACAGGTAGAATACCTTTATCTCACCCCTGGTATTTTTACCCCATGGACTTAACATGAGGAACTCGTAACCAGCACCCATGGAGCATTTAGAAAAAATACTCAAATGGGGATTATGTCACAAATGTTAGCTGATTAGTCAATGTGAAGGGTGAGATGAATTCAGAAACCTATGAAAGTTTACGGTCAGAGCTTGACCCCATCTCGTTTGAATCGCTGTGTAATCCATGCAGCTTGGCCTTGTGAATTACTGCGCTATTCAAACTCAATGGGATACGAGCTCTGACCGTAAACTTTCATAGGTCTCCTCTATAAAATCCTCCAGAGGGAGAGAGAAAATCATTTGAAAAGAGTACCCAGTTAGACATGAATCAAACCAATATTGTGACTTTCTCTCCTTGATTGTACTTATTTGATCTTATATTGGGTAGTTCTGGTCAAATATATAAATGCGATGCGACTACAGCTTGAGTAGTTGTAATCTAAGTTTGTTTCCCCAGACTGATGGGAGTGCCACTAGTTAAGATTTAGCAGTCTACTGCCATCTTCAATTTCTCCTTAAGTATCGTCTCCATGATAATATAAACGTAGTGGAAAATTACTTGCGAATCCTGGCGCAGTGTAACATGTGTATGTTATGTTATGTCAGGCGTTTAAGTATTAGCTTTGTTATTGTATATTGGTTGAATTTTAATGAAGTTTCCAAGCAGTTTCTCCTTCTTAATTCTTACTCATATTTCACATGGCATTTTACTAATATATGAAATATAATTAGACGGGCTCTTGCATCTAATCTTAGTATTAAACAATACATCGACTATATAGAAGAATTAGGTGAAATATATTAATATTATACTTGTTTTTAGGGGGTAATTCCTGTGCAAAAAAAGGAAACTACTTGACTCTGGTTTTAGATGAGTGTATATTTGTTTTCGTTTCGAGGAATGGATTTTATGTAGAATGAATCAAAAACCAAGAAATTTTAGATTAGATCAAAATCAAGAAAATTGAAAACAAAAATGGGATTGTATGTACAGCTGACTAAATCACCATCTTTGTTTCGTGTATTTTTCGTTCCCACCGTGCAGGAGGTTAGTAGCACTTCATTTGATTTTTCTATTAGCGTTCAGGAGTTTTATCCTTTGCGTGCCCTACGTAAAAATAACATCCACTTACCAAAATATAGGTTCTGGTTTATTGTGTATTTAGCTGTACAGGGAATTCAACAAGAAATTATCATTTTCACACCAGCTGACAGTACTGTCTAGGCCTTAGCTGCTTGGGTCTGCGTACCACGAATACTCCATAGAAAGTATTACAAATTCCAATGGCTTACCACGTAAATAAGATATCAGCAGGTAGTTTTCCTATCTATTCTCGGCGTTGGGTCCCCTTCAATTTAGTATTGTATATGACAGCTGATATATTGTGAAATATTTAGCATTGGTAAGCATCAGGGTTTAGAGACTTCCACTTTTTATTTGATTTTCAGCCTTTCGTCTGTGGCAAGGGGATGTCCTCAACTTTTATCTTTTTAAAGACAAACAAAGAATATTTATACGATTAAGGCAGATTGTCTTAATAAAGCAACCATTCTTACCCAAATATTCCAGAAACTATTATAGACATGGCTAAGATGTTCACTTGGTGGCAGCTAAAAAAAAAACAAATTTTCCATAAACGTTCATATGGCACCTTAAATATCCTTGAATTCACATAGTTGTGGTAGACGGGGCTAAAATACTTCTTATCGCAGCCGATTCTACCTTGAAAAAATATCACATAAAGCCCGGTTCCCACTAAGCGATTTTGGGGCATTCATAGGGTACCCATCGCCAACTATCAGCCAAAATTTCTAGGAATTTCATGAGTCGCCAAGTGGGAACACAAAATGGCAAAATCGTTGGCGACTATTGCCCTACCCCCCGTTGTTCGGGCTTGAGTGTGCGTCTGGATTCTCTTTTAAAAAAGGCATCAGTCTCTTGCGATTCAATTTCAAACATGTTTGAAATATATCAGGGCATAGTCGCCGACTATGCCCTCCCACCCACTGTGCGACTGCGGTTTCCCGGCGATTATGCCCGGCAGTAGTCTCATGGGCAGAAATCGCCTAGTGGGAATCGGCCTTAAAGTGTGTATTATTGAGTCTCGATAATCTTTCGAACCTAAAGTTTCAGCTGATAGGTTAAGAATGGGCACATTAACAGTGAGCTACTTCCAGAGGCCACAAAGACGCCCTTTTACCGCATCGAGGGTCACACCCAATAGTGTCATATTCTGTTGCAATCTCCTTATAAGAGTCTAGATGGTGGTTCTTCTTAAACGATTTTAGAATAACTATTAACACCGCACAAAGTGAACAGACGTGAACATATCAGAGAATTTATCTTCATTTGTTCGCTGGAAAATATTTTGATTTCAAGTTAATATCGTTGGGCGAAGATCCTGGATTTGGGTTTATTTGAGATGCACAGTATAGAAGTGTTTTGATGTGATCTGTTATGAACTTTGTCGGCACGTTTTGTCACCCATGGACGGACCACACAAAATCTTGTATTGAAATTCACCACCTCCATCTAACCTGGCTGGTTTCATAATATCACCTATAAAGAGAAAACCTAGTTAGTGAGCTCTTAGTGATTGCCGTTCAAGGTCTTTTGTCCCCTGGCATCGGGACATATCTAATTGGACATAAGATCGAAAACGGAATTGCTGCAGATTCACACACTATATTTTCTTATAATTATACACCTAAAACATGAAGAAAATATCATTTTATGTATACTTGCGAAGTACATGTACACTATGGATGCAGTGCACTTAAACATTAACTACGTCTCAGTGAGTCCGAACATTATTCATACTACAACCCTATCAGCGGGTAATATTTCATAGACGTTCGGCGATAGGTGTATAATAATGTCATATAAGGTTCCAATTTGCCTCAATCAAAAGAAGTAGTTCTGATTTGAAAGTCCTGTGTGGTATTTCTCTCAGTTGCTCATGCGGTGATTTGAAACTTTTAATCTGAAGTTCAGTTTAAGAACCTTGCAACCTTAAGGTTTCTATATTTTTTCAAAATCCTGAAACATTAAAGGAAAAGCATTTCATTTATCTTTCTCATTTCAAAAGAAATTGTTGACATCTGAATCTTACTCCCAGTGATTGTAATAAAACTAGTGACAAAGTGCGTAAATGTACAACATAACATGTATATAGATATACCAACGGAATGACACCTACCAAACATACCGCCAAGAGAGTTGAGGGAAGGAAATCTATCTGGTGCGGCGAATTTCACGCATAACATGGATATAGGCTATATAAATAAGACGATGGTTCACTAGAATACCATTCATTTATTTGATTTTATGACGAAATGAAATTGTGGTTCAGGTTTTACAAATGACCTTCAACAGTTATCCAATGTTCAGCATGACCTTCGTCACCATGTGTTTTTTTTTCATAGCTCTTTATTTGGAGAACAAAAGATGAAAAAAAAAAGAAGATTTTCCTATGTTCATTTCGGGGGATAGTGGCCGTTGACAGTCTGATATAGAGGCCCATTGGTGTGATTCAATATTAAGATGCTGTCTGTCCACTGAAAGGTTGAAGACCAAGGAAAGTGATAGGAACAGCAAGTTTAGGTTGGAAGTTTGAGCAAGAGACAAAGGTGAAGAGTTACCAGGGGGTAGTTAGAATTCTGTCTTTGTATGGTTTGAGATTTGATGATGCGAAACAATGTTTACAAATAATGTGCACTAAGATAAATTACTACTCACTTAGGATGAAGATATCTAATATTTTATTGAGCACCGGATTTATGTGGTATGGTGATTGTGAGTGTGTGACCCTATGCAGAGTCATTCTTTAGAGATATAAAAAATAGTTCTAAGTTAACTTACTGTACATAATATCTATCTCGACCCTGGTATTTTTCCTCCATAGAATAAACATAGGGAAATTGTATCAAACGCCTATAGAGTATTTTGAAAAAATTCTCAATATGGGATTATGTCACAAATTAGTCGATGTGAAGGGTGAGATAAATTCAGAAACCTATCCGAGTTTAGGGTCAGAGCTTGATCCCATCTCGTTTGAATCACTACATAATTCACACAGATTTGCCTTGTGAATTACCATGCGATTCAAATTCGATGGGATACGAGCTCTGACCCTAAACATTCCTAGGTTTTCTCTATAAAGAAACGTCACAAAATTTAATATGATTATTTATATGGCATGAGTCGTCTTTGCAGAATGTATCACGAAGCAGAGCTGAGGGATATCTGTAGCATCCGACAACAAACGCCATGTAAACAATTATATGAAATTGATTGATGCTTAGATTTTATCCTACCCCAACACGGTTTTTTAACTTCATAAGTCATGCATGGCATATGCATATTTTATGGCATAATCGTGGCATTCAATAGCACCATGTTTTGTCTATGGTGTTTTATATGAGGAGTAGGATAAAAGATGAGACACATCCACTCCATGGATATGGCTGACTCGTAGCCTGCCTCATGTTGGCAATGGTGCCACCATCAGGTACAATGAAAACTTATTTATTGCAAATTTATTTTCAAATAAACATATATTGAAAATTATAGAATATTTCAAGATGTTAACCACAGTTGGCAGCAAACTGTCAAAATCTGAAGGTTATTGATTAAGATGGCTGGTGTATATTCAGATACAAAATTGCAATTTATTGGGGTAGATTTTGTTAATGTTTAAGTTGTCTACAGAGGTGTTTTTATTTCGCCAGGTATACCGTGGATACGTAGACGACCCACGGAACACAGATAACTCGTGGATGGAGACGATAGCTGTTAACTTCCACGACGCCATGGGCCGCACGATAGGCCGGGTGGGCCTTAATGCCGGTAAGTCACACTACATGAAACAGTGATCAGCCGAAGCATTCTCCTCTCTCAATGAATCTTCATATTAATACTTTTTTTTGTGTCACTTTTTTATGACTTTTTTCATGGTATATCGAGTAATAAATGTAAATTGAAGATAGCTCAGGTCTTTTTAAAATGAGACTGACACATTGGTGCTTGTTATCATTGAATATCTCAAATTCCAACAGTTCTGAGGAAATTGATCAGTAAGTTTGTTTTATGAAAATGGGTTCGCGATTGTTTGAACTTAACACAAACGAGGATATAGAAAAACTCTTATTTATTCAAAAGGATATGCCCAAGAGGTTTTTGATAGTATAAATTTTACATGATAACTTTACGAGTCGAAGAAAAATAAAGAAAACAGTGTATGTGTAAAGGGCCAAGAAGTGATGAAGAGATTATCGTAGTATGTCGTAGGATGGTGGTAAAGGTAAAGTTATGTGTGTGAAATGAAGATTTTATCAATTGACCCTCATTTACGACAAAAATAATGGTTTTGAACCTCCCCTACACCCTCAGTCCCCACGATGTAACTAACACCATCGTATTTTCTGAGATAGCAAAATCCATATAGAAAAATATAGCCTTTTCCTCTGACTCCAACTGACGTCCCTAGTATCTCCTCTTGTCCTTCTCGTCTCGGCTAATAAATTGAGCCTCATTCACACCAATAAACAGTGGTGCGAACGTCTCCACACACCCCAGCGTCATCCCATAGCCAAGAACTATTTGTATTCCATGTTTTCTCAGTGTCTCTGTGGTAGTAAATTCCACATAAAACATATTTCCTCTTTTTTCGTAACCCCAACTGACATCTCGAGTGATGCAGGCACACTTGATATTAGTGACTGTCTTATCCTTTTCAGTAATTTAAATGCTTATGAGTCTGGACCATATTCCCTCTTATTCTATAATTTTTACCGTAATTGTGTAATACAGATAGAAATTATACGATATTTTATTGGTTATCGTACCTCTGATTCAAATTGGAGGGAAACAAATTTTGAGCCTACTTGATATGATTACACGTTTAATTTACTGATAATAATTTAATCTTAACTGAGCAGTTGAAGAACTAGGCTCACGGATGTTTTCAAATCCCTGGACATGAAAGACTCTATTGTATAAATTTTGATTGGACTGAAAGGTGTTTTCTCCAAAATACGTTGAAGTCAAAGACATAATTTCACAAGAAGAAAGCTAGAGACAAGCTACCGATCAAATTTTCACTCTTCAATTATGAAGTCAGAGAAATCAGGGTTTTTCTAAAACACAGTAATATTGTCCTCGATACTCAAAAACCTCAAAAGGACCTGTGTATGTCAACCCCATGTTGTTTCAGGAACCCCATATACCCGATTTCCCTTTAAATATGTGCATTATTACTTCCATGATTTTCAGGGTTTTCCCTGAGAAGCTTCCCATTGATAATGCATGGATGAAAATCCCTGGAATCCCTGAAACTCTGCGAGTTTGTCCCAGAAAATAACTTCAGGGATTTTCCTCAAGGGCTGCTGATATCCTTGGTTAATAACTGAGTACGAAAGTGTACAGTTACCTGTTTATTGTAATTTTTTAAATTTTTTTTCGTAAGTTTTTTGTTCCAATAGACTCTACGTGAGAATCCGTGGTTGGAAAAAATTATAGCATAGCGGTGGGACAGGACTCACACAGATACGCCGCGTTTCGTCATACCTGTTTATTGTAACCTTGTTCATACTGCCCATGTACGCAAACCAACCTGTAATGACTGGTCGTGGAAATAAAGAATATTAAAAAAAATCTCTGTAATTGCAGGTGACGACGCGGTGGGCGTTCAGTGGACGGACGTCGACAGTGGACTCAATCTCTACGCTAGTCATTGCCACTTCATCCAGCAGGTGGCCACACAACACGACGCCCACTGGTGAGCAAAGGAGCAACTACCTTCTGCTGTACATTACCGGACCAAATGAGGACCGCCTTGTCCTGTTCATCTACAACCAACCTCCCGCATTCAAACGCCGACTGCCTGTCACTCTCCGCGCCCACCACCGCACCCTGGACATACGTAGTCAGTCTGGCTCAGGGGCCCAGTGTGCTGCATGCTGGATCCCTACACATCTCCCGGAAAGCACTCCGATACACGGCACATAGCCGACCCTGTTTCCCCGAACATCCGCTAGGGGGATCACAGGGAGTTCCCGCGCGTCTCATCAGATGGCACCACCAGTGGGGTGCGACCTCTGTTATATTCCATTCATTGATAATTGAGCGCCAAACCGCATGGGGGTGCCACATGTTTGGCTTCGGTGGCTAATATCTGCATCCATACATGGTAGGCTATATGCCGCATAAGCGTAGGTACAGTGCTATGCTCATTTGTTGGTGTCTTTAGGCATCGTTTGGTTGTAGTGCCTGATAGAAGGAGTGCTGTGATTGGTTGAAAATATTACAACGGATGTTCACCTATGTAAACATGGTATGGAACTGGATCACTGTGTGTAAGTCAACATGATTTAGTGTGTTTGAAAGACGAGGATTTACACTAATAATATCATATTCTTATCAAATGAATGTTTATGCTTTCCCCGCACTGTCGCAGTGGAGAGGAAGTGAGGTAAAATTGGCACGTTGCTTCTACCAGTTACTACAATCAGGTATGCCTGCATCACTACAGCACTGTACCTGCACTAATCGTAAGGCACGGAGATGGGGAAGGAACCAGTGTGATTGTACTTAGTGTCTGCTACCTGGGGCCTGTTAAATAGTCTAGGCTCGTACATGAAGACCCTTTTCTGTACGCCAAGGAGACCCAGGGACGCTGTGAGCCAACTTATTAAACACTTATGGACGGCTAAGACTGTTTTAGCGAACAAACTTATCATTATATTATAACCCTTGTATGAGGTACAGAGCGAACAAGCTTAAAATCATTAAGCGATAACCCTTGTACGAGGTACAGAAAAGGGGCGTCATGTATGAGCTGAGATTATTCAACGGGCCCCTGTTGGGTCGCACATGGACGCCATCAGGTGGGGAAACTAGGTACTACTAGAGGACTACATCAGAGTGTCATACGTCACGAGTCACGTGACCAGGGACGCAGCCGGCGTCTGCAGTTTGAGAAAGTAGCTGACTCTTCCAGTCATTTCACTAATAATCGTGACTGTTTACTGCAATCATTTATTTTTGTACGACATTATTTACCACAAAGCATGTAGTGCCGGCGCGCTTACTTCTACCCACAGTAACGGCAGTTTGCCGGCCATCATCATGCCAAAGATTCATACAGGGGGCTGGTATGTTCGATGAAAAGTTTGTCAGCAGAGCTTTAACTATAAATACAAGACTTCTCTGCATCTTAATGATGCCAGTTTGTGACGTCATATATTTGTTGATACTACTCCCTGCACTTGTATAGAAGAAATCATGAAAGGAGAGTTTGGTGTCCTGTGGGCATGTCTTGGTCCAATTATTTGTCAAAGACGAGGTGTAAAGGGAGGGTGATGCATGGTTCTGTAAGGAACAAATTAACAGAAGAAATATTCACAATGTTGTGCAGATAAGACATAGAACTTCGTACATTCTACATATATTTCATTTATGCCCGGTCTACAGTTATTTGTGGACAAAATTCTGTTGGCGAACATTCTGCTTGTGATTGTATTACACAGGACTAGTCTGGATGGTCTGGTAGTGTTTTGTGACTAACCCAAAACCCCATGACTGGGACTATCACCAACATCACAGTTTTATTCAGTTTTATGCAATTCTTTCAGATTTATCTTCAATTAGAGGTAAATATGAAACAATAGTAGAAGTCACCAAGCACTACGCTTCGTCAGAGGTTGACACTTGAAAATGGCTAAAAATAGAATATTAAGGTACCGCACATCATGCTTGTTTTTGTGCATGAACTATTTTTATGTATTATGCTCCCATATGGATGTATGCTGCTGGTCGAATTTTCACGTCTTCAATTCATGAAGGGTGTTCATTTTTGAATTGTTGATGTGAGGCGAGAGGGACCACGATGTGGAGTTGTGTGTGATGCATGGTATGAGGAATGTGACGAGTCCCGGGTTCTCTCACATTAATCTCCTCTCGTCCATTCAAACTTACTCTATGTATCATAGGCCCTAGGCTTTGAGCTCGTGCAGTATATACTATTATCTTTGTTAATAAAATACTGATGGGGAAATCTGACCACCTTGTCCCTACCGTTTATGTGTCTATGGAAGACAAAAATGAATATGCTAGTGTATATAAGTAATGAACGGTGTACATAGTGATCTGTTATATTGTAAAAAAAAAAAAACATAACACAAAAAGACTGAGCTGTTCTATAACTTTTATTTGATTTAAATTCTAATGGCAAACTTCAGTTCACACTGGGGCGGTGCTGGTCGCTCCCGTCAGCTTCTGTGATCTATCCAGATGGATTTACTTATCATTTCAGCTTCCTTAAAATAACAGAAATGCACCAACTGATATGTACATTTCCGAATATGTGGCTTGGGTCTTCGAGCTACCACATCTAAGTGACGTAGCAGTCGTCTGCTCATGTTATTTATAGTCGGACCACTCGCTACCAAGGCGACATTGACAACAGAACAAAACATATAGTGACGCCAGTTATTGGCAGTGTGACATCACCGTGTGAGGGGGTGTTTTCCCGGTTTGGTGTGATGTTTAGAGGGGGAATCACTTTGTTGAGGACTCCCATAGCGGTTTCACAGGGTGCTCATCAGGCTTGAATTAGTGGCAGACACCCGGAGAAAAATTGATATGTACATTTCCATCTGTTTCCATTTCCACGATTTACCTTGCCATGGCTGACTTCTTTTCATTCTAATCGATGCCTGCTGCGTAGGCTTGTAATCGCCTTCACTGCTGACTGATTGTTTTGTGCCGGGAAATTCCTGAATTTTCCTGGCACAAATTGAAGGATCCTGTTTTTATGTTCTGCTTCCAAGAACTTACACCTTTTCAGAACTAATTCTTTGAATTATGAATGATGGACTTCAATACAAGAGACTCTTGCCACGTAAAATAAGATTGGATCAAAAAGATTAGTGGAATATAATTTAAAATTGATTGCACTTTGTTATCATATGCTGAAACTAGTAGCACAACTAAAAATGTGAACAAACCGTTACTGTCCAATTGTAACACAAGTTGTAAACAAATAAAGAATTGGGAAACTAAGAAAACGACGTTTTGGGTATCATTTGGTTAGTGGCTTTAACATCATCATATCTAGGTTGTCTTTATCTTTTTTTAACTTGAATGTCATCTCGGATGTTTCAGAGAAGCGCATACCTCAGTTTTCATTGAAAATTAATAAGGAACTACATGTACATTGAGATCCATAGTCACTGACAATATGCAATGAGGTTTGGTTGCGGAATAATCTCACAAGGTACAGCCGAGTGAGATTATGTAGTAATCCAAAATGAATTGCTTATCATCAGTGGCTATGAATCGAGTGCGGTTCAGATTTTCATCTCATCCTTGACTATTTGGCTAAAATTTGTGACATCGTCTCCCATGGAGTATTTGTCTACAATACTCCATGGGCGTTGAGTACGAGTTTCCAATGTTAAGTCTATGGGAGATAAATACCAGGGGTATGATAAATCTATGATTCAGGAGAGACTTCGCCTAGAAACTGATATTCCTTGTAATAGCTTGTTATTTGACTACGACTGATTTATTTTATAAAGAGGTTCTGATCCTGTTGAGGTATTCTCCCCTCAGAGACATGTGTCACGTGATTCTGTCACGTGGTCTCGTCATGTGTCGCTATGGAAGCCGTCTCCTACTGAATTGTCTGGCACTGTTTAGATGCTTCAATGAACGTTATATTCTAGCAAATAGCCCATTGTGATTATAATCTATTAAATAAATCCATATCTCATGTTCTTGTGTTTCTCTCTTTTCCATTACGACATTTTGCAGAGTTAGTTAAGACTTACTTTTGATAATCATAGTTAATGAAACATTAAGAGGAATTATTAATAGGACGAGGCGTGATCTAGATCTGTACTTGATGGCAGCTCGTGGGAAAAATCTATTTAAAAGGAATTATGACAGACCATTAGTCGGACAGCATCGATGTTGTAAGTTGTTCAGAATCTAAACTCGAAAAAGTTGGGAATTTTACGGATTTAAGTCGAACAGAGAGCTGGCCGGCCCTGCCATGGGCAACTTACTGATCCTTGCTCGTCCATGATATATTGATTAGTAATTTACAATGTGACTTTGTGTAACATAGGAATGCTAGCCAAGGTTGATCTTTAATCTGTGAACAGAACCTTCTGGTCCTTGCAGTTCACCAAGATTTAAAAAAGAAAAAAAAACCATAAAATTGCAAGAATGCCGATGGTTGCCCTACAACGGCTGTCGCATTTAACATTGTGCCACAACACCATGAGCCAACAGTCGACCTAAGCCACCTCTGTAGCCTACTAAGACAAATTCGAGAGGGCTAGGATCATAACGTACACCCTTTTCTGTATGTCATAGGGACATGCTACTAATCCGAAGCCGAATTCCCCCAAGAAAATGCCATTTTCAGGAGAGAAGGAAAAGAAAACACACGTTCTAATCCGTAGCCAAAGTCATCGAAAATTTACCCTGGACTATAGCCTTAAGTCAAAAATTGTGAAAAACAATAATGTCTTTCAAAATAGATTTTTGATTCATAGAAGGCTTCCTCTGGAATAGATGAATTGATTTTGGGTCTATTTTAGGCAAGTTTCTTTGAATATCTGCCCTAAAACTGATGAAAAAGGCCAGTAGGAACAAAATGACAAGAAAATGTCATTTCCAGGAGGGGAGGAAAAGAAAACACACGTTTTAAGGGTGGATATACATTGTCCTGGGCCAGGAGAGTCTATTGGAATACAAATTGTTGCAATTCTAATCCAAAGCCGAAAACATAGAAAATTTACCCTGGACTATAGCCTTAAGCCAAAAATTGTGAAAAACAATAATGTCTTTCAAAATTGATTTTTGATTCATAGAAGGCTTCCTCTGGAATAGATGAATTGATTTTGGGTCTATTTTAGGCAAATTTCTTTGAATATCTGCCCTAAAACTGATGAAAAAGGCCAGTAGGAACAAAATGACAAGAAAATGTCATTTCCAGGAGGGGAGGAAAAGAAAACACACGTTTTAAGGGTGGATATACATTGTCCTGGGCCAGGAGAGTCTATTGGAATACAAATTGTTGCAATTCTAATCCGAAGCCAAAGTCATCGAAAATTTACCCTGGACTATAGCCTTAAGTCAAAAATTGTGAAAAACAATAATGTCTTTCAAAATTGAT
Source organism: Alentia gelatinosa (assembly GCA_950022655.1). Lineage (NCBI taxonomy): Eukaryota > Metazoa > Annelida > Polychaeta > Phyllodocida > Polynoidae > Alentia > Alentia gelatinosa. The sequence goes on from OX465587.1 coordinate 15,944,403, forward strand.
TCTTAATATATAGAAGGCTTCCTCTGGAATAGATGAATTGATTTTGGGTCTATTTTAGGCAAGTCTCTTTGAATATCTGCCCTAAAACTGATGAAAAAGGCCAGTAGGAACAAAATGACAAGAAAATGTCATTTCCAGGAGGGGAGGAAAAGAAAACACACGTTTTAAGGGTGGATATACATTGTCCTGGGTCAGGAGAGTCTATTGGAATCCAAACTGTTGCAATTCTAATCCAAAGCCGAAAACATAGAAAATTTACCCTGGACTATAGCCTTAAGTCAAAAATTGTGAAAAACAATAATGTCTTTCAAAATTGATTCTTAAAACATAGAAGGCTTCCTCTGGAATAGATGAATTGATTTTGGGTCTATTTTAGGCAAGTTTCCTTGAATATCTGCCCTAAAACTGATGAAAAAGGCCAGTAGGAACAAAATGACAAGAAAATGTCATTTCCAGGAGGGGAGGAAAAGAAAACACACATTTTAGGGGTGGATATACATTGTCCTGGGCAAGGAGAGTCTATTGGAATACAAATTGTTGCAATTCTAATTCGAAGCCGCAGTCATCGAAAATTTACCCTGGACTATAGCCTTAAGTCAAAAATTGTGAAAAACAATAATGTCTTTCAAAATTGATTTTTGATTTATAGAAGGCTTCCTCTGGAATAGATGAATTGATTTTGGGTCTATTTTAGGCAAGTTTCCTTGAATATCTGCCCTAAAACTGATGAAAAAGGCCAGTAGGAACAAAATGACAAGAAAATGTCATTTCCAGGAGGGGAGGAAAAATAAACACACATTTTAAGGGTGGATATACATTGTCCTGGGCAAGGAGAGTCTATTGGAATACAAATTGTTGCAATTCTAATTCGAAGCCGCAGTCATCGAAAATTTACCCTGGACCTTAAGTCAAAAATTGTGAAAAACAATAATGTCTTTCAAAATTGATTTTTGATTCATAGAAGGCTTCCTCTGGAATAGATGAATTGATTTTGGGTCTATTTTAGGCAAGTTTCTTTGAATATCTGCCCTAAAACTGATGAAAAAGGCCAGTAGGAACAAAATGACAAGAAAATGTCATTTCCAGGAGGGGAGGAAAAGAAAACACACGTTTTAAGGGTGGATATACATTGTCCTGGGCCAGGAGAGTCTATTGGAATCCAAATTGTTGCAATTCTAATCCGAAGCCAAAGTCATCGAAAATTTACCCTGGACTATAGCCTTAAGTCAAAAATTGTGAAAAACAATGATGTCTTTCAAAATTGATTTTTGATTCATAGAAGGCTTCCTCTGGAATAGATGAATTGATTTTGGGTCTATTTTAGGCAAGTTTCTTTGAATATCTGCCCTAAAACTGATGAAAAAGGCCAGTAGGAACAAAATGACAAGAAAATGTCATTTCCAGGAGGGGAGGAAAAGAAAACACACGTTTTAAGGGTGGATATACATTGTCCTGGGCCAGGAGAGTCTATTGGAATACAAATTGTTGGAATTCTAATCCAAAGCCGAAAACATAGAAAATTTACCCTGGACTATAGCCTTAAGTCAAAAATTGTGAAAAACAATAATGTCTTTCAAAATTGATTCTTAATATATAGAAGGCTTCCTCTGGAATAGATGAATTGATTTTGGGTCTATTTTAGGCTAGTCTCTTTGAATATCTGCCCTAAAACTGATGAAAAAGGCCAGTAGGAACAAAATGACAAGAAAATGTCATTTCCAGGAGGGGAGGAAAAGAAAACACACATTTTAAGGGTGGATATACATTGTCCTGGGCCAGGAGAGTCTATTGGAATCCAAATTGTTGCAATTCTAATCCAAAGCCAAAAACATAGAAAATTTACCCTGGACTATAGCCTTAAGTCAAAAATTGTGAAAAACAATAATGTCTTTCAAAATTGATTTTTGATTCAGAGAAGGCTTCCTCTGGAATAGATGAATTGATTTTGGGTCTATTTTAGGCAAGTCTCTTTGAATATCTACCCTAAAACTGATGAAAAAGGCCAGTAGGAACAAAATGACAAGAAAATGTCATTTCCAGGAGGGGAGGAAAAGAAAACACACATTTTAAGGGTGGATATACATTGTCCTGGGCAAGGAGAGTCTATTGGAATACAAATTGTTGCAATTCTAATTCGAAGCCGCAGTCATCGAAAATTTACCCTGGACTATAGCCTTAAGTCAAAAATTGTGAAAAACAATAATGTTTTTCAAAATTGATTTTTGATTCATAGAAGGCTTCCTCTGGAATAGATGAATTGATTTTGGGTCTATTTTAGGCAAGTTTCTTTGAATATCTGCCCTAAAACTGATGAAAAAGGCCAGTAGGAACAAAATGACAGGAAAATGTCATTTCCAGGAGGGGAGGAAAAGAAAACACACATTTTAAGGGTGGATATACATTATCTTGGGCAAGGAGAGTCTATTGGAATCCAAATTGTTGCAATTCTAATCCGAAGCCGCAGTCATCGAAATTTTACCCTGGACTATAGCCTTAAGTCAAAAATTGTGAAAAACAATAATGTCTTTCAAAATTGATTTTTGATTCATAGAAGGCTTCCTCTGGAATAGATGAATTGATTTTGGGTCTATTTTAGGCAAGTTTCTTTGAATATCTGCCCTAAAACTGATGAAAAAGGCCAGTAGAAAAAAAATGACAAGAAAATGTCATTTCCAGGAGGGGAGGAAAAGAAAACACACGTTTTAAGGGTGGATATACATTATCTTGGGCAAGGAGAGTCTATTGGAATCCAAATTGTTGCAATTCTAATCCGAAGCCGCAGTCATCGAAATTTTACCCTGGACTATAGCCTTAAGTCAAAAATTGTGAAAAACAATAATGTCTTTCAAAATTGATTTTTGATTCATAGAAGGCTTCCTCTGGAATAGATGAATTGATTTTGGGTCTATTTTAGGCAAGTTTCTTTGAATATCTGCCCTAAAACTGATGAAAAAGGCCAGTAGGAACAAAATGACAAGAAAATGTCATTTCCAGGAGGGGAGGAAAAGAAAACACACGTTTTAAGGGTGGATATACATTGTCCTGGGCCAGGAGAGTCTATTGGAATCCAAATTGTTGCAGTTCTAATCCGTAGCCAAAGTCATCGAAAATTTACCCTGGACTATAGCCTTAAGTCAAAAATTGTGAAAAACAATAATGTCTTTCAAAATTGATTTTTGATTCATAGAAGGCTTCCTCTGGAATAGATGAATTGATTTTGGGTCTATTTTAGGCAAATTTCTTTGAATATCTGCCCTAAAACTGATGAAAAAGGCCAGTAGGAACAAAATGACAAGAAAATGTCATTTCCAGGAGGGGAGGAAAAGAAAACACACGTTTTAAGGGTGGATATACATTGTCCTGGGCCAGGAGAGTCTATTGGAATACAAATTGTTGCAATTCTAATCCGAAGCCAAAGTCATCGAAAATTTACCCTGGACTATAGCCTTAAGTCAAAAATTGTGAAAAACAATAATGTCTTTCAAAATTGATTTTTGATTCATAGAAGGCTTCCTCTGGAATAGATGAATTGATTTTGGGTCTATTTTAGGCAAGTCTCTTTGAATATCTACCCTAAAACTGATGAAAAAGGCCAGTAGGAACAAAATGACAAGAAAATGTCATTTCCAGGAGGGGAGGAAAAGAAAACACACATTTTAAGGGTGGATATACATTGTCCTGGGCAAGGAGAGTCTATTGGAATACAAATTGTTGCAATTCTAATTCGAAGCCGCAGTCATCGAAAATTTACCCTGGACTATAGCCTTAAGTCAAAAATTGTGAAAAACAATAATGTTTTTCAAAATTGATTTTTGATTCATAGAAGGCTTCCTCTGGAATAGATGAATTGATTTTGGGTCTATTTTAGGCAAGTTTCTTTGAATATCTGCCCTAAAACTGATGAAAAAGGCCAGTAGGAACAAAATGACAGGAAAATGTCATTTCCAGGAGGGGAGGAAAAGAAAACACACATTTTAAGGGTGGATATACATTATCTTGGGCAAGGAGAGTCTATTGGAATCCAAATTGTTGCAATTCTAATCCGAAGCCGCAGTCATCGAAATTTTACCCTGGACTATAGCCTTAAGTCAAAAATTGTGAAAAACAATAATGTCTTTCAAAATTGATTCTTAAAACATAGAAGGCTTCCTCTGGAATAGATGAATTGATTTTGGGTCTATTTTAGGCAAGTTTCTTTGAATATCTGCCCTAAAACTGATGAAAAAGGCCAGTAGGAACAAAATGACAAGAAAATGTCATTTCCAGGAGGGGAGGAAAAGAAAACACACGTTTTAAGGGTGGATATACATTGTCCTGGGCCAGGAGAGTCTATTGGAATCCAAATTGTTGCAATTCTAATCCGAAGCCAAAGTCATCGAAAATTTACCCTGGACTATAGCCTTAAGTCAAAAATTGTGAAAAACAATAATGTCTTTCAAAATTGATTCTTAATATATAGAAGGCTTCCTCTGGAATAGATGAATTGATTTTGGGTCTATTTTAGGCAAGTCTCTTTGAATATCTACCCTAAAACTGATGAAAAAGGCCAGTAGGAACAAAATGACAAGAAAATGTCATTTCCAGGAGGGGAGGAAAAGAAAACACACATTTTAAGGGTGGATATACATTGTCCTGGGCCAGGAGAGTCTATTGGAATACAAATTGTTGCAATTCTAATCCAAAGCCGAAAACATAGACAATTTACCCTGGACTATAGCCTTAAGTCAAAAATTGTGAAAAACAATAATGTCTTTCAAAATTGATTTTTGATTCATAGAAGGCTTCCTCTGGAATAGATGAATTGATTTTGGGTCTATTTTAGGCAAGTCTCTTTGAATATCTGCCCTAAAACTGATGAAAAAGACCAGTAGGAACAAAATGACAAGAAAATGTCATTTCCAGGAGGGGAGGAAAAGAAAACACACGTTTTAAGGGTGGATATACATTGTCCTGGGCCAGGAGAGTCTATTGGAATACAAATTGTTGCAATTCTAATCCAAAGCCGAAAACATAGAAAATTTACCCTGGACTATAGCCTTAAGTCAAAAATTGTGAAAAACAATAATGTCTTTCAAAATTGATTTTTAATACATAGAAGGCTTCCTGTTGAATAGATGAATTGATTTTGGGTCTATTTTAGGCAAGTTTCTTTGAATATCTGCCCTAAAACTGATGAAAAAGGCCAGTACCTGAAACTATCAATTAGTTCCCAACAATCATTTGCACTGGCCACCTAAGTTGCAGCACAGCGCAGACAGGGTTTGTTACCCAATCTAACAATTATTTCAAGTGATTTTTACCGACTACCAGGTGGCGTTTTTTTGAATTATAGGCTGTATTATTTGGTGCGACACAGGTACTGCTTTCTCGTAAAGTTCTCTCAGGGCAAGGAGATTGAAAAACTAAAGTTTTAAATTAAGTTTTCAGTATGGCAAGAAATAAATCCTAAGAATAGAACTACAGCTGTTTAAACATTGAATTTTACCTATTAGGTATTTCTTCTTTTGGAGCCTACATAGAATAAAATAATTTGGTTTGAGGCGCACTCCGAGTGGTCCTGTGTCTGGTTTAACCCGACCAACCCCGTAGAAGGGGTTGGCTGCCAGACTAAAGTGAGGGTGGCGAGTGTGTGGAGGGGTATATGTCCACCAGACGTCAGCAGTGACCAGCTCTTCCCAAACGGCAGGAGGTAGTCTCGCTGAATGATCCCTATCGTCCAAAGGTAGAGATATCCTGCTTAATTGACCTCTTTCAATTGTGGTCCCACGCAGTGGTACTTTTGGTAACTTATTTCATCATTTATGATTGTAAGGGAATCTAACTTAATACCTCAGATATTCTCCTTTTAGCACTGCCATTATGTATTCGAGTCCTAAATATTCATATTCCCGCCTTTTTAATTGATAGCTATTTTGATTTACTACGAGACCTCAGTTGGTGTCGTCTATTTAAGGCCCTTTCCTGTATGCCAACGAGACCCAGGGACGATGTGGGTCAGATATATATCCAACACTTTATAGACTAAGTCTTATTGAACAAACTGGACCTTCAATTACCCAAACAAACGAACAAAAAACATTTACCGACGACCTACCCATGTATCTTCTGCTAGAAGTGTCTTGCAGGATGATTCTTTCATTATTAAACAGTAGTATACATAGCTGTATAGACCACAGAATCAATTGTTTAAAATCAGTCATGCGTGGTGCTCAGCAGATAGTTCTTTCGTTTGTTTATTGCCCAATCAATTGTCTTTTGGTCGAGGTTGTTTTTATTATGAGCAGACCGTGCCGGGAAGTCGGCGCCGGGTCACCTCAAGGGATTATCTCGGGTATTGTTCGCGTTCACCAGAGCGTGGTGCTCCGCAGGGGCAAACACTGTGCTCCGCAGGGGAAACACAGCCGAGTTCACACTGACTGGTGAGTGTGGAAGGTGTGAATAAACATTCAACACTAATTACCAGCGCCACCGTGTATGCCGAGCGTGTATGCTCGGGCGCCACGGGTCTGCTGCACCCCACGGAACTAGTTTACACCTCCAAACCTGTACATGCATGCACTAAGCAAGCGGATGCGCTGCCTCGCTCACATGTATGTTGGTTCAGTGCAGGAGATGACAACCAGCACAGAATGCTCGGATATGAAACAGAATGGGGTCATATATATATTGATAAGATATGACTATGAAATGGTGTTTACACAACATTTTCCTCAAGAATGCTTCAATAAGACTTGCAAAAATTAACAAATGAAGGTCTTGATATTTTTCAATTATCAATTAAGATTTTATAACTAAAACTGCTTTTAAATCAATATTTCATCAAGAATTTGTTATACCTCATATTGAAAAGATTAGAGATCAGATTGTGATGCCCCCTATAGGTAGAGGTTGGAACTAAATTGATAATGTTAAGTATATGGGAATACGTTCAGAACTTGTAGTACATATTGAAACTCATGTAGTACAGTAAAACAATAATGTCTTTCAAAATTGATTCTTAATACATAGAAGGCTTCCTCTGGAATAGATGAATTGATTTTGGGTCTATTTTAGGCAAGTCTCTTTGAATATCTGCCCTAAAACTGATGAAAAAGGCCAGTAGGAACAAAATGACAAGAAAATGTCATTTTCAGGAGGGGAGGAAAAGAAAACACACATTTTAAGGGTGGATATACATTGTCCTGGGCAAGGAGAGTCTATTGGAATACAAATTGTTGCAATTCTAATCCGAAGCCAAAGTCATCGAAAATTTACCCTGGACTACCCTGGCCTTAAGTCAAAAATTGTGAAAAACAATAATGTCTTTCAAAATTGATTTTTGATTCATAGAAGGCTTCCTCTTGAATAGATGAATTGATTTTGGGTCTATTTTAGGCAAGTCTCTTTGAATATCTGCCCTAAAACTGATGAAAAAGGCCAGTACCTGAAACTATCAATTAGTTCCCAACAATCATTTGCACTGGCCACCTAAGTTGCAGCACAGCGCAGAAAGGGTTTGGTACCCAATCTAACAATTATTTCAAGTGATTTTTACCGACTACCAGGTGGCGTTTTTTTGAATTATAGGCTGTATTATTTGGTGCGACACAGGTACTGCTTTCTCGTAAAGTCCTCTCAGGGCAAGGAGATTGAAAAACTAAAGTTTTAAATTAAGTTTTCAGTATGGCAAGAAATAAATCCTAAGAATAGAACTACAGCTGTTTAAACATTGAATTTTACCTATTAGGTATTTCTTCTTTTGGAGCCTACATAGAATAAAATAATTTGGTTTGAGGCGCACTCCGAGTGGTCCTGTGTCTGGTTTAACCCGACCAACCCCGTAGAAGGGGTTGGCTGCCAGACTAAAGTGAGGGTGGCGAGTGTGTGGAGGGGTATATGTCCACCAGACGTCAGCAGTGACCAGCTCTTCCCAAACGGCAGGAGGTAGTCTTGCTGAATGATCCCTATCGTCCAAAGGTAGAGAAATCCTGCTTAATTGACCTCTTTCAATTGAAATTGATCACTTGTGAGGATAAATCCAGCTGCAAGATAGGTCAGAGGACTGTGTACGAGGGTTCCTAGTCGCTGCATGTGGTTCCACGCAGTGGTACTCTTGGTAACTTATTTCATCATTTATGATTGTAAGGGAATCTAACTTAATACCTCAGATATTCTCCTTTTAGCACTGCCATTATGTATTCGAGTCCTAAATATTCATATTCCCGCCTTTTTAATTGATAGCTATTTTGATTTACTACGAGACCTCAGTTGGTGTCATCTATTTAAGGTCCTTTCCTGTATGCCAACGAGACCCAGGGACGATGTGGGTCAGATATATATCCAACACTTTATAGACTAAGTCTTATTGAACAAACTGGACCTTCAATTACCCAAACAAACGAACAAAAAACATTTACCGACGACCTACCCATGTATCTTCTGCTAGAAGTGTCTTGCAGGATGATTCTTTCATTATTAAACAGTAGTATACATAGCTGTATAGACCACAGAATCAATTGTTTAAAATCAGTCATGCGTGGTGCTCAGCAGATAGTTCTTTCGTTTGTTTATTGCCCAATCAATTGTCTTTTGGTCGAGGTTGTTTTTATTATGAGCAGACCGTGCCGGGAAGTCAGCGCCGGGTCACCTCAAGGGATTATCTCAGGTATTGTTCGCGTTCACCAGAGCGTGGTGCTCCGCAGGGGAAACACGGCCGAGTACACACTAACTGGTGAGTGTGGAAGGTGTGAATAAACAGTCAACACTAATTACCAGCGCCACCGTGTATGGTGAGCTTGTATGCTTGGGCACCACAGGTCGGCTGCACCACACGGAACTAGTTGACACCTCTGAACCTGTACATGCATGCACTAAGCAAGCGGATGCGCTGCCTCGCTCACATGTATGTTGGTTCAGTGCAGGAGATGACAACCAGCACAGATTGCTCGGATGTGAAACAGAATGGGGTCATATATATATTGATAAGATATGACTATGAAATGGTGTTTACACAACATTTTCCTCAAGAATGCTTCAATAAGACTTGCAAAAATTAACAAATGAAGGTCTTGATATTTTTCAATTATCTATTAAGATTTTATAACTAAAACTGCTTTTAAATCAATATTTCATCAAGAATTTGTTATAACTCACATTGAAAAGATTAGAGATCAGATTGTGATGCCCCCTATAGGTAGAGGTTGGAACTAAATTGATAATGTTAAGTCTATGGGAATACGTTAAGAACTTGGAGTACATATTGAAACTCATGTAGTACAGTAAAACCCCTCTTCTGGGACACCCTGCTTTAGGGACCACCCCGCTTAAGGGACCACCCCGCTTAAGGGACCACCCCGCTTAAGGGGCCACCCCGCTTAATGCCTTGTCTATTGTCTCAGTATAACGCCAATTATTAAGAGACCCACAAATAAATAAGCGGTGGGTGATGCAGGGCAGGCTTTGGGCTTTGAAGGTATGATATATATCTTGTGATACTATCTTGACTTGATACTTTATTGATATGAATCTTGATATATGATATATATAGAATATTATTTATCTAATTTATATTCATCTTCTATCCATTTTTCTATTTATTTTTCATGTATTTGCTTAGAATTGGTTTATCTATTAAACCTTTCATCTATATACCTGGCGTTTCCTGCGTTCAAAAAGGTATACCTTATGATATAACCATCGACAGTCTGAAAACCCCGCTTAAGGGAACCCCACTTAAGGGAAAACTTGGCCCGGAACGGGGAGTATTCCCCTAAGCGGGGTTTTACTATATATAATCACGCAATAATAGACAATGAGGGTTGACGCATAGTAATACAGGCAGAGGTTTTACAATTTACAGATTTACAATTCGTTACAGCTCACCTATTACTATTCAGTATAGCCTATTTCTAATTGGAATATCAGTCTGAAATTCAGCGTATCCATGTAAAGGTAGGCAGGCTTTTCATTTCTGACATCAGATTTACAATTCGTTACAGCTCACCTATTATTATTCGTTATAACCTATTTCTAATTGGAATATCAGTCTGAAATTTGGTATATTTATGTAAAGATAGGCGGGCTTTTCATTTCTGACATCAGATTTACAATTTGTTACAGCTCACCTATTACTATTCAGTATAACCTATTTCTAATTGGAATATCAGTCTGAAATTTGGTATATCTATGTAAAGATAGGCGGGCTTTTCATTTCTGACATCAGATTTACAATTCGTTACAGCTCACCTATTATGTCTCCAGTCATATATTTAAAGTTAAATCCTCATAATAAATGATTTTTGAAATCTTGTCTTGCCCAGAGGCCGACTCCCCTACCAAACCCATAGTAAATCTGTAGCTATATGACCATTTCAATTCTAATTTCTGCGCTGGTTCAAATTGAATGATATTTCATATACTGAAACTTCAGACAGTGTAGTTTACCTTAATATAAGTCCCCGTCCATAGATTCAATGCTGAAAGCCTCAAAGAAACCATTTTGAAAAAGATGTCTTATAACCCAGCTATGGCGAAATAAGCCAAAATAGTCACTGCTGGAATCTAATTTTCCAAAATCAATATCTAAGTCCCAAATCATGTCTCCAGTGATAAATTCCAGTGAAATCCTCATAATAAATGATTTTCTAAATTGTATCTCGACCAGTGCCTGACTCCCCTACCAAACCTTTAGTAAAGCTTTTAATATTCTAAATTCGATAACTAAATCCCACACTGTCCGAAACACACAAAATATATATGAGGAGAAAGCTAAGGACCCGTAGTTTACGAATGTTATTGTCTTCAGTAATAGAATTCAAGTTAAATCCTCATAATAAATGATTTTCTAAATCGTGCCTGGCCCTGCGCCTAACTCCCCTACAGCTCCCATAGTAAAGGCTCAGCTTAGAGGATATTTCTTTTAATTCAATTCTAATTTCTCCGCTGGTTCAAATTGAATGATATTTCGTATAAACAAACCTCAGACAGTATAGTTTGCCCTAATCCAATCCCCGTCCATAGATTCAATGCTGAAAGCCTAAAATAAATCATTTTACGATAAATAAATTGTGTTTTCAAGTAAATTTTTCATAATGTCCCAGGAGCAGCAGAATGGTTCGCTCCTCGTGGGTGAATTTGGCGAGCGCTCATTTTTCATCTGCACTGTAGATCTGGTTTACTTTACGCAGACGAACAGCCTCCATTCGTCAATGCCTGTGAGCAAAAGGAAGATCAGTGTTTATATAAATATATGGTAAACGTGTAGTCGCGAAGTTACACAAAATATTTTTAAAAACCATAAATAAACAAATATATAGACAATAATCGATGGTTTTGTGGACAGATTGCCGTAAACCATGAGTGGTTGACGTGTGGTAATACACGAGCGCTAGCGCCGCGAAAATTCTGTGGGGAGAGTGCTTGTGTGCTGCAGTGTTAGACACACTTGACTTTCCGACCCGGTTCTTCAAACCTTATAAGTTGAAAAATACTAAACACTTGCACTACAGATAAACGCCTGTTTTTTGGTTGAAGTATAATGATGTTGTTCACAGTGAAATTTTAGATAATGGTCCATATGATGATAATTCAGATGACTGTGAAATAACCTGTAGTTTGCGGAGAACCGGTCCCAGTGACGATTGTGTTAGGTTAGATATCGAAGATCTTCTTGCACTTTCGCATTTGGCTGGCTGAGAAATGAAGAAGAAGAAGAAGTCAATGTAGGGACAGAAAAAGTCGGGGACTAGGGTGGGTGGGGGTGCCTCGGGTGTGTGGTTACCCGAAACAGTTCAAGGTATTTTGGGAGTTGATTTTTTATAGTAAGTGTATCATCTTTAAAGTTGGTCATAAGGTAAATTTAAACCGAAGTACTACACCGAGAAAAAAGCTCACTATGTACCGTGTTTATTTATCACCTGGTGCTTTTTCACCGAACACTGAACTTGAGGACTCTTCTTTATATTTACTCAGGGATGTTAGTTGAGGTTAGAAAATAACACGGAGATATTCTTTATGACAATTCAACAGTTATCATTTTCTATAAGGAAAAATAATTTCATATTAAAAAAAAAAGAAAACACTGATTTCATGGAAACACAGAAAACTCACATCCCTGTTTACTGAACCTGTGGAATACTCACCATAGGTATCCGGTGAACCCTCAGACATCTCAACATCTCTGTAGAATTTTACTCTGAAGGAAAACAATGGCAGATTTGTCATACCCATCGTACATCAACATTTTTCCATGTATATAGTACCCGAGCTCTGACCAAGTGTCAGTGACTGAGCTCTGATCAGGGACCTGTTTCAGTATTTTCCAATAGGCACCTCCCTCCATGTCCGAATTGCACATTAAATATATGAGAAGAAAGCTGAAACTGTCTAGTTTAGGAATATTTCATCCTTCAGTGTTTTTTCTCAGTAAATGCTCGTAAAAAATGTTTTTCTAAATGGTGTCTTGCCCAGAACCCAACTCCCCTACCGCTCCCATGTTGAAGGCTCAGCGTTGAGCACCATTTTCATTAATTAATTTATCAAACTCCCCCTGTTTCAAAGTCTATCATATCTTGTATAATCATACCTGAGACGGTGTAGTTTGCTCTAAGCTAAGTCGCCGATCATCGATTAAAAAAAAAAATTGACATGTCTTTACACTCAGCTATGGTGAAATAAGTCAATATAGGCACTGTGCCAAACTAATTTTCATAAATCAATCTCTCAATCCCCTCCATGTCCGAATTGTTTATTAAAACCCTTTAACCGTCGCATGATGCCTCCATTAAAACCCTTTAACCATCGCATGATGCCTCCAGGCATTCCCCTGGCTACCACCGCATAAAACCTTGAGGCATCACGATGGTTATTTTCAAGTAGAACACAGAGAAAAATAAAACAAACCCCCCTAATCCACTCGCGCCTATGGACGAGTTGAGCTATTCACAGAGCATGTCCCGATACAGCGAAACAACGAACGAGTTTATATATAGCGTACGACTATCTAATTTGCGAGTTTTTATGCACAATTACCCTTTTTGTTTTCACTATTTTGCTTATTCCAGATGTATGTACTTCCTTTTTATCTAATCAAAAAAAAAAAAAAAATTCCCTATCGACCAAGAAAACTCGCTAAACCTAGTGTCCTACTCGTTCCATTGACAGATTTACAACAGAAGTGTATGTATATCAGCCTCAAGCATTCCTGACTATGTGATCTAGCACGTAATGCTATTCTATGATTCAGCTTAAAAGTGTATGAAGACAAACTATATTTGGATTTTGTATCTAATCTATGTTATCAGTCTGAAACAAAGACATCCTGTGCTGTCTATAGGCCATCAAGGTTCTCCACATGACATTTTGTGAAAATATTTCGACCAGAAGCTGTTAAATAGATTATTATATCGACGATGCTATTCTATGATTCAACCATGAATTAAGTCTATAGACACAAACTGTATTTCGCTTTTGTATCTAATCTCTAGATTAGAAACCTAGAGTGTGTAGATTAGCCTAATCCGATTCACCATTCATAGCTTCATGGTTAAAAGCCTGAAAGAAATTTTTTGAAAAAAGATATAACCCAGCTTTGGTAAAATAAACCAATCTATCCACTGCTCGAATCTAAATTTAAAAAATCAATATCTAAGTCCCAACTTGGCCGAAATGGTCGAGATATATATATTTAATGAAAGCCCAGAATCTCTAATTTAAGATATTACTGTCTCCTATCATATATTTGAAGTTAAACGATATTAAAAAACAATTTCTAAATCCTATCCTCACCTGAGCTCTACTCCCATACCTTCCCAACAGAAAAGCCTCAGATAGATGTGCATTTCTGTCAATTCGATTCTAAATCCTGCACTGGTTCAAAGTGAATGATATTTCGTATAAACAAACCTCATACAGTATAGTTTCCCCTAATCCAAGTCCCAATCCATAGATTCAATGCTCAAAGCCTAAAATAAATCATTTGAAAACATGTCTTCAAACCTAGCTATGTCAGTACAAGCTATTTTAATCACTGAGTACTTTAAATTTTCTAAATTCTATAAAGTTCTAATTCCCGCATTGTCCAAAAAAATTATATATGAGAAGAAAGCTAAGAACCCATAGTTAAATAATATTAATGTCTCCAGTGAGATATTTCAAATAGATCTTCATATTAAATGATTTTCTAAATCATATCTCTACCAGCGCACTACTCCCCTACAAAACCTATAGTATAGGTTTTAATTTTCTAAATTCCATAAATAAATAAATAAATCCCACATGTTCCTAAATACACAAAAGATTTTGTGATTAGCGTCTAAACTTAGACTGCGTAATGCCTAAGGTTAAATATGAATTATTAAATCGAAACTCGGCTAACCATAGATACAAACAATATCCCTATAGATACAAAACTTACAGTATGTAGAATATGAATATATGTATTATTAATCATTAATCTAAAGTTTAAACTGGTGCGACCTGATTTCCAATGACAGTTCGATCACCCTTGGTTTCGAGCAGTGACACGGCTTCCCATAGATTCAACCTTCTAGTCTATGAGGCTTTGCCTATCTTACTTACTTACTTACTTACAAATCGTTAGGTTAATTCCGCCGTCTCAAGTCTGACACCCTCGTACAGCTGCTGATCACAGGAATGTGATGCTGGTTTCATTTTACACTGTTGACGCCATAGGACGATATAAATGTCAATTTTGTGGCTTGACAGCCTAGCAGACATGGCTTTGTCACTGGACTTGACACGTATCCTTCTGGCTGAAAGATCAGAAGTTATCACCGTATTAACCGCACTGTCGTTTGGTTTTCCGCCATAATATATGGTTGAGGTGCTGTGGGGGATGTAAGATAATTCGTGTGAAGATAACTGACGTTCCCCCAAAAAAGCATGTTAAATAACGATAATCGTGAGTTAATAACAACCCCTGCTCGCGCGCACAACCCATCTCTTATCTAGTGACTTTTTTATAAACTACGAATGGGTCTGTTCCCAGGTGGATGGCGTAAAGTATAATCTTCTTCATTTTACAGTATCAATGAGATAATTCCGATTATCATTATGTCTTTTGCGATTTCGGAGCGAAAACAGGCTTTGTATTTCATTAATAGCTCCTAATTGCCTATGATATCATTTTACGACATGGCGTCGAACATCGGCTTTGACCCAGATTTCATCATTCAAGCAGTTCACATCATGGACAGCAGAAGTGTTTTCGCTCTCTTTTCGGTCGTCCTGGGAGGCTTTTTTCTCCTTTGGCGGGCATGGCCCACAATTATGTGTCTCCTTGGGCGGTCATCAGGCGTGTGGCGAGAGCCAACATCCCTTTTCGGTGAGTATTAGATGGTATTAACACGAATAAAATGAATAAGTTCTCACTTAACTTTTCCGAAATTGGTCACCTTCCTATTCAAGTGGCCCGCCATAGCAATGAAATCCTCCCCACACCCACTCTCTGTACGGGTGTAGGTGGTCAATACCATAATGTCGCATTAGTTCTGTAATCGGATCTGCCCGAAAGCCTCATCAAATAACTCAAATGTCAAACTTAACATGTCAGGTTATGAACTACATTTTTCAAAATGAAGCCCCACCACCCCTCTCACACTGATGTTCTGCTTATCTGTCCGAAAGCCTCCGTTTATAAAATTTCTCTACCGTTCGAAACCCTCATCAAATAAGTCAAATTCCAAACTTAACATGTCATATTATGAACTACATTTTCAAAATGAAATTCAAGGCACTAATGCCTCTGTGTGAATCTGTGAAAATTTATCCGCAATTCTTTTCACAGGCACGTGGAAATCGTTGTCGGTGTCGAGGAAAGGGATGATGGTGAGTTCGTCTTATTTAATACGTAACACAATCAATATTTATCAATATTTAACAAAATTACCTATGCATCTGATACCACGAAATTAGTTTGTACAAAGGGCAATACCAACCATTCTTTTCCTATTCCTAGTACGTGGCGCAGCTATAATATTTCCTCCGTGGATTTGCGCAGCGGTACCAACAGCGGAAGTAGTTTACTGTAGCTTGCGCTAGCACTATACACGAGAGGGCGCCCATTCGAGTGGTGTGCCACTTTTCCCGTAGATGGCGCGTGCTTCTTCACACTGCGTAATGGGTTGTTTTACTGTATGTAACTCTGCATAGAAGAACCCTTTCTGTATAGACGCCAAACGGGCTTATTCCGAGTATAAACACTGTAAATGAGTATAATCACTGTGAATGAGTAATTATGGTGTGACCTGACCATACAATATATTCAATACAAAATAAAAACGATTGAATATTAAACCCTGTTTTCAACACAATTTTTTACTCGAATGAATAGAACTCAATGCTGACCTTTAGTTTATGTTACATTTAGGGAGCTACCATGGTTACATTCACGTGTTTGTCGTACCACGGTAAGTGAAAAAAAACAACTACTTTAAACTATTAATATTCCGTGTAGTATGATCAAAGAACTATAACCAAAGAAACCCAACTCCCATATTATGACATGACACTGTGCGGACGGTAGTGCCACACGGTGGTCGGTCTGCATGAACTAAAATCCAGCATAGCATTTGGTACGGGAGAAAATAGATTATACCTAAGTTATTTCTTGGTATTATTTCTGATAACCTTAGATTTTCAAATTATTATGCTTAATCAGACAAACATAGGTACGAAGCATTTGCTCTGGTGACCAGTGTACCAAAGGTGTGAAATAGTCTCCTACCTGTTTCTATTCTACCATGTGCCGTTCGTGAGCGGAAAAAAGCAATAGGATAAGAATAGACATAATTTGTACTATGTCAGATATTATCTTTCGAGCAGTTACATGGCTTCCATTAAACTCAACTTTGTAATTCGACGTGACTCTGTATAGGCTTGACCTTGCGTATTTACAAACCGGGGTTTCGTCCACTGCATTGTAGTGTCTCTCCGATGAAGTTGTAGCAGATGCTACAGCAAACATGTCACTGTACCTCTCACCTGTTTTGAAAAATGAATGTCCGTAGTTATCACTGTATTAACAGCACTGTAGTTTGGTTTCCGACTAGAACATTGATATCCTCTCGTAGGTAACAGCCTTATATAGGAACTGCTGTGCTCCATTGTGTTTGTTAATAGGTCATTTGACAAGGTCATTGCGTAGAAGAAACTGGTTAGCCATCCATATTCACACTGTGACTCCCGCCCCTCTACAGTTTTGCTCGGTTGGTCGAGTTTAAAATTTTCGTATTGCCCAGGTCCCCTTAGCAGTTCGTTTATCCCATAATTTCTATTGGTTTCCGCGGTACACACGGGAAAGACATGCGTTTACTATATCAAATAGGATACTTTTCCTTTGAGTATCATCAAAATAAACGAACAAACCCAATTTACTTCTTCTTACAGTTGATGGATAGTTCCCCGAAAACTTGTAACTTTAAAGAATGTTAAGGTGAGTTATTACCTTTTCCTATATTCTACTTTTGCCATCAGTGCTAATGCTTCCCTAACCGGCTTGTCTGTGCTATGGGAAACACTAGTCAAGCAGTAAATATATAATATATATGTATATTTAGGTCGAGTATAACATACCTTACAAACCTGGGTTGAGTATAGACATAATTTGTACTATGCTATACTCGATCGTATGTAGCTCAGGTGTAGCTCAGGTGACCAGTGTATCCACTACAGCGTTTTTGCTCATATGAAACCTTAACGTCTTATCTATCCACTAGAGGGCTCTTCAAACAGTCTGCTCATATAAAACATTATTGATCCGAATTAATCTTTGGGTTTGTGACACCTTCCACAGAACATGAATCTACCCTTCAAATATATACGTACCACTTTACACTATACACCAAATCACCTTTCAGCTTCGTGATTATTTGGCAAAGTGAGGAACGCTTGTCTAGCTTGCCTTTTGGTCGCCTACTGAGAGGATAATTTTTGTAAGAGCTCTTTAAAAGCTCTAACTAAAACCAAAAATAGAACTACGCTTGCAGAAGCTCACATACTCAATCCAAGGTTTTGCTTCAAACATAGGTAGTGATCGTTTCTCAAAAGGTTTTGGAAAAAACATAGGTAAAGCACCTATAATATAGCCCGTAGAAGTCAATACTTCTAACTTGTTATAGGTTGAGTATAGCACTTATGAGCTATCACCTCCTTCATATTACTGTGCACTCCAAACTCGATGACGAACGAGGACACTAACCAAGCACGAATAAGTTTCTGATTTTATCTTAGACTGGAAATATTCATCTCTTTATCACCCATTGAGAACGAGTGACCGTTCTCGCAAGCCTGTTGAGAAGTTTTTTATATGCTAAGCCTACGGACGTTTATTCCAGGCTAAGATAATATGTTATACTCGATCGTATATGTAGCTCAGGTTACCAGTGTATCCACTAGAGGTTGCTTCAAGCAGGTTGCTCATATAAAACCATGAATGCAAATAAATCTTGTCTAGCGTCGTTAGTTTAACTAAAAATGCAATTATGAAGAATGGTTAAAACTGGAATTTGAAGGGTGGTTAAAACTAATATACCACTCCATTATAAACGTGGTGTATCTCACAAAATATGGAAATCAAAGGTTTGTGACACCTTTCACAGAACATGAATCTACCCTTCAAATATATGCTGACCACCTTATACTATACACCAAAATCACTAGCTTACCATTCAATCGCGTACCGAGAATAATTTTTGCAGGGCTCTTTTAAGAGCCCGATTTAAAAACCAAAAATAATACTCTGCCTGCAGAAACTTCACAGACTCTCATTAATCTGTCTGTATTATCACATTCAAATGTAATGTGGAGTCATAAGTTTTATCTACGTTATGTAAGTTTATCTAGTTATCTAAGTTATTTACTACATACCAAATATATAATTTGAAACTGATACAAACTTTTCTTCAATTTCAGCTGTCCAATCAAAAAGGAACTTAAGTGATTTTTTTTCTGTAACTTTTATGAACTTTAAGGTGAGTTATAAACTTAGCCTAGCCAACATGATTATGTAGCTTGTATGTAATAAGCACCGCAGTACCCATCTTCTATATATTCCTTTTGTAGTAAGCGCTATTGCTTCCCTAAATGGCTTATCTTTGCTATTGGAAACACCAGTGAGACTTCACCAGGTATGTCTCAGCGACCGCGTAACAAGGCAGTGTCACGTTAAGCGGTGCGGAAAGGCAACACCTGTATTAGTTGGCGTACTCTCTTGCAAGCATTCCCTATTCGACAACTGTCATTTCCTCTTATTCTGTAACATCTGGATTTGAAACCCCACCATATATTAATAAATTTATATAATTCTAACGTATTGATACATTTTTAACCATGCCAAGAAGTACACCCCTTTCTACCAATACATCATTGTTTTATTATAAGAAATGGGCTCAAATGTTACTTATACTGCGTGAGGTAATATGCTGCACTGTTGGTCTCCTACAATGTACACACACACACACACACACACACACACTAATCTGTTTGTATTGGTCTCCCTACAATGTACACACACACATTAATCTGTTTGTATTTATCACTTTCAGTTGTAATGTGAGGCCCGAATTTTTTGATTTACGTTATCTAAGGTTTTTATCTACATTATCTAAGTTATTGTACTACATCCAAAAATTATATAACTTGAAACTGATACAAACTTTTCTCCATTTTCAGCCATCCAATCAAAAGCAACTGTATTAAGTGATTCTTTTTTTTTTCAACTTTGATGAACTTAAAGGTGAGTTATAAACTTCCTTAAACATCTTTCTTGTCACTCTTTGGTTAATTAGAAACGGTTCAGTACAAGAGCTATGAGAAAGGAATAAAAAAAATCGCTGCTCAACACTGACAGTACAGTCTGCACTTTCTGTCTTTCATGGTTCAAAATAATACTTATTAAGAACCCAAGTGAAAACATCTGTTGACAACACATTGACTATCTACCTGACACATTGACAAAACCTTCTAAAGCTGATTACGATACCTGATGAGCCGAGCACTGTGAAACCTTGATTTATTTCCCCCTAGTCTGCCTCCAAAACACTTCATATATATATTATTATAATGTGACTATACACATTATCACCCTATTGTGACTCTATGGCTTACTATAGAGACACCGGAGAGACGGTTGTTGACACGATGATGTCACAGCTGATAGTGAGCCATGGTTACATTGATTAGGTACAGTTCTAATAACTGCCATTCAAGTAACATCGCTTAGGTAACAGCATGTCACCACGTCCACAATTGAAATTGATTTTGTTCTTTTTAATTAGTGTATGTCAACCCTTACTCATACCCCCCAAAGAAAAAAATTATATATATATACAGTAGAACCCCGCCTAACGGACACCCCGCGTAAGCGGACATCCCGCGTTAACGGACACCCTTGCTCGAAACGGTTCCCTCTATTAGATCAATAAGGAACTAATTACCGTGATTGGATCGAACTTGTTACCGTGATTGGTCGATACTTATAATTAAAGGAAACAAAGTAAAGGTGAGTTATAAACTTAGGCTATTAAAGATGATTATCTAGCTTGTATGCAAAAGTACCTCAGTACCTTATTTTCAATATATTTACATTCGCAATCAGTGCTAATGGTTCCCTAATCGGTTTGTCTATGCTATTGGAAAAAAGAATAGTGAGATTGATTATCTAACTTGTATGTAATAAGTATCTAAGTACCCTATTTTCCATATATTTCCATATATCATCCTATTGCTATTGCTAACTCATTCATGAACCAAAAGTATTAATAAATCTATACAATTCTAATGTCCTGCTACGTTTTAAACTATGCCGAGAAATACACCCATATCTATCGATAGACTTAGTGCTTTCTCTCTTTCTATAGGACAGCTCCAATCAAGAGGAGAAGAAAGAAGGAACTTCCAGACAAATCAAGACAGTTCTTAAATTATTTACGTTGATTATTGAAAGAGTTAAAAGAGATAAAAAATTAATAAAGAAGTTCATATGGACGTACCAAACCGTCTCTCACTCGTTCATCTTCATTCCAATTTTTTTTTATTTGATTACATAGTGACTCAGTTTGAAGACCTAGAGATGTATCGGTGAAATTACCAATTCTATTCATATTCTATTTAGTTCAACATCCTGTAACCTACCTTCCAGATCAATTCCAGACAAATGGTTTGGATTTGAGAGCCTTTTGAAATTGTGTATAATACTGCATCTTGTGCCAGCCCTTAAATGTTTGAAATTGAAAGATACAATATAAAGGTTATAATTGAAGGAAAAATAATATTATATGGTGACATATGTCAAATTTTGACTTTGGTCTAGGCATGTGTGTGTGTGTGTGTAGATGTGTGTGTGTAGATGTGTGTGTGTGTGTGTGTGTGTGTGGGAGAAGTTGTAGGTTGTAGGTTGTAGGACAACACGTTTTTAAAAACTACTCAGAAGAATGAATAAAATAATCCCAGTAACAATAATCATTTAAATCAGACAATGCTTTCCATAGGTATGAAAGAGTCCAAAGCAAGAATATCAATTAAAGCTACCCATCCTTCAAACGGTTAATCCCTTACATAACCAGTGTCTTATAATTAAGAAAAACCATATTAAATTCCCTTGCTTAAATAGACAGAACAGTCAATGGTTTACCATCCCTTGGTGGTCTAATCGCAAAAACCAAATAATACACATAAGCAAGTTAAACATCTGCATAACACAGACAGTACAGTCTGTTGAATCAACTATCCGGGTGATAATAAGGAAAAATTCAATATGATTTCCCTTCTTAACCAGAGCAGTACAGTGTATATATTATATTGGACGATACCGTCAGGAATTCTATTGAACTACCGCTGATATAACTCTGTGTGAGCTCATCACCGTTGACATTCAGGTCCTCTTTATCAATATTATTGATTAATATTCCTTTAAAAATAGATGGTATCATCCTATTTATCTATTATTTATATATTATATTACATATTTATCATTATTATCATGATAACATCTGATCAAAACCGAGGTGCGGTTCGTTACCTGTTGACTTTCAGGTTCTTGCGAATCCTAATAATACTTAGTTAGATATACAACCTATTATTGAATATTAAGTTTAATCAATGAATATTATATTATATTGTATTAATGTTTGTGTTATACATCTATTATCATAATAACATCGTTGAAACTGAATAAATTATTAATATTATTAATCATTGTCATTAATAGTATGATAATGATAATGATAATAACAATGATTAATTAATACTGTCTAACTAATTATCATTAGCTAATCATTGTATAAACTGAATACCAAATGGTAACAATCAATGATACATACCTTTAGTGTTGGATGTTCTCACGTCGATGATGGTCGATAGAATATGACAAAAACGTGACCTCACATAATTGACGCTTAATCAAGCTATGGTGCTGAGAATCCCATTCGGTTATCTGCGATGGTGATGGTGAGGTTTCCCGTGGTAGGATTGAAATCAGCAGGTAGTCTAACAGCAAGGATATCCCGTAGAACAATGTGATGAATAGACAGTGTAATACCCCGTATATATATATATACCAAACATGCACCTTGTTGCGCGGTAAAGAATCAACGGGTTGAGTCATGGATTGAATTGACTGTAGTGTGTTGTAATATCTAATACCGATTAAAAAAGGGAATATAGTAATCGGATGAACACCTCTGACACAATCCTATTGACTGTATACTAGTACAACACGTCTCCCCGGAAAAAAATGACGCGTTTCCCCGGCAGCGGGTAAAATTACCACACACCTCTATGAGTTGTATCAATGTCATCAGAATGCGTCACTGTTTACACGTCACCTACTCGAGATTTTGAAGCTGTATAGGTAGCCTGTATATGCAGGCATCTCACATCTCACATCTCAGCTATACATTAAAAGGGGTTGTAACTTTATGTAAGGTGTCCTTTTTAAGACTGAATAACTAAGCCCATTTATCAAATTGGTATTAGAGTGTATACCTTATCAGGTAATGTCTACAATTAGGTAATACGATCTTGACTATGTTAAGGTTGCATCTGAATTAATGAGTAGGGATAACTGGATAGTTAAAAATCTAAATCATGAAATAATGAATATAATTCATAAGTAGTTTGAATTGAATCTTTAACTTTCTATTGAGGAATAATTTAATACATGTTAAAGAGGCATGTTAATATTGACATCGTTGTCAAGTTAATGTCAGTGTCAATACCCATATCATTACCACATTTAGAGATCAGTGATAATCATTGACTATCTACTGCTACAAACGAATGAGCGTGTATTACAGACAGCTACCGCGAGTGGTCGGATACACATGTGTCGGTTGAAAGGC
Organism: Alentia gelatinosa; assembly: GCA_950022655.1. Lineage (NCBI taxonomy): Eukaryota > Metazoa > Annelida > Polychaeta > Phyllodocida > Polynoidae > Alentia > Alentia gelatinosa. Next base: position 15,967,739 of record OX465587.1, read on the forward strand.
GATCTTATCAAGATACCACAAGATAGTGTCACCCTCTCAGGTATCGCTACCGCCTCGCTGACACCGGTTCTAGTGACACCCCTTTCCTCTTTGATCAGTATAAGAAAGATGTCATTAATCTTATTGACTCAGAATACTAAGGACATCGACAGGATCAAGTCAGTCATCTTCGTAGCCATCATGAGGTCAGCCTTCATACTAGCCGTCTTTGCTATATTGCTCATGCAGATTGAGGCCTTACTGAAATGCGGACCTGGTAGAAGATGTGTCTGTTACCCATCACGTGGAGTGGTTTCATGCACCAACATTGGATTATACAGCATGCCCGATGTCCGTCACGGAAAATCCACCAGGTATCCTGTACTTGACCTTCGCGGTAACAATATCAGGACTATAGGTGATTTCCCGACGGATAAATTCACCAGAATAGACCTCAGAAGGAATCCTATAGCTGATTCGTGTTCAAGTCTACCAAGAAGCGTGATAGACACTGACCAATGTAAGAGGATAACTTCGTCGATCAATGAACCTGAAACACCTATGCAAGTAGACACTAACACGGACAGTGAAGATCTCATGGATGACAATACATCTACTGAAAAGGTTCTAGACGATGTTGAAGTCGTGGTTCATGAAAATACAGTTAAAGTCAGGGATAACACTATCGGAAATAAGGATAAAACTGTTAAACCAAGCACCGTTGAGGGTGATTCTAACGTGAAGGGGGTGATAAAGTGGATAACAGATCCGGTCGAATGATGGTTGTCGTGGTCAGCGCGACCGGTGCCGGAGGAGTAGGTGTAGTATTCGCCATTCTCATAAGTTTATTAATCCATCTTGACCGGAAAGGAATATTACTTAAATGTTGTGACCGTGTATGCGGAAAATGTGCTTCTGACAATACATCTACGGATAGCGTCAATACACCTGGATCATCAAACAACAGTGGGTTGGATATCAAGTCCAGCAATGTCGATGATATATCAGGACTTGATCATGACAGTGGAACCTCAACAACGTGTGTAAAACATGTGGCACCTCCAGCAGAACCATGTGAGTCCTTCCATATAGAAGATACCGGACTCACGGTACAGCTTCCTGGAAAAGGATGATACCTCCGCGGAAAATGAAGAGGAAAATGATCGGTGTACCGAACCTATGGATTTGAGGTAAGGTTATTATAATCATCATATTATTAATATTGTTATGATATCATGTAGATGATTCTTTGTAAGTGTCTATTGATATGATACTATATCATACTATAACTATCAATATATCTCCGTATATCATGTATTCTTGTATACAATTATCAGATAATTATCTATATACATTATATTAATATATATATATTGATATGATATCACATTAAATAGTACCTATGTATTACTATGTATGTATGTATGTAATGTATGTATGTATGATAAGTAATTATCATTATTATTATCTTATATATTATTATATTAATTATTGTATGTGTATTAATTATGTAATGTATATCGTATAATAGATATGATATCATATTTCTCGATACAGTACCGGGTGTACAACGTCGCCAGGAATGATACCCTCAAATCTGTGCGGTCCTGATACTGGTCCTGGTCCTGATCCTGGTCCTGTACCCTGCTCCCACAAAAAGAGGAATGATAAACCTTATGCAAGACTTTCAACCTCATCACTACCTCCTGACTCTTCACAGATGTCATCACAGCTGATAGAACTCGACTCACTAATTCCACCACCACAACCACCATCACTCCCACAACCACTTATTCCTAGCGAGTCATCTACAGCGGATGAGAAACCACATAACGTCGGAGTGGTGAAAGGTGTTGTAAAGTATAGTGGTTTCAAAAGACACTGTGATGGAGCACCAAAGGTTTGACACCTCCTGATAAAGTATCAGACATGGAGCACGGATACGAAGATAGTGATTCAGACCAGTGATACAACGGACTATGTGAATAGTGATTCAGTTATGACTTTGTCTGAGCTTTAGCTTTAGTTTTAGTTCCATGCTGGATCGTACGAACTGATATTCAAACAGATGGTGCTAACTAACGGTATATTCATATATAGTATACCATTTAACTAGTTTTACCATATTTTAGCTTAGCTTAGCTTAGCTTGACTTAGTAATACTGTAGAATGTGTATGGTTAGTTCACAGATTATATTACACAATATCTCACCTTATCATGTCAGCAGACCTATACTACGTCTAAAAGACGTAGTATAATCTCACTATTTGAAGCATGGATCATTATACCTCAGTGTAATTAATGTTATAAATGAGTGAAGCCTTGACATTTCAACTATATATATATATAATATATATGTGTGTGTGTGTGTGTGTACACTTGGAATGCTAGTAGTTATCTAGCTTTAGTTTAGCTTTAGCTTTAGCTTTTTCATACGGGACAATATATGATCCCTAGTGTATGGATCGTCATCTCACAGATTATTAATTGTATATAGGTGAGCTAAAAATTAACTAGATAGATTTAACGTTTGTTTATTGTTAAGATACAGCCAACTATATCTAACTATAAACAGTGGCGCCACCAAATGGACTCCACAGAACTAATTAGCGCTACAAGCGCCACCTCCGGTCACGCACATTGTTAGTAGCGTCACCTTATACCGCCACTTCTCCAACAAATTTTTTCCTGGACGGACGCTTCTATACTCTTCCATACCGCGATGTTACCAATACTGCGATGGCTACTTCTGTTCGCTATGGCAGTGTGTAAAGTGTGTGGTTATAACTACGATGGACGTACCCACAGAAAAGGTTGTCCTAAATGCGTCATACCAGGTGAGAAGCGGCTTGCTGCCCTAGACAGGATAACCGAGGACCTGGAACGAAGTCTTCATGGCTTTGACGATGGCGGCGGTGCCACCGGTGGTGCCACCGGCACTACAAAGAGCGCCATGACGAATTCAGACCAATTGCCCCTAGAGACAATTGCTTCAATCCAGCGCGAAAACTTGGAATGTAGACGCGAAGTCCGATCGCTGAAGGGAGAAGTTTCTCAACTAACGAGTTTAATGGCCGAAATGAAAATTTTGGTCATGGGCCTTCGTTCACCAAGACAGAACCAAGATGGCGGACATGACGACGGCGGTACCGGCAGTCAAGACGACCGACGGTCAACTACAGAAGAGACAGTCCAGAGCCAGCCGATGTCTTCAACCCCGTACGCTGACACTGCAGGTGCTTCTACAAGTCGTGGACGTGTGTTACCTCCAACCTTGACGACATTACCAAACCCACAGAGGAATTTGGAATTGGACCGGAATTCGTCACCCCAGTCAACACCTCATCCCACAATATTTATAGATAGATAAATAATAGATAGAAATATAGATATAGAACTTTAAACCTTTATGATAATATGAGTAAGCTGATGAGTTAAATCAATACTACACAGTATATCTTATATCTTATCTATATATCTTATATCTTATATCTTATATCTATACTCAACCTTGTTGAATAGCTGGTGTTAAATCAAACACATATACGATTATATCTTATATCTATATCTTATATCTTATTTCTTTAAATCTATACCAGTGTCATATTTACGTGAAATATAAAGAGACGTTTATATAAATATAACCTGCCGGGAGTACCAGTGGATGCCACCAGATGGCGCGATAGTCGGGCACCACGATACACAGCGCCCCTACCAGAGGGCACTGCAGTTGACAGAGGACTAGGCATTGAGTCTCACTACTCACTTTACTGCCGCCGAGAACACTCCTATACCAAAATTTTTTTCTTCACGACGTTCAGAACTTTCATTTCAAATTGCGAAAGTGTTTAAAGTGTCTATGAGAATTTGACGCCCGTTCACACAAGGAATGCCCGTTTTGTCAAATCACAGAAGAGGTGAACGAATTGGCCAAAGAAGACGACGAAATAGGGAGAGAAGGCATCGCAACTTCACTGGGCCGCCCAAGACGAATCCAAGATGGCGGCATCATGCAGAGCACGGAAAGGGCACCGGCACCATGGTTAGCGTCACTTCAGTTCGAAAATGCATCAATGCAGCAAGAGGTAAACGAACTAAAAACACAAGTTCAATCTCTAGTTGCGGCAATGAATCGTTTAGGGGTAGATGATTCATCGAAATTGACGAGGTTTGAAAAAGAAGACAACTTCACCACACCACTGCATTCCAGAGACGATCAAGGAGCGGCAGCGAAAAGTCAAGGAGCGGCAATTGACTCGAGAGGTCCGGCAACACGTCTTCAAGAGTCCTTCAGAACAACGCGGCAAGAAATAGGACACGAAAACTCGACGGAACATACCCGACAGACGTATCCAGCACCACGGTCACCGTATTTCCCGCCAGACGTAAAAGGGGCACACGCAGCAGGCACTTCAGAATGCCTAGGACATCACTGTGGAGAACACAAAGCAAAACGTAAGTCGAAGTACTTTAGTCTCAATCCTCATTTGCCACCACATGTCGACACACCTAATTATGATCAAATGTTGTCTGCCAGTATGGGCTTACAGCGCAGTATGGCGCAGTCCGGTAAGGACACAAGTGGTTACGCAGACCACATAGCCTATTTGGTGGACAGGAAGGTAACCCATACAGGTAAATCCCTGGTAGAGTATGACCAGGCCATGAGGGAGAAATGCGACAGTTTTGGAATTCATGGATTCGGATACGGAGATAGTTTTCTGACAGAAAAATACCTGAACTATGAAACTACTTTCTCTTTTGTAAATCTCAATAAGAAACTCAAAGAGTTAGAGGAGAAAACAAGGAAATTTGGAGGTAAGAAATGGCAAAATAACCAGACCACTGAGAGAACTCCAGGCGTATGCTGGAAATTCAATTCTAAGGAAGGGTGTAGTTGGGTTAATTGCATGTACAAACATGAGTGTTCCCAACGTGCGTCAAGTCATTCAGTAGTGACCTGCCGCAAGACCAAAATGGAACAAAAAGAGAACAAATGAAATTATGAATATCCTCTAAACCCATCTCTAACAAGTTTGGAGGAAGTAACTACGAATCTCGATGTCAACATAAAACCAGAGAAATGTATCAATACTAACCATTGTGCGGGCGTGAGGGAACTCACATGGGGACCGCGAAATTCCTGCGCAGAGGTCGTTCGTTGCGAAAGCAGCGATTCTTTTAGTTTTAAGAATAGTAAAAGTTTGGAAGAGGATCTCACAAATGATGTTGAAAAGTTTCAGTTAGTTTCACAAAGTGTAAATAGTGTAAATATTAGTGTTTCGCAAGAGACCGAAACGGAGGATTCAAACGCGGGACTTGCAGGTGACGCGAGTACCCAAAATGGCGGCGCCCATGACAAAGCAAAGTTGGTTCACGGTAGAAATATAGAAGATTCCGTTAATATGGAGATATTAACAGAGGAATTGGTTGACCGTGTAAATACCGAACAAGAATATAAACATTATCAAGAGATTTCGGGTTCTTTTGATAATACTATAGAAGGAAAAATTGGTTTTCTTGATTATCGCTCATGCGAAGGTACGTGTACAGGTAGACACACAGTAGGTGGGGAACCAAACCAGTTGAAATACTGCGTGTTCTACAATGAATGTATTCAGAACGGATTGTATGTGGATGAAAATGCGGATCATATTTTGTCAGGAGCAAAGTATGGTTTTTCTATTGTAGATGACGATTTCAAAGGTTGTTATTACAGAAAAAACTACAGTAGTATCTATAATTCGGAGTTTAAACATCAAATGGATGAGACAATGGAACGGGAGTTAGGAGAAGGGAAAATCACAAGGGTAGAAAACCCCCCCACTTGTATCCATGCAATGGGAGCGATAAGAAAAAAGGGTGAGGGTAAGTTAAGACCGATAACAGATTGTAAACAACCCTATATGGAAAGCATCAACAATTCCATGGAATCTGTATATCAAAAACTTTCATACACAAAAATTGATGACATAACAGAAATCATTCAAGAAGGTGATTTTTTTGCAGTAGTCAACATAAGAGAAGCTTACAGGTCGATACCCGTCCGCCCAGAACACCGAAAATTCCAAGGCTTTAAATGGGATACTCAAGGGGGAGGTGATTCTGAAGAATATTTTGAATCAAACCGACTTACTTTTGGATTACGTTGTGCTCCGTATATTTTTTCACAAATTTCTGATTTTGTCGTCAGGTGTGTAAAAAGAAAAGGGGTTCAAGGTGCCTTCGGTAACTTAGATGATTTTTTGGTGGTGGGTTAAAAAAAGGTAGAATGTCAAGAGAATTTAAATATATTGATTAAATTACTCCAGAAATTGGGGTTTGACATCTCATGGCACAAGTTAATTCTTCCTTCCCAAGTTGTAAATTATATAGGAATTGAACTGAATAGTATCGAGATGAAAGTAAGTTTGCCTAGAGACAAGTTGATCAAGGTAAAAAAATCAGTTATTGAATTTTCAACAAAATCCACAGCTAGCTATCACAAAATAGCAGTGCTAACAGGTATTCTAGCACATGCTAGCACGGTTGTAAGAGGAGGTAGAACCTTCTCCAGGAGGTTAATAAATTTCCAAAAGTACATGAAAGATAGACTAAAACACTGTAGGATACCAGACTGGCTACTAGATGATCTAATTTGGTGGAAAAATTTTTGGGAAATTTTCAACGGATCAGAAAAAATCTTGATTAAGAAAACAGAATGCATGTTTGAAATGGAGACTGATTCCTCCATGTCTGGATTCGGAGCAAGATGGGGTACAGACTGGCTTTTTGGAGTTTGGCAATCTAAAATGGATAGGATTCCAGAAAACCACAAATTATCCCATCACTGGGTTAGGCCCCCATCTGAGGAATTTGAAAACATAATAAATGTTCTAGAACTTTGGCCTATAGTGGTAGGTTGTCAAAAATGGAGTAAATTTTGGAAGAATAGCCATATTACTATCATATCAGATAACACTCAAGTTGTCCAAGCACTAAACACTGGTAGAAGTAGAAATGTAGATACAATGAAATGGCTTCGAGAAATCTTCTGGATCAGTGCCATAAATAACTTCCAATTATCAGCTAGATATATTAAGTCAGAAGATAACATAGTTCCAGACTTCCTTTTTAGACTTTACGATCCTAGAGTCAAGGTCCAGATTCCACCATGGTTAACAGACAGTCTTTGTTGTTTTAGGTCTGGAGAGGAAGATGAAAACTTACCAGTCATCATGGATGTCTGCAAATACTAGTACAACCAGACATTGCCAGTGGAATCATTTTCTAAAATTCTGTGATGAATTCAAACTTATTCCCTTACCAGCCAGTATTACCACAATTTGTTTATATTTAACTTTTATGGCTGAGAAATTTAAATATAATTCTATCTTAAATTAATTATCCGCAGTTTGGGTGTTACATCGAGTTAATAGTATTCCTCATATAGACATTGATGACTTTAAGATCAAACAAACACTCTTAGGAATAAAAAGATGTATAGGAACCGAGGTTAAGAGAGCTAGACCTATCACAAAGGAGGAATTATTAATAATTTTTCACAAATTAGATTTTTCCTCAACAGAAGACATTGCCTTTTGGTCTTGTTTAATTTTAGGATTTAGAGGTTTACTTAGAAAGTCTAACTTAGTAGAAGAAGGTCTAGCCATTACTACAGATAACATTAAATTTAAAAACGATTGTATAATCATTAATATTGTCAGGTCAAAAACCATTCAATTTGGTGACAGGGTTCTATCATTACCATTTAAAAGACTTAAAGATTCACCCTTTTGTATTTATTATTATATATGTAGATTATTAGAACTTGTCGATTATGACAGACACAATAATCAAATGATTTCCTTTATGAAAAATGGTATGGTAACAAAAGGTACTTACTATTGGTTGTCGACAAAATTATCAAAATGTTTGGTGGCATGTGGATTGAGCGAAGGTACTTCGCATTCTTTGCGCAGGGGAGGTGCCACAGCGTTACACCAAATTGACATCCCCCTAGCAGACATCAAAGAACTAGGAGACTGGTCCTCATGGACAGTATTATTATATCTACAATGCTCCTTACGAAGCAAGATGGAATTGGACAATATTATATCGTCAAAACTTTTTGATTGAACTCTGTGTTGGCGGTTGGCGGTTATTATTATTTCATATTATTTACAATTATTCACATAAAGTGATACGTATATATCATAATAAATATGATTAACGCCAACCACAGAGTCAATCATTTGTTCCTTCACATTCCATGTTTCGTATTCTACAGATCCAGTCCGGAAGGCCACGGTTATGTGAAATATAAAGAGACGTTTATATAAATATAACCTGCCGGGAGTACCAGTGGATGCCACCAGATGGCGCGATAGTCGGGCACCACGATACACAGCGCCCCTACCAGAGGGCACTGCAGTTGACAGAGGACTAGGCATTGAGTCTCACTACTCACTTTACTGCCGCCGAGAACACTCCTATACCAAAAAATTTTTCTTTTGGCGGTTATTATTATTTCATATTATTTACAATTATTCACATAAAGTGATACGTATATATCATAATAAATATGATTTAACGCCAACCCCAGAGTCAATCATTTGTTCCTCCACATTCCATGTTTTGTATTCTACAGATCCAGTCCGGGAGGCCACGGTTATATGATAATAAAGTATCAATACTTTAAATATGATGTTCTGTTATATCTCTATTGTTATATTGTGGATGTAATGATACAAATAAGATCTAAATTCAATAGAGTTAATATATTAACTGTTATTATTATATTTATTATTATATTATTAATAGTTGATTCATGGTAGTATATATCTATTCAATATATATATATTATATACTTCAGTATATCTAGTATAGTGTTAATACATATAAATATATACATATACAATAAATATATACATATACATATATACATTACACATATATACATTATACATATACATATATACATAATACATATATATACTATATACATATATACATATATACATTACATTATACATATATACATATATACATAATACATAATACATATGTACATATATCAAATATACATATACATATATATATACAATACATAATACATGTATACTATATACATATATACATATATATATACATTACATATACATATATACATATATACATATATATATGTATACATGTAAATATATATATATATACATAAGTCATATAAGTGTGTAATATAATGTATGTATGTATGTATTGACTGATTGACATTAGCCCTGATCACCCTGTTCAATAATACAGTCGAGTGAGTTCAACCATACTCCGCTAGAGCGGCAGTGCTGTACAGTACAGTACAGTACAGTACAGTACATAAGGATAGTTCCCGCACGATCCGCCAGGGCTGCAGCACTAGATGTGAGCGGGATCGCTCGTGGGACTGAGGGGTTTCGAAGAGCGGTGTCAGCTATGTGGGCACCACGTGCCGCTAGCTAATTATGATCGGTAAACACGGTAAACACTGGATCGCTCGCAGGACTGTGGGGTTTCGAAGAGCGGTGTCAGCTATGCGCGCACCCCCCTTGCAACGCTAGCTAATTACGAGCGGTAAACATAGTAATCGCCAAGTACTACAACTCACTATCAGTAAACATGATTAACGGTCTAGATTACGAGCGGTAAACACAGTAATCGCCGAGTACCACAACTCACTATCAGTAAACATGATTAACGGTCTAGAATGATTACAGAGTATACAGTTGATGTGTGCTCGGCCGTGTTTGCCCCTGCAGAGCACCACGCTCCGGTGAACGCGAACAGTACCCAAGATAATCCCTTGAGGTGCTCATAATACAAACAACCTCGACCAAAAGACAATAGATTGGGCAATAAACAAACGAAAGAACAATCTGCGGAGCACCACGCATGACTGTTTTTAAACAATTGATTCTGTGGTCTATACAGCTATGTATACTACTTTAAACGAGACTGTTAAGGCCATAACACACTGTACGATTTCAGAACATGAAAGTTCCTTTCTCTGCGACAAAAGAACAATCGTAAGCTCAGGCGATGCCTAGAAATTTAGACGGTCACTGTGGCACCCCCTTTGCCTGAGATTTTAAAATACCCCTCTGTGGTGCTGTACCTTTGTCGCTGATAAATTACAGTCTAATGTTCCAAAATTGGGACAGATAAATTAAGATACCTTTCTTCCCGTTGTCAGCAACAACAGAGTTTAAGAAATACCCCCCATGGTGCCTACCGATTTTGGCCCATAATTAGTCGTTGGGAAAGCAGACAGACTGAGTCCCGCTCACCGATTTAGCCCACATATACTAAGATTCATTACTTGTTCCTTTATCCGTGGCCTGAATTTCTGAGAAAATCGGAAGTCAGTTGTCCAATGTGAACAGAATTTGTTTACGATTAATTCCCACTAATGACCAACACCCCCATCTATAAACCCTGCTGTGATGGTCGATGTCAAGCACAAATTCGCCTGAGACAAGTTAAAATATCCTTACGATTTAGGGAATTAATCGGTGGGAACGAAATCGTACAGTGTGTTTCCCACTTTATAAGAGACACCATATGGTAGAATATCCTCTTGTTTGTTCAAATTATTCAACAGACCCCAGGGGCTTGTTGAATAGTTCATGCTCATACCCGAAGACCATTTTGTTTACCTCGTAAAAGGGGGTTATTATTTAATGATATTTAAGTTCGTTTGCTAAGACAGTCTTAGCCGTCCATAAAATTGTCCATAATTGTTGAATAAAGTAGGACCATAGATTATTCAACAGGCCCTTGTGTGAGATGTGTCTGGTTACCTTTAGGGTAGCTTGAATTTGCCTTTATACTTCCCGCCTACCAGATAACATGTTGATCATTATGAAGAATTATCTCAGAAAACTGGTACATGTCCTTATCTGTTTGTTTTTTTTCTGGTTTTCCAGACATACATTACGAAGACTTTGCTATTTTATCACAGAAAATATAGCTATAACTGAACATAATATACTTAGGGCCATTGAATAATCTAGGCTCATACATGAAGACCCTTTTCAGTGTGCCAAGGAGACCCAGGAATGATGTGGGTCAATTTTATTCAACACTTTAAGACAATGGCAAAAGTGGCTGATCCACCAAGCCGGAGCAAAGTGCCAGCCAATGGCATTGTGGTGGAATTGTGATCATGGGCGACAGTTGCCAGCCCAAAGTGTGTGTCGGTAGCAATGATCTGGTCAGTGGACAAGAAAAAACGTATCTATGGCCTGAACATCATTTAACAACAACCCTTGTCCGAGGTACAGATTATTCAACAGGCCCCAGGGTTCCTCTCATTCAATAGTATTGTATTTTCTGCTAATGAAAGAATAGGGCCATGCAGCAGAAATGTGCAAACATTGTCTTCTCACTTGAAGAATCCCCCGTTCACCCTCGCGTCCATTTGTAAAGAGTGTTCGCACGATCTGGGTTTCCCTCTGCGCTGCCCGTTATTAGCCAATGGAGGGGAGGGACATGGCAGGTCGGTGCCTACTTACTTCCCTGTCGGCTCAGCTGATTGGCTAAAGTGCTTGAGCTAACATGGCCACCTCAGACGGCGCATGCGCTGCTCACGTTCCACTGTTGACATGGCAACCCGAATGGTTCTATTGACGGGCGTGGTACTAGAGGGATCATGCACAGTGGACCAACAATCAAATACCGACTCTCATAGGCTACAATCTCACCGCGTACAAACCCAAGCTCAGTAAGTAAATCCCGCCTTTGCCCCAACAGAACCGATGACCAAAACATGCTACTTACACTAGATGTTGAAATAGACGTTAGCTATGGGTTTATGGACGCGTTTCCCTCGTTCTAGTCCAGCCTTGCTTAATTCTTTTCCACTGGTACCTACCAGGTGTACTATGGCATTCAGGAAACCAGCTATACAGGAAGCAGTTCAAAATAGCTGATAGGTGGTGCTTACTTGAGAGTAAATTCACTGGGAATTTCACCTTCATATCTGAATGACAACACTTGTAAAGCGAGGAATTTATTAGTGGTATTAGTTACTATGTAAAAGGCTGTAAAAGGGGAATCACAAATAACCTTCAATGACTGGGTGATTAATAACAGACAAATATTATATTTATTGGTTACCGGTTTGTTCTCTGTACAACATTCCCACCGGCATAACCCCATCCCCACCCTCACCGCCCAGCACACGTAAACAAACCTAAAGTTAAACATGTTGTGCTCTCATAGCTTTCTTTCAAATAGACGTTAGAGATGAATCTTAGATCTGTGGCATATTAAAAAAAAAGGTTTTTCATTTATAGGTGGCACCACTAACGATACGGCAATCGCATTAGATTGGAGTGGTATTCCCATAATATTATGATGCAACTCAGTTGGACGGATCTATTCCTATCAGAGTCATAAACAGTCGAAAGGCATACATGTCTTTGTGGGTTGATCTTGGTATAGATCTCTCATTTCCCGACAGGTAGTTTCAATGCGAGGTAAATGTCAAACGGAAAATGACCCGATGTAAAGAAAAACATATATCATTTGGGCTGATTTTCCACTTCATGCGACATTGAGAATTGGAGAAAACGGTCATGTGATTCTGCTTGAAGATTAAATGGAGCACTAAATCAACAATGGGAGGTCAATGTCCGACTATAAATGCAATGAATGCGCTATTCCACTGTCCCACTATTGCCATATAATTGAGTTTTTTGTGTGTGGTTGACATGTCATTCTCTAATTATCCAGCGCGCCTACACCAATCCCTCAATTCTATACTACTCACACATTACTGGAGATAGTCAGGCGACTTTCTGACATTGAGATATGTTAGTTATGCAACACCATGATGGCTATTACCCTCTAGGCCCTCCTAACTCCCTTGTGGGGCACTGAATGTAGGAGCTCTAGACCAAGATTATTTTCTTTAAAAACCTGGAGGTAATGCTTAAGGGATTCAGATTCCACAGATTGATCTTTCGTGTCACAAATATGCCTAAAAGATAGGATGACACTTGGTTGCTAGTGTCTAGGTTGTTATGTAATCATTGTAAGCTATGTGCATTCTTTATATTTGTTTCCTTTAAACATAAATCCCTTGGTGTCATATATATATGTATGTATATATAAAAACATAGTTTAGACATTTTGATGTTAAACTTTTCAACAGACGCAATCATTCATCTACATATAGGGCACAGAGTGATTGCTAGTTCTGCCATCATCCACCAGAAATTTATAAGATTGGGCCACTGTAGTTGGGGAACAATCACTGTTATCAGTTGTTATAATATATAGATGATACTGAAACGAGGCTAAAATTCCTCCATGGCAAGCCCCACAAAAATATTTTTGATAAAATCCATTGATAATGAGTCCCCCCACCTGGTGTTTTAACGCACTTGTTATTGAGCTACCGGCCTGCTGGGGTGGACAGCAATGATCTATTCACCCTCTTAGTCGTCTTGCCTCCTCGTGGTGCAGGCTGGATTTGCTTGCATGCAAGCACAACTAAAGCGACTGGGGTGGGGCGTTAGCTCAGTGGTAAAGATCACTGGACGCATAATCCCAAGGTTGTCAGTCTTTGTGGATTGGAGTCCCAGTGCAGCCACTTTTCTCCTTTATCCCTCACAGTGGTAGATTTAGTGCTATATCAAAGGCCAATCCTTCTCATACCATGTCTATGTAGTGTGGGAAGTAAAAGAACTTTCACATCGGTAAATGTGTAAGGGTGAGATTTCTACCTAAATTGATCTCATAGATTTGGGCAAACCCAAAGTAAGTCTAATAGAACATATTGGACGTTAAACTACCCAAACAAACAATCTTGCTGTGAAAAGTGTAGGAGCATAGCTCTCTTTCCCAGCCACCCGCCATGCCTTTATATATACTCGGAGTAAAATGTTTGAGCTACATTCAGTCTATGGATCGTTTTCTGTAACCCACTAACACCCAATCAACTTGCCCTTTCTCCAACTGCCTGAGTCTAGGATCCAAACATATCAAACACTAGCGGGTCCTAAACTATTTCGGTCTTGAATGATTGGTCATGGTCAGTTGGACATGTCTCTTAGACCCTGAGATACTAGCACCATGCTCCTTTCCCAATATCGCAATGAATACCCCGCATATAGTGAAGATATGATTTTTTGCAGGACGTCTATATGTGAGCACTCTGACCTTTAGACGGTGTATATAGGGAGGTTAACCAGGAGAAGTCCATGCATGTGTGCAGGGTGTGTATGGCCAGAGTCTGGTGGCCAGCTGAGCCACTCCCCGGTCTGCCCTGACTAATAGACCGCCGCCCTCAGCACACACACCCCTCACACGCCGCCAGGAAATAATCTGTTTGGGGTTTCTTTGCTAACAGAAATGAGTGGAAGAAACCCAAGGTGACGTTGGTGTCGGTGCTGAGAAGCGGGCCCAGGAAGGCGAGTTGGTGGCACCAGAGTTCGTAGCTGTGGATGGCATTATGAGTTTTTGGGTACATATTGCAGTCGATACATTGGGTGATGCTTTTGCAGGAAATTGACTGGGATCAACTCCTAAATCAGTTTTGAGAATTGCCTCGGGTTTATTGACTCGGCTGTGATGGCAAATGAATGCTCTAAACAGCATTTTAAGTGGCATTTTTTTGGGGTTTTTTTTGTTCATTTTGCAAGAAACTTCACCAATGCTGGTGGTTTTACAGCTTGTATGAACATACACATCCCGTTATTGATTCATTCATCTTATATAGCGACGTCAAATAACACACAAGTTTGTGTATAATGATTTACGCCACAATAGGTACCCAGGCATATTTACATATATGAGATGAGATGATTTGTGAATATTATACTGAATAAGATACTTTACATGCTGTTTCAGTATTCATCATGTATCTAAGTTTCCCAAATTGTATTTTCTTCATTAACAGGTTTATGTTTTGCTCAAATGTCAAGTTAGCAGCCATAACAGCTCCTATGTATATATAACCTTGGACAGTGCAGATTTTTTTTATCCCTTGATATAGCTCCGGGATTATTGATTTCCGTATTTTGTTCTTGGAACCAAATAAGTTACCTTAGGTTTGCTAAACTATATCGAGGAGATTGTCATTAGCCCAAGTGTCTAGGTTATCAAGTTCATCTTGTATTAGTGTTGCCACCATACCAGCATTCTCTGCTGACGTATTCACCACGAATTCGTCGGTATAATTTGATATTTTAGTCCTATATTTCTCATAATCACAATTATACTGTTAAGAAAAAAGATAAACAGTAGAGGCCCCAGTAATGAGCATTGGGGCACTCCATAGGTTACTGGGACCACAATGATAAAAGAATAATCGAATCTGCCTTCTTGTTTGTGACTAGTTGTTTTTCAGTTTAGGTAATTTTTGTATATATTTAAGGATTTTAGTTTTTCAACAAATGGCCATGATGTACACTATCAAAGGCTTTGCGGAAGTATATAAACACGGCATAGGAGATGTTTCCTCCATCCCTTGCTAAGTACAGGTCATCCACTAGGTCCCATATGGCACCTAGAGTTCATTTTACAGGACCCTGCCCATATTGACAGCAGTCAATGCCGTTATTTGCATCCAGGATATTAGCAATATGTCCATGCATAGGGCACTCTTCAATTTTTGATTGTGTTGGCAGGACTGATGTAGGCTTCCAATTAGTGGGGTCTTTCAAATCGCTACTCATCGGAAGTGGGGTAACCATTGCTTCATACCAGGTGTTAGGTATTATTGATGTAGAAAAGGAACACTGGTATAAGTAGACCATCTGAGGGACCATGATTATCACAGCATCTTTTAATATCAAAGTTCTCATCTTCTCGACTTTTGGCAGTTTATTTAAGTTTAATCATTGTGTATCATTTCAGCGTTGTGTATCATTTCCTCCACTGTTATAATCTTGCATATCATGGAAAGTATTTTACTACAATAATTTGTTCAATGAGTGCCTTACACAATGCCAGTCTTAATTTGAGTTCAAATATTATCGTCCTGGTGGTCCATCTTGTATTGTGTGTTTATGTGTGTGATAGGAATGGGTGTCTTTTGTTCCTACAGGTTTCCTTCTACAGGATTTGAAAAAGCAAATAAAGAAGTACATGTTATTCTTTAGTCCTTGAAGCTGACAAAAGAGGTAACGGTTTGACCTGCCACTATTCTTTGTCTGTACATGTCCATTTGTTGGTTAAGAAGTTCACGATTAGGTAACAACGTCACCCTAATAAAGTTGGTAAACCATATCTCTTACTAAAAGAATTAAGATAATTAAAAATCCATACTAAATACAAAGGAATACAAATGTAATGAAAAACAGAAAATCATGGCTACAAGAAGGAATCGCATATCATCTCACTTCTCAAATGTATATGTACACGGAAAATAAAGACTGCTATAGAAATTAAGAATAAGCTTCAAAATCTAGTTTACAAAGTCAGTATTGAGATATGGATATTTTTACACCTTCTTTTGTAATAATCAAATGTTCGGTTCTTACTCCATTAAGAATGTATAATTTGTCAATAGAGGAAGAGGCAGAAATACTGCTTAGGGATAGGCATTGAAAGCCGTATCAACATTTATCCAAAATGAGATTCTTTGTGGCGATCCATTTAAGAACTTCCATTTATTTTTGTTCAATTAGATATTCACTGCCCGGCATATTTATTGGTTATCGGCTCGATCAGACGAATGGGTGCCAGTGAGATTTTTTCTATAGATGATGAAAGAAATGATTAGATGCATCAATCATCTATAACCATCAGGGTTACAATCTCTAACCACGCAAAAAGAAACTAACAAAAGAATCAATATGTATAAAAGACCAATGAGGAACAGGATGTACACAATCGCCTAATCGCACGATGAAAACTATTACACAAACATGGCTGCATATGCATGATTAAAAAGTAGTGCCTCTCTGATTGATTGGACGTAGTTGAACACAAATAATTAGGATACTCTTCCTATCAACTCGTCCCCCTGAAGATGAAATGATGTTATATTGATGGTGATTGTGCTTGTCGTGAGTATTTTGTTAGTAACTTAAAAGTATAGGGCACAGCGTGGTTGCTAGTTCCTCCATCAACCACCAGGGATGTGTAAGATAGCGCCACTGCAGTCGGGGGACAACTGCTATTTTCTGCTGTCATAATCTATAGATAATCGTGACACGAGGCTAAAACCATTTCATGGCAAACCAAAAGGTATTTTTGATGATAGTTAGACCCGCCACCTGGTGTTTTGTTTAGCGTCGGGGGCAAGCTGGTCGCATCCATAACACAATAGTTATGTGCCCTTTATGCACCTGCTCAAAGGGCACTACCTGCACCCCCGTCCAGACTGCAGTTGTAATACTGTACACAGGTGTATATGGTTTAGGCTGTAGAGGACTTGCCACAGGAGCTGTAGATGACCCAAGAGCTGACACTTGCAATGATAGGCTCATATGATTAATACAAAATTACCATTATTGTCTGTGTGGCAGTCAAAGGAGCCAAAGTGAACCCAATGAAATGGCAGATATCCGTGCTCAAAACACCATTTCTGGAAGCCATTAAGAACGAGGCTTAGTGCTAAAACTATGGGGGTTCGAGGCTAGAATCTTATTTTTGGTCTCGTTTGTTACTATTGAGGTATAGTTTACTTCTATCTTCTCCGAATAAGTCTGTCTCGAAGCTACAACAACATTTGTTAAGTGTATCAAATATATGGATTTGAAAGCTGGAGAATGAAACATATAATCTTGAAACATATTTGATAAATCGAGGATAATTTGGACCTGTCAAAAATACCAAGTGGAGTATTGTTTAGTAGAGCGAGAATCTACACATTATATACATCACTTAGACATTAGAGCGGTCCAATATAGACTTTCAGGGTACTGCATAAAAACTATCCCTTCACAATCTGCATGCTATTCAGTATCCCAGTGTCTTAGAGGCATGCCCAGCTGACCATGACCAATCACTCAAAATACCTCACGACCCACTGCTGCTTGATGTATTTGGATCTTAGATAGGCAGAGATTTGCAGAAATGGCAAGTTGACTTGATGCAAGTGGGTTACAGAAAACTATCCTTAGATTGAATGTAACCCAGACCTTTAAATTGTTTTTCATTTAAAATTGCACACTCATTCATTAACTATAAACATACTATTTTCTTCCAGTTTTACAATTCGAGTATGGTTTTGGATCAAACTCAACCCTTTCGTGGACATTAGAACAGCATCACAATATCAGAATGATTCAAATTACTTCGCAAATCCAGTGAAGAACGTAGAGATTGCCATGTTGATGTCTTGCCTATTTTCTCAAATCCTGGCCACTGATTGGCCAGTTGATTATGACGTCATCTCACATCACTCCACCACGCCCATAGTGTAGTATTGGCACTTAACCGTGGTGATCGTTGCATATAATTATTCAATGTCATTCCTATGGGTAAACTTTTACTAGGGGTGAGATAACAGACTAGTGTAGACTGGTGTGGTCTTATCAACCATTAGATCTAATGAGACCAGATGTCTCTGGTATGGTCTCAACAGATCCATTGAAACCTGGGATCACTGAAACCTCTGACAGCAGATGGTAAAAATATTCTATGATAAATACATGTACCTTAAGTTTAGTTTCAGGCAATCTTATCAATGATGGATACCTGAATGAGGCTGTCTTGTCAATTATTACCGTCGATGCATTTGATTTGTCAGATTGAATGATCATGAAATTTGTAAAGGTTTTGCTAGTGGGTTTTAAAAGGTAGCTAAGTAACCTCATGTCTAAATGACGTAAATAATTAAATAGCAGGAGGTACACTCCCTGCCGTTACGGAAGGATGCACATGAGCTGTCAGGGTATATGTATCATACCTGAAATATGGCCTCGTGTGGAGACCAGACTTGATGCCGTAAATGACGGTACAATAAAAAAATCTCCCATGTAATATAAATAATAAAAAGGTCTATGCTGACATTACATGAAGAAGCAGCGACCGTGACAGGCGTCCCAACAGCCATATCAGATGAGATTGGATCTTTTAGATGAGAATATCAGGCAAACACTGTTTCTAAGATATCGCCATTTTCCACTACAGGAGCTTTACTGTATGTCTTTTTTTCAATCATTTCTTTATTGACAGGAAAGTATTACAAACATATGTATTATTCTTTTACAACAATTCAGGTTTAACAAAAGGACCTTGGCATCAACCACTCGTTGAAGTGGCTGGTTTTAGTTGCCTGGCCGAACCCCGAATTGTTAGATAGGTGCTTTAGTCCAATTTAAGAAACCACATTACTTTCAGTGTCAGCAATATTCTGTCACATATTACCTACTTAACCTCTGAATTCATTGGAAATGAAATAGGGATATCTAGGAATGTGGTTGGAGAGTGTTTGCGCTTGATACCATTAATACATTTAAGAATATGCTGGGCCAGGCGAGGTACTTCCGTTTTTAACTGAAAATAGGTTGGAAGTAGCCATGTTAGTGTTTTATTTTTGTGAACATTTACTTTAATTTCTGTTTACTCAAATTGAAATATTTTATGCATGCATATATATGTTGTCGAAATTAATCATATTATGGAATATAAAATAAACACAATTGAATTTATAGAGATATTATTCTCATGAGCATCGTTGGTTGTGGGTGTACACTTAGCAATTAGTATGGGGCGCTTATGAATTTCTAAATATAAATTCCATGAATTAGTCATGCCCAACAGACATACCCGGTGCATACACATATGCTGTATGTTCCCGGCTGAAACAACCGGCGCATACGGGAAAATGGTGCAGATGAAAATATAATGCATAAGTTAAGTGAACTTGAATCGGCACGCCACCAGTTGAATATAGGCGGATAATAAAAACGATATAGACTGGTTTCAGATACAAGCGGCCGTATGCTCTGCGGAGTTGACGCGTAGTAATATCCGAGCTTTCCGAGCGCATTCATGGATATTGCGTAGAGTCAACTCCTAGTCCTGAGCATACAGCATGCTATCAACTTACCTCTCTGTCAGACTTTCTGATCAAAGTGCACGAATAAGTTTTAATCATATTGCCCAGAGAAAGTCAATACGCCAAAGGGGGTGCCCATATGTACCGGCAAAATAGCATATGCGTATAGATAGACAAAATGTACAGGTACATATATACCCATTTACAATGCACCCCTAGTGACCTTGACATTGATGTTTAAATAATTGTATTAGGCGTAATTAGAACGTGTTAGAACATTTAGATAGTGATCTACAACACATACATATATAGAGTATAGTATTCAGATATGATACATGTAATAATGGTGCCTGACCTTCACCGTATCTCTGAGTGCAGGGTTCAAAATTCAGAACAAGTGGCGGTGAAACCCTTATTTCTCATATTAATCATATACGTGACCAGGCTTGGTGAATAAGTAAAGCGGCAGTAAACTCTACTCAAGTTCAAGAGGATGATGAATAATATAATGACGGAGTAGGACATACATACAACCCATACAAACTTGGTTAGGATATAAATTCTGGTTTATGTTGCTATTATCACACACTACTCAATCATAAATGGATGTAAATAGCGTAAAAATGTCAGGCAGATGGTACATTGCCATTGTCATTGTTCGCAGCGATACTTGGATTTTTTTCTGAAACAATACACTAAATGCCATTATTGAAATTCACTTGAAAAAAGAAAGGAGTAAAAATATAATTCTCTCGGGACTTCCCTATTCATCCTTGAAAGCGTTCCGGACCAAAGACTCCATGGAAATTACCTCCAACAAGTGAGTAGTCAATGCCTTGCATTTATGACTGCGTCTCTCATTTATCATGCTTGATCGATTCAGTGGGCGGACAACCATATCAACATGATGGCCTCGAGAATGCGGTATAATTCATTGACTCTACCGCCTCTCTATTATATATATTTTCCAATATGATCTTTTGATGAGTTAGAATTAGAACTCACAATTTAGATCAAAACTTGTGTTCCTTCTCTGAGCAAGATTGGGAAGATTGATCGGGACGTTTTTTTTTCATAGAGACCCGCCAGTGGGGAGCTATTGATCAGTCTGGTGTTCTAGGGTCTGTCTCCTAACCGCCAAGTGGCAAAGTCCACGGTACGAATGCTCCATCAAACATATTTATCTCAGCATAGGGTAGATTATCTAAGTTATAATAGCCGCAGCATTTAGTTGATGCCTGCTGGGAATGTGATTTCATCGCAGATTATATCCTATAATATCATTTTCCCAGTTCTATTCCTGATCACTAAAACGAGGAGGTCATCCTTAAAACTGACTGATCTATATGTGATTCCATTAGTCTTTTTTAATAATGCTGTATAGCGCATTAGTTGACTGCCATTTTTATTGTACGTAAGTTAGAATTTTTAGCACGAGACTGAAAATAATATGGCCATATATGGAAGTGACTGAATGTTTTTTTTAGAATAAACAAATCGTTTTAAGCTTTATTTACTTCTCGAGCAGTGGTCAGATCTTCCACTGGCATTGTATAAGATATGTACATACATCGATCATCACCGATTTCCACTGCGCATAGCTGGACACTGTTCTACCATCGCTGGCGACCACCAATGCCGGAGAAGATGTGAAGCAATCAAACTCGCCGTCATAATTCTGTTCTTCTTCTTTTTGTAAAAGAAGTTTATTTCAGGCCAACATAGTTCAAAGGCAGTTAGTTACACATGATCTTCCATTAAATCAAACAACGAAGACATAAAACAAGTACATCACAACATTTAAAGAGGTACAGGGAGTAATGCTAACATGCGTTTTGTCATTACAAATAAGTACATTTCGCGTAGACTAGCAGAATAAAGTACAATTTGCACAGGTTACCAGCAAAAAGTACACTTTGTATGGACTATCAGAAGACAGTGCAGTTTGCATGGACTATCAGAATACACACACGAAACCCTTAAAAGGGACACATATGAGCTTTATTTTCAACACGTAACATTATGGACGCTCTGGATGTGGGTCGCCAGATTTTTTACGGTTTTCAACTAAGAATAAAACACTATTCAACGAAGGATCATCACCTATAGCTATTAGGATTCACAGTTGATCGACGATGGGTCGGGCACATGTATATTTTCCAATTAACTTGTTAGATTATGAAGCTTGTAGATAACAAAAAGAGAGTAATGCTCGCGTTAAAAAAAGAGGAGAATAAAACATGAGTGTCCCTTCAGGGGCTCCATAGTGTGTATATGTATTGTATTCGGTTAAATCTACGCTGTACTCTTCGCTACACAGCCCCATAACTTATACCATAGTGAGGCGGTTGTGACACGCGAACACATATTCATTCATTACAACGTTTGATCAAACTGACATGTCGCAAATATTTAATCTAGCAATGATAATTCCAGTTCTAATGCGGGCAAATTAATGTTGCGGTTTGGGAACATTAATATTTCAGTTTCTGATTATTGTTTGCAAATTGATATTAAACGTGAACCAAGTTGTCCTACGGCTGTGGAACCGTTATTACTGTGTGGTCACCATATTAATAGGGTGCTGTGACATTAGGGAATGCAGAGCCTAGACTGCTTTTCTACTCAAATTGACAATAGGGCAGGTAACGCCCAGCGAGAGCAATGTGTGATCGACCTTGAACTTTTTCTGGTTCTCTGCTGAATTGCAGTGGCAATGAGAAGAGCACAAACTCTATCCCTCGTGAGATTCCCCCAAATACCTTATTTCTACATGATAATATAGTCTATAATAAAAGATAATAAAAAAAAGAAAGAAATGGCAACCTTTTAAAAGATGAAAGATAATTTATTTATATAATAGAAAGTTTCTCTAAAAACTGACAGATTCCGCCGAACCCCCTAGCAGATGACCGGGGAATCAGCGTAGTACCAGCTGAATGCTGTTACCCATGATGCACCAGAAAAATGGTGGGTGTCACCTGGCCGATTATGCGGAGACATAGGTCAGGCTTCTAGGCTATGCAGAAGGCCAGGCTTCTAGGCTATGCAGAGGTTCTCTGGCCTTGTACGACTGCCAGACTCTCTCTCAGACCACAGGAGCAACACAATGATTGAGAGAAGATATTCACCCCAGTTATCTATTCATTTGTTTTAGGTCAACTCCCAATCAAGTAATCCATCTATTCCTCTATATCTTTATATAGTCGATAGAGAGACGAAAGTTGCGTTTCCACCTGTTGAATAAATCCTCACTGGTAATTTTCACGCTGTACAAAATCGGTTGGTGGTTCTCCTTGTGAAAGGTTGGTGGTACGTTATCGGTGACCTCCACTGAAAAAATGTATTGGACGTACACCGACTTTTGATTGTAAAATGCAGACTACCACCGATTAATTCAATGTGGTTTTTTTGTCCGTGGTTGGAGAGGTCGGTTGGTGGTGCTAAATTGCATAAGGTGGGAGAAAAATACCGTTGATCATTTCTGTTTCCACCTGATGATTATTGCACTAAATTTATCACACAATCGGGCGGCGGTGCAAGATTCCATAATCGGTGGTCATAATCGGCAGGTGGAAATGCCACGATACGCACACACTTAGACACAGAGACCCATAGGGGGACGCACATTATTATCCATCGTATACAAAGACCCCATTGGAAATGTATGGGGACTCAGTAAACCGCCACCCGTTATATCAAACATGCCAGATACTATAACTGTGGTATACAGATTCAAATCTGTGGTACATGACCTCAAAACCATGGTATACGGGGAAAATAGTCCCTTTGTGCTGTAGAGCAAAGAAATAGTGCCTGTTGCCATACCCTTTAATATGGCAATTACTGGGTTTAATTTATTCAAAAAGATGGATAATAAATGCAACAAACGATGGTTGTATGGACAGGCGGCTCTGTAAACCACTCGAGGTTGATGTCGTAATACACTCGCCATCGATTATTGTCTATTCATACCACAACAAGACACCCACACACATGCACTCGCACACTATCCATAGAGACATGCACACCTGCACAACTTCACAGACACCAGACAATCACGCACAGGTGCACACTACTCACAAATGTCCAAACACACAGATCAGCATACATCGAGACACACAGAGAAAGGGTTAAACACAAACTACCCTAGCGTACCCAAACTTATCTCACCATGAACAGTATTTTTTGCCATAGATAATACCTCACGGCCATGAAGGTAGTGAACCAATGCTCAATGGCTAATTAGGTGAGTCACTTTATTGATTAATAATGTTCCTGATCATGAGCACCCGGTGAGATAAATTCAGAAACCTACTCATGGAAATAACTTATTCTGTACTACACCTCGTTTGACCGCTACGTAATTCACTCGTGTCAATTGCGTATCAGGGTAACAATCGTTTCAAATTATCATTTAGTATCTTTATTTTTGCTTATTTCCATCTGAATGCAGACCTTCACCGAATGAAAAGATTCCTTGGTGGAGCAATGTGCCTGTCTGACAGGTCAATTCATATGGCTGCACATCTGACACTTACAGTACAGTTTATATGGCTGCACATCTGACACTTACAGTACAGTTTATATGGCTGCACATCTGATCAACACTTACAGTACAATCTATATAGCTGCACATACACGTATCGTTTAAGGCCCGTTTCCATTGGCCGACAAACACTGTGTAGTTTTTCTGTGTTCTCCTAATAGCCTATTTCCATTTTGCGTCAGCAGTGCTAAGGGCCGTCGGTGGTCCCTGACTGTATATCGTTGAAGACCAATGGAAATAGGCTATTAGGAGAACACAGAAAATCTGCACAGTGTTTGTCGGCCAATGGAAAAAGGCCTATAGGGTTTAAAAGTCGTTAACCTTAACAGCCAAACCCATGCTCCATGTGTGCACCCACATGCGCGCGCTCACACACTTATCTCATCAAATCCCTCTTCTCTTGGTGCTATCACCTCCCCTGCCACTCTCCACACAACTCCCCTTGTCTCATTCAGTATATATCACAATAAAACATCCCACTCGTAATCGAATGTACCACTTTGCTGCAGGGTATATGAGCGTACACCTAGATGGAATGACTGTGGGTTACATTGTGAATGGTCATCAGTGGGTGTGGGTGCAGCACATGATGTATGGGTACTTAGTGCGGGACAGGACAGATCCTGACTTTTCTCCCTCTTCCATGACAAAGTCTCCATTTTTTAAATTTTTTTTTATTCATGAAAACACACATACCGACAAACAATTCGCCGCGTTAACAGCGTTCTTCCATTATTAGCCGTAGGACAGACAGGACAGACATATAACAAACAAGCAAACAAAAAAATATACATAATACAGAAAGATACACAGGTCCAACATTGAAAAATGTCTTTCTACTACGACCTATTCTACATAAGGATGATCTCTTGATCAGTATTAATATACAACATCTTTTCGTAACTACTAAATTGAATAAACTCCCAATCTAGTATTAAAGGTGATTCACATTAACCAATACCGGTTAGCCATATTTTTACACTCAATTTAAATGCATCACTTTTTTCCAGGTGCTGGACTTCCTTGGATAGCTGGTCCCATAATATTTTACCTCTGTACAATGGTGAATAAACATATTTTTGTGTTTTCGGTCTTTTGACATTAAGTTTGATTTTATTACTATTCCGTAGTTCTCGAGTTTCATTGGTATATATATTGTCGTCATTTTTAACCCACCACCGAATTAATTGGAGTAACTGAAATTTCCTTCTCGTTTCTAGATCTCTTATCTGCCACACCATTATCCATGGTATACAACGTGCCCATGGAGAATGTATGGGGATTCAGTAAACCACTGCCATTGTTTATAATGTCAGATACAATAACCATGGTATACGGATTCAAAACCATGGTATACGACCTTAAAGCCATGGTGTATGGGAAAATAGTCCCTTTGTGCCATAGAGCAAAAAAGTGATAAATACCCTTTGATATGGCAATACCTGGGTTTAATAAAATGGATAATAAATACAACACACGATAATAAACACCTGCATACTATATAGGCTTAAGACCGAAATCGTAACATTATAACCAGCCTGGGTCTCATTGAATAATCTAGGCTCGTACATGAAACTCTTTTCTGTACCAGTAGAGGGGTTATTGTTTAATTATATCTAAGTTCATTTGCTAAGACAGTCTTAGCCGTTCATAAGGTCGTCCATGAGTGTTGAATAAAGTTGACCCGTATTTTCCTTGGCGTTCATAAAAGGGTATTCACGTACGAGCCAAGATTATTCAACGGGCCCCAACATCAGTTTGGTATGTATCCTACGACTATCCTCTACACTCTGCATTATTGCACTATTGCAGGCTGATTGCGCCTCTCAATGTGGTGCTCTCTACCTTTAACTTACATTCTGTCCTTTATGTAACAAAATATTGGTGGGCAGTCAGGTAGATGGACAGGCAAGTGTATGGTTATCGAGGTGGATGGGCAGTAAAATGGATAGACAGTGAGGTGAATGAGCAGTAGATGGGCAGTCAGGTAGATGTGTAGACAGATGAGTGGTCAGTAAGTTGGATGGGCAATCAGATAGATGGGCAGGAAGATAGTCAGGCAGTAAAGTGGGTACTCTCCTTGGAGAGAAAACGCCAGAGATGCTTGTGGGCGGGGCAGGTGTTCATCTCACATACCAACCTGCCTACCCACCAGCCTGCTCACATTCCAACCTGCCTTCCCCCCAGCCTGCTCACATTCCAACCTATCTACCCACTAGCCTGCTCACATTCCAACCTGCCTTCCCACCAGCCTGCTCATATTCCAACCTGCCTTCCCACCAGCCTGCTCACATTCCAAACTGCCTTCACACCAGCCTGCTCACATTCCAACCTATCTACCCACCAGCCTGCTCAAATTCCATTCTGCCTTCCCACCAGCCTGCTTACATACCATTCTGCCTTCACACCAGCCTGCTCACATTCCAAACTGCCTTGAAGTCCTTCCTACCAGCCTGCTCACATTCCAACCTATCTACCCAACAGGCTGCTCACATACCATTCTGCCTACCCACAAGCCTGCTCACATTCTGACCTGCCTTCCCACCAGGCTGCTCACATTCTGACATGCCTATTAACCAGTCAGCTCACATTCAAACATACTTACCCACCAGGCTGCTCACATTCAAACCTGCTCATCCACCAACCTTCCTACCCACCAACCTACCCCCCCCCCCCAACCTGCCTACTCTACAGCCTGCACACATGCCAACCTACTTGCCCACCAGCCTGCTTAATTCCAACCTGCCTATTGTTATATACTGGAACTATATGTTAAACCCACCGCGGAGTGTTAGATACACAGAAGTGAGGAAAAGAGGGAAGGACAAGTCTGGCTAACTTCCTAAAGATTATGCTGAATTTTCTACAAAATTGTTGTTTCTACTTACAATTGCACCAGTGATTTACAAAATAAGTTTCCTTAGTCACTGACTACATTCAACTTCATCAACATAAAAGGCCATTTCCATTGGTCGACAATTTGGCATCAATCTGCAGTCGAGAACCACCGATAGATTTTTTGGGTACACTGACACTATATCAGTGAATGGAAACGAGACCTGCAGAGAATGCTCACAGATCAGTTTTGCAAAAGTTATGTAACAATGCCAATTTAATCTGTTTGTACCCAGAACATACATTAGAAACAATGCATACAATACAGCCTCACCGATAAATCGATACCAATATGCAGTCAGTAGCAACTACAACAGACTTTCTGGGTAACCCAAAAAATCTCCCCCGGTTTCGTCAGCCAATGGAAACAGGCTTGATGATCTAGACAAAAATAGAGAACCATAAAGTTCATAAGTATAATGTTTCAGGCATTGTGGAATTCTAACCCCAATAACACCGAGATGTATTACCAAAAACCCAATCAGTCCAGGAAGAGGACAATTTAGCGAAATCCGGAATAATCTGGAACAAGCCAGCCCCTTCCCCGGACATCCTGGCCTAGCACGTGGACGACTAAGTACACCACATCCCCGGATAAACAAGGCTGCCCTAACGACCTCAGTTAGATCCCATAGATACATCACGTGACCTCCGCGTACCACTAGCGGCGGCCAGACACACTACAGCTGGCGGAAGTGAGTCTGGGTATCACCTGGGGTTGGTAGAGGTGAACATTCTTTTTTTTCCCAACGCAAACCTACTTAGGTTACACGAACGAAAAAAATTAAACAAACTTGGTAGAGGTGGCCCTTTCAGACTGCTGGTCACTACTTGTGACGTTACTACCACAAAATAATGTGGTATCATTCTCACCATGTTGCTATGATACATTACTTTCTCTAAAAATATATATGACAGTTCCCCGGGTATAAAAACTAAATATTGTCCATAAACTTGTATCCAGATAAAGATCACTAGGTGATGAGAGAGCTTGAGAGTATTATTCTTAACAACTGGCCCATACCCAGTATCCATTATCAACTCGGTTATTTAATGTCCTGTCTTGTTTACTTGTCTATGTCCTGAAGTACTGTACTTGTCTTACATGTTGTTTATATGTTTTGGACCACACAAGGAAGAACGACTAAGACCTGGATGATTGTAATGTCTTTATTTTGTAATAAAAAAAAGACTTCCTTGGACATTAGTGGATCACCCTCCACAACAGTTATATAATACTGCCGACCTTTATTCTGCTTCACAGAGTATTTATTTGCCGTTCGGATTCTTAGTCGACTGTCTAATTAAAATTGCCTACAGTTGTTTGTAGATGAGTTCGTGCTCCTAATTAAGATAAGCAGAGCAACAGACGATCAGTTTATCCAACTGCGTTTAACTTCCAATTTTATCTGTTAGGTTGGAACTCGCTTGTTTACTTTGGGAGCACTTATCTCTGTGTTCCTGGGGGTAGAGTTGTCGGGTTTCCCTTTTCTAATTGGCATCCTCACTACATGGCTGAAGAGCACCAGTACACCTTGTCCTCTCACAGGCACTACAGAAATACCTGAAGGTTCGTACAGACCCCGGAAAACCTGAAAAGCCTGTAATTATACCTTTGGGTTTTCCAGGCCTGGAAAAGCCTGGAATTCTCATGGAGAGCCTGGAAAAACCTGGAAGAGCCTAATGATATAGCATGTGTTTGATTATTTGTCTTCATATATAAAAGTGACACATTTTTTAAAAACAGTGACCATATATGATATGCACCCTTCAGAAAATAAATAATGGTTGTTTTCATTCACTAGAAAGATGGTGTTTATTCAAATCGTTATGTGCCTGGAAAAAACATATTAGAGCCTGGAAAAAGTCTGGAATTTTATTGTGTTGTCTATGTACGAACGCTGGAAATAGGACCAAAGTGAACATATATGACATGAATTATCCAATGAAATATTCATGGCCATACAAGTTTTGCTAGTTGGTACGTTCAAAAGATTTGATTTTGAAGAGAACTGAGATATTCCTTTGATTGCCATGCCATTATAACAATTACCCAAATATTTCCCATTGTATCACCTATACATACTGCCCGCTGCTAACCATGACATATATGCCGTACGCCACACTGAGACATACGGGGTATGACATCACATGACTAGATAAGATTTCACGAAATTTAGGTATATGTGATAATAGGAAAATAGGCTGAGTGTCTTTGTACATCAAAATAGTGTGTGAAATTTTCAATCAGATAAATCCCTCTGCCTTACATCGGGATATGTAAGTCTGATCAATAATTGCATAGTGTATTTTTGAATGGTTATCAAGGTAAAGATAATCAAGGTATTGCGACGGCAATCCAGTTTCCGCATTATATTGTATTGGTCATAGAATATGCACCTTGGCTTTACTATATAACCATAAAGATTATATCCAGCTCGTAGTGGTACCCTAGTAGGTCTGTTCATGTATATATATAGAAGAGTCAGTATGGCCGATACTTTACTACCAAAGATGCAATTTAAAGCGATAAAGCAGAGTAGTCTGCATCGTGCCTCTAACAATGGCCAAATACAAACCCTTATTTGTCCTGTCCCTGAATCAACAGTTGGATGAATTGGCTGAAATGGAGTGATTATTGCGTACAAACACCTAGCATCTAAATGAATCGCTGGATCTGGTTCTCAAGTCAATTCTGAGGTTTGTCTTCATTAGACTCGGACAATATTCCATAATCGCATGTTCTGGATACTGACACGTCTTGTGGATTAATACTGTGATAAATCATGGGAATTCGTTATTGACTAATGCAATTATAGAAAACTTTCAACCCGGATGGAAGCATTCAACTTACAAATCAAACTGATGTTCTTTGGCTATTCTGAGTAAGGGGCTCTTGAACACATATACATAGTGTCACATTCCTGATGTGTTGCAGAGATATTTTGTTTCGAAATTAATTGACATCACAATAGGTATTTCCGGAATGAGAAATTGAATGTTAGCTGAACGTGTATTGAAGTTTAACCCTCCCTGGTGAACCCTTCTCATAAGACCTCACACTCTCTAAGTCGTAATCTGTACAAGGTTCTCACTGCGCTCTATGGGAGAAGAATTCTTAACGAACTAGGCTTGGGCCTTGAGAATCCACTGGCACACAGTATTCCTGCTAGGTGGCATCATTGAGTTTATAGGAATCTTTGGTTGCATTGATGTACGTCTAGCACGGGAGGCAGGTCAGTGGATTCTCAAGGCTCCAAGCCTAGTTCTTTAAGAATTCTTCTCCATAGAGCGAAATGAGAGTACAGAATACGACTTAGAAGGTGTGAGATCTTATGAGAGGGGTGCCTAAATTAACATAGAAATCTGTAACGTAGAAAAAAAAGACGGAAATGGAAGTGGTTATCGACCGGTTTTTGGTCGCAGCCACCGATTAATTCAACATGATTTGAAAGAGAGATGAGACAGCTGTTCACAAATATCAAATACGAACTTGGGTAGCACCATCGAAGCTGCAATATAAAAACTCTTTTGAAAGTCAAAGTACCTTACTGGGTCAAGCGTGTTCTTAAATGTATTCTAGGTATCAACCGGAAGTACACTCCAAGCATATTCTAAGCTACCTCGGTTTTAATGATTCAAGTCAAAGCTAGTTCCTGTAGTTATTGACTATCTTACAAAGTACGGATAAAGATACGATTCTACATTTACAGGAACAGGCTGTATCATATTATCGCGAGTCGAGAAACTCTCCATGTATAAAAGCTCCACTGTACATTCTCTATTTATATTCATTGAATGTTTGCTTCAATCTGCATGTACAGGGCTTTGGCAAATATATATTATTTTTGCTTACTCACAGAATTTAGGACAGTCTGAAAGGGGAATTGTTACCTCCATCAACCTCATTACAAAAGAAGCATGAAAACATGACTCTGATCCAAAAAAACCCGAACACCCATGTGTCGACTACCTCTCGTCATCCTCATCACTTACTGTTATCACAATGTGCCACTGAATCGTTATATGTGTCTCTGCACAACCACTTATTATTATTACTATTATTATTATATTGTACACCACCTTGCACTGTTCCAAAGTTGTAACCTGTTGCTATGTTACCCTTATATTTCGTTACCCTAAAAAAAATGTGACGAAAGCAGCCTAGAGTAAACAGATAATGTAGAAATCAACTTGTCACAAGGTAGATGGAAGATCGAAGTCTTTGTACTGACGAATCTAACCTAATAAAAAAAAAAAAAAAAAAAAAAAATGGCTCGAATGGATGTTACGACCATTGAATAGTCTTGTAATACGCATCCGAGGAACCGGGCTCCTATTTTGGGTAGATGTAAAAGATAAATAATAAGTGATGTATAAACGCTTTATTGCTGGATCAGTCAAGAGTGACTGATTTTACATGATAATGTTTTAAGTGTTAAAAAACAATGTAAGCTTGACCAGATGTTGGTCGCTTGCTTTAGTTTGTATTGTTAAGCTTTATTTGCAACCATTTTAACATTGTATTAAAGGCACTTTGTAAATTTTGATCATTTTGACATTGTATTAAAGGTACTTTGTAAATTTTGATCCATAAGCTTCCTTGATGGATCATAACGATGACTTAGTTTTGTTATTCATTCAAGGATATATCATGTTATATCATGATTCGGTACTTTGTATACGGTTGATGTTTGGTAATCAGTATAATATTTTTGATATTTATTTATTGTTAATGTAATATAAAAGTGATGACAGATTTAATCAGAGCTGTTTAACTTTCCATCATGTTCTAAGAAAGAAATTGATGAGTGTTTGGTCTGTGTCCCCATTCGCCATCGAGTTTGGAGCATGCAGTAATATGAACGAGGTGATAGCTGAGTGAATATTCCAAAGCGCTTCAATTGAGATGGCAAATGGGGACTCAGACCAAACACGAATACATGTTTCTCATCCTATCTTATTCTGGAAATATTCATCTGTTTATTGAGTATGAGCTACAGTACTCGCAAACCTGTTGAGAATGAGTTCCTAATGTTAAGTCTATGGAGGTTTATACCAGGCTAAGATAATATGGGAGGATGGCATAGAGAGACTGCAAGCAGCCCTAAGGACCTGCCTGGTCTGGCTGTGGAGCAGCTTCTAGATTAGAATCGCTACACGAGGTTATCGTCTAGCGGCAAATATGTAGCCGAATCATTCAGATCATCTGTCCGGAACGAATCGGGACAAATGGTCAATGTCCTATACGCTGTATAGACACTGTGTAGGTAGGGATAGACTTGGATGAACAGCAGCCATTGATTGCTTTGTGTCTGAACGGTTCTATAGAGGTAATATTACAGATTCGCTATAGAGATGGTCTCCCAATGATTTAATAGATATCGCCGACTGGTTCAATGACAATAACTCTAGTGATGTATAAGAATAGGATATCCCCCAAAAAAACAACAACAACAAAAACAAACAGAAAAACACAAAAAAACGGGAGCTTGAGAACAGGCCACCAGGAATGGAACAATGAACGCCGGAGAAGATAAGAAGTCTGGAGAACCGGGAGGATAGGACGCAAATGCTTCCTGCGGCAATCCTCCAGAATAAATAAAAGCTTCATGAAAAAACATTGTAAAATCGATTAAATATCTGTACTGTCTTATATGCTCTGATTGTGGAAAGGAATTGACCAATAAACAGTGCTTTTATAGATAAAAAAATAGATAGGATACCGTGGTCTACTCAGTATTTACAAGATATGGCAATTACGGCTGGTTTTACCCCACAGCGGACGGCGTGAGGCACACATGCTCTGGCAGCAGCTGGGAATGACTGATGAAGTATCCGCAGGGCCTTTCTCTGAGGTCCGAGCTGCCAAGATAAACTCAGTCCCGGGCTCTGCTTGCACAAGTGTGGCATATTGTATCACGATGAGTAGGCATTAGGTGTGGACTATGTACTTACTCCAGAGACATTGTAATTAATAAATCTGCACAGACTGGCACAAACTGGATACTCACGATATAAACTTGTGTAATTAATCTGCCAACAAACTGTGCATATTTTGTATATCTTATACTACTAAATTGTTAAGGCCTCAATGGAGCAAGGTTAGAATAGATCCGGTTCGACATGCATTAGATTATAGGAAAGGTAAAGAGGAAGAAAATTAAGTTTTGCATTCAAGTAATAATGAGTTTTGCATATGGTGATTTTCTTTTGTTCTTGAATTCTCGAGGGGTATATTAATAATTAGTATATTAACTTACGGTTCATACGAAACTCTGCGTAAACATAAATTATCATCTCGTTTTGTTGCTTGTGCAGCATGGTCAGGTCATTCAATATAAATACTCCTAATTAACATTAGCGCTGTAATCTCTTCCCCTACCATTTCCATAACGTAAGATGTCTAGGCCTTATTGAAAGTGACAGAGGTTAACTTGCACTAGTTTGACAGACATTCGCTACTAGATGAAACAATACAATGATGTCTTCAACAAGACACCTTTCGATCGTACCTATTATCATAACTTCACCTTTACTTCTCAGATGTAGGGTCTGTGGTTATTTATCTACACACCACAATTAGGATATAAGCCTGTATAACTAATTCCTTAGTCACTAACCGTCATTATACCTAAACAGGTGACTAATTAGCATCTTCATTCAAAAAAATCCGACTGCAACTCACCAAATGCAATTACTTTTGTTATCAATGATGGGATTTCCAATTTCGTCAAGCTGCGTAATTCATATCATAAGTACGAATTCAGTCGAAACCAGTATTTTTCACCAGCGACTCATAGTCAATTACACTACAATTACACTCTCAGCTTTAATCATTTCTTTGGGATAGTTCTTGATATATCTAAATACTAGCTCACAATGGAAAGTACCAGATATTATTTTTATTTGATATCTAAATATATATTTGATTTTTTTTAATTATGTATAATTATATAGTGTCAGCATTTCTCATATTCTACGAATGCAAAAAAATAATCGGTATGTTATACCTTATGATCATCTTATTTGCATAACTAGACTAGTAAAAGAAAAAAAAAGGACTGTCAATGAGGTCACTAGGGCACGTAGAGACGGGAGAATCCAATTGAAGCACTGATAGACGTGGGTTCAGTCATATGGAGTCGTTCGGAGGAACCAGTGTCTTCAGTAGTATTTGGCAGAGAGAAAATCGTGAAGAGGAGCCTTTCCCAGTGTAAGTGCGCAGTTTATTAGATACCCTTGTGTCTATAGAGGAGGAGGGGGTCAGTTGGCAATATCAGGGACTGGGTTTTATTAATCTCTAATTGCCTCTGGTGATGATGGAATATACGTTACTGGAGCTTGGTGTTTGCCGCGTGGTGAGTCAGGCACTAGTCACTCTACCACACTTTTAATGTAGTTGTGATAACCTGGAAGCCTGGGACCTGTTGAACTAGTTTAGTGACATGTCTAGATGGCGTCTAGATGGTGTGTCCGGTTTCATAAGAATTATACATTAGATTTTGTTTTGTCCGTTATTGCTTGCACTATTGGTGCCACTCTTCATGTCTATCTAACACTTTTGTCACGAAACTAGTGAAACAGGTCCATGACGTGTAGATTTGTCTAATTCTTAAGTTTGGGGTTTGTCTTTTCCTAAGGGTAGCTACTTGTGTTGTCACAAAACTAGACAACCCCAATGTCTGTATGGTGTCACAGACATGTCACGAAACTAGTGAAACAGGTCCCTGGCCTATGTGCTCACTCACATATAAGACCAGGTAACGCCCGCCATTTTCTGGTGCATTATGGGTAACAGCCACCATTTTACGCTGGTTTACTTGCTAAATCTGCTATATTTCTTTAAGAAATATTCTTCTATCTTTGAAAATGTTGCCATTCCTTATCATCTACATTTGCATGCATTTCAAACGAGTGTAGATAAGTTTTGTGAAAATTGTTTTCTTGCAAAGATGGGATATATTCCCTCAACTCTTTGCGAGTGTATTGGAAAATTGTTATTCTGTTCGGAAAATCTTTTCCCAATACAGCCAACCACGGTCGTGTTTTGTAAAGTCAAGGCGCAAAAAACGCGCCGAGACCCCGGATCATACACAGCAGACAGTCACTTCCTCGTTGGTAGCGCAGCGCCTCGTACCACAGTGTAGATAAGATATTTGAGAAATATCATGATACGGAGAGGTTGTACTGGCTCGCCTTGCCACAGCAAATCAGTGGGGAACCAGAGAAAGTTCAAGGGCGATCACACATTGCTTTCAGTGGGCGTTACCTGTCCCATATTTCATTGGAGCAGGGAACTAGTCTATAGTTATGATCGCGAGGGTGGGTACTCCCGATAAAGCGGGGTTTCCACCTGCCGACTAAAACCTCATCGATAATTTTCATGCTGTCCAGAAGTCAGTCTGTGGTTCGCCTTGTGAAATGTCGGTGGTATATAATCAGTTACCTGCACTGCATAAATTCGATGGATGCTCTCTGACTTTTGGTAGTAAAATGTAGATTGCCACCGATTAAATCAATTCACTTTGATTTTGACGCTGGGTGCAGAAGTCGGTCAGTGGTGTCAAATCATATAAGGTAGGAGAGAAAAATCGTTGACCATCTCTGTTTGCACCTGAAGATTATTGCAATAAGAGTGTCGCATAATCAGTTGGCGGTGCGAAATGCCATAATCTGTGGTCATTATCGGCAGGTGGAAACGCCGCAGAATAGGCTACAATTTAGCCATTTTGGGCCAACAGCAGAAGGTGAACACGGATGTGTGCATTTTTCTCGGGTGTCTCTACTCAACACCTAACGTTTTAATGTCGTTATCTTAACACTTTCAGGGTGAGTAATGCCTTGAGGCATTTCCCAGTGTAGGGCGAATGATGCCTTGAGGCATCATTTACAATATTTGTGATATTATTGTTTTATCAAGAAATAATGAATCAATAAACATGGAACTTCCAGAAAATATACTTATGGTACGACATTTTATGTCCTTAGGTAAAACGAATTCTGAAATTCAGTTTGAAGTGTCATATCACGTGATCAGAAAATCGAATCTGGGTTCGGACGAAACTAGGCTCGCCCCCTAGCGATAATACTGGTACCCGTCCACACCAACATGGGTCTGCCAAAGACCCCCGCCTATAAAGGGTTAATTATCTGGTCAAAGCAGTGGAATCTGTGCCGAGACATTAAACCCTCATGGATCAACGCTTTGCAATCTGACCAGAAAATCTGGATGCAATACCTGCAATACTAGTGGGTATACCGTCCATCTACGCGTTCCTAGTATCAAAACTATGAACCAACTTTGGGGATGCGGTGCATAGTTACCTACACACCCTCGTTAAATATATAATTCTAATAATAACTGATAATCATGGTGGCTTTCTTTTCCTGAAAGGAATACCCGCATGCTGATTATCACCAATGCTGGATTCTCCGACCAGCTGCCGCTGTTTATTTCTATATGTATACATAATGGGCAGAGGAGGTGTGAAGCGCAGCGCCCCCTATACCGACCTGAAACATATATACAATCGCGACGGCCTCAGGTAGGCACTTTCAATCTGATATCGATAGGGAAAGCACGGCGTTCTGTGGTGGTAGGCAGCAGTAGGAGAGGTGGGTAGGACACAGGGACTGAGGCCAGTCTAGCCCTAGTCGAGAAACCTTGACTGCCTTGTGGACAGCCTTCACAGTCAGAGCCTCTAGGACTAGTCTAGCCCAAGCCTAGCAATACTTGTGAGAAATAAGGCATTATTCCACAACAAAAAACAGGCATAAAACATTGAGCTCTATTGAGCTCTATTGTGGATTGGAATAGATTAGATATCACTCTATCAATATCTGAAAAGATTTTTGATAGAGCTCTAACAGTTTGTATATAGTAGCTGTTCCTAATTAGCCCATTTTGGCAATATTATATAGGAATCTGCATGGCTTCATGCTTTATTGTAGTTCTCTATTGTCGCTCAAAACTGTAGGGGGCGCTGCGCTTCACACCTCCTCTGCATAATGGGGGTACTCTACAGGAACCCATTGAATGACCATTTACAACGAGACTATATTGTTACAAGACACCTCATTCAAGCGCTCTCGTTTGTTTATCATTTGCTTATGACATTCGCAGCTGGTGTACGGGTGATGACTTATCAAACTTTTTTTTTATTCAGTATCAGGCCACCATTCAACCAGAGGGCGTTTTTACATGCTGTCATGGCAACAGTAAACTACACTTAGTACATCACAATAGCAGTAAGCTGTCAAGAAATATATTAGAGAAGAGATTTTACATAACAGGACATTACAATAGAATTTAGATCGGGTGCAAGAACTAAGTTTCATAGTTACGTCTTGCTCAAGTATATATGTTAACTTTGCACACTGAAAAAAATACAAGAACTCTATATAATTCAAACAACTTACTGAACTGAATAAGAGCTCCTTTAAAAAAAAGAAGAAAAGTTACAAGTTGTATTTCTGGTAGGATAGCCTTTCCCCCAAGCTTGCCCTATTCTTATGTCTTTTTTGTTTGGTATAATGTTGGTCTGGTACCGTAATAGATAGCTATTGGGTAGGATATAAAAGGGGGTATTTTCTCATTTACAGAAGTACCCTACGAACCCCTTTTTTATTGACGAGAGTGGGCCTCGTGGTAATCTACTGGCAAGCACACCCTCATCATTGTGGCATGAACAACATAGCGCTCTTATAAGGCCCTTTTCCATTGGCCGACAAAAACGGTGCAGTTTTTCTCTGTTCTCCTAATAGACTATTTACATTTTACGGCAGCAGTGGTAAATATCCGTCTGTGGTTCCTGACTGTATATCGGTGATGTATATCGGAAATAGGCTATTAAGAGAACCCAATAATTCTACACCGTTTTCGTCAACCAATAGAAACTGGCCTATAGACCAATTACTACCTCTAGACTTCATCAGTCCGCAGTCGCAGCTCACAACGTGCTTGAGTCAGAAGTATACAGAATTACGGGTGGCCCACTTCCCGTAGGTGTGTGAGTTGTGGGTGTCTTGCGGCTTGGGTGTGCTGGTGTATTTCACTGTTTGTCTGGTATTTCGATCTCATAGATTTTCCCTGACCCTGATATGACGCTGGCTGGTGTTGTGTTGTACGAGAGCACAAAACTCAAATTTCCTGCAGAACAGACACCCAGAGGAACCCCCATTAGCCACAGACACTCATCTCACTGCAACCACCCCTGGAAGGAAATCAACACTATGCCATGGTCATGGTGGAGTGATGGGCCAATCAACGGCCAGGATTTGAAAAGGTAGGCAAAATGTTGCCATGGATGATTTAACCGATCTGAACTGGAATTGCCTAAGCCATTTTAATTATTCTGAAATTGTGATGCTATTTAATGTCATTGAAAGGGGTAAGATAAATCCAGAAGGGATATAGTTATTGTGATGCTATTTAATGTCATTGAAAGGGGTAAGATAAATCCAGAACTACACTCGACATTACACAAACAATACCTCACTAGTTTAGATGTGCTGACATCATCACTTGGCTTTACCACGATGACGATGTCAGCACATTCATACTCATGGAGTATTGTTTATTTATACGATTCTCTATCCAGTCTATTCAATTAGTGATGTAAAGGGTATAGGAATGTTATATGGACAGATATTTAAAGGTGAATCTATTCGAACGGAACCCTATATTCCTCAACCTACTAGAACCAACCTACCTCTGAATAACAATAAGAGAACGATGATATGGGCACGTTTTAACATTGCACATCAGTTTCACCCTGTCATGGCAGTCATAGGCTTCAATTTTCACAGAGTCTGCCATTGCATATCTTCACTTTAGTAAGGTGTAAATCAGTACAGAATGTATTGTCATTCAACAGTTTATTGGCAAGAACTTTCACCAAGTACTCATTATTAGAGCGTGCTCGCACGCACAATATGTACGTTGCCTAAAGGTCAGGGTGTTCACAAAGGCTTCCATCGTGCTGCAAAAAAACTATTACTTCACTATCTACATACTACTCACTGTGATATTGGGAAAGAAGCAGAGTGCCAGAGCCTCAGGTCATAGAGGCATGCCCAGCTGACCATGACCAATCATTTAAGACCTTAAACTGATGATTGATATGTTTGGATCCTAGACTCATTCAGTTGCAAAAATGGCAAGTTGACTTGGTGCAAGTGGGTTACAGAAAACTATCCATAGACTGAATGCTAATTGTTGTCAATCTATAATTGCCCGCCCATTCATAAATGATGAACATACCATTGCTCCTAGTATTTCAATCCACACCATCAAGAATATACAACGAAGCGCCATACATACCATTATCTTACCCCTGGTATATTTCCCCCCATAAACTTAACATTGGGAACTCATATCCAACACCCATTGAAGAAAAATACTCAATGGGGTATTATGTCTCAAAGGTTAGCCCATTAGTCAATGTGAAGGGTGAGATAAATTCAGAAACCTATTCAAGTTTAGGGTCAGAGCTTGATCGCATCTTGTTAGAATCGCTACATAATTCACGAGGCTTCGCCTTGTGAATTACTATGTGATTCAAACTCTGTGGGATACAAAGACAACAGACGATGGTTTTGTGTTTTTGCGGCTGTAAACCAAGAGAGGTTGATGCGTAGTAATACACGAGCG
Organism: Alentia gelatinosa; assembly: GCA_950022655.1. Lineage (NCBI taxonomy): Eukaryota > Metazoa > Annelida > Polychaeta > Phyllodocida > Polynoidae > Alentia > Alentia gelatinosa. Next base: position 16,007,790 of record OX465587.1, read on the forward strand.
CTAGCGAGTCTATTACGATGTCAACCGCGAGTGGTCTACAAAGCTGCCTGTCCATACAACCATCGTTTGTTGTATGTATTAGCATTCTTTTCCAACAAATTAACCCAGGAATTGCCATATTAAAATGTATAACAATAGGGACTATTTCTTTGCTCCGTAGCAGGTTTAAAGGGACTATCTTCCCATATACCATGGCTTTGATGGTATCTGGCAGGTTTCATATAATGGGCCGTGGTTTACGGAGTCCCCATATATTTTCATTGGGGTATTTGTATACGATGGATAACAAAAGCTTTGACCGTAAACTTTCATAGGTTTCCTCTACAATATCTCACCCCTGGTATTTTTCCCCCAAAGACTTAACATTGGGAACTCATACCTAATATCCATTGGATATTTAGGAAAAATCCAATGGGGGATTTGTCACAAATGATAGCCCATTAGTCAATGTTAAGGGTGAGATAAATTCAGAAAACCATTCAAGTTTAGAGTCACAGCTCGACCCCATCTCGTCTGAATCACTACGTAATTCACGTGGCTTCGCCTTGCGAATTACTACGTGATTCAAACTCGATGGGATACCAGACCCTGAACTCTCATAGGTTTCCTCTATAGACCAAATGCCTCTCCAGAAGAGCTCCACTCTAGATTCTGGCGCACGCTGGCACTAGCACACATTGCCCGGTGGCACCCTCTGTGGCTCTACCACCAGCAGGCGGCGCTGGGGTCGCACCAGGGAGGAGGCTGGAGCAGCTCGGCGGTCACTCGGAGCAGCTGACGGGACCCGAGGTGCATGCGCCCAACCCACGTACCCACAGCACCACGTGTTGGTAGCACACGCACAACGTTAACGTGAGGGAGACCCACAGGCGGGTGTGGTTAGACGTGTGAGTACGAACGTACACGGGATGTGATATCGTCGCACACGGGATATATATATGTGTATATACATGTAGCGTCAGGGTGATATGAACATGATACAGCACTGGGAGGAGATACGGGAGGAGCTATCCATGAGAGCCAGAGATGAGATGCCCACATAGAAACAACATAGAGACAACGTAGAGACAACATGACTATGTTTGCGGGGTGATAGGACACCATACATAGTTCTGGTACACTGGAGTATGTATACCATGGCGTGTGTCGTATAGAGAGGTAATTCGCCTTTTTGTATTCTAATTGGTAGGGCATGTTTCTTTTATCATCCACCCAATAGAAGATTTCCATAGAAAACACATAGGAAGTGTGTAAATCCCTACCCGGGGCATACAGATATGCTGTATGCTACGGTCTGCAAAAGCAAAATAGTGCATATGAAAAAATAGTAATGAGCCAATATAGGTATGCCACTTGCCAGGAAATGGTGCATATTACTATTTATCTCACCCCAGATATTTTTTCCCCATAGACTTAACATTGGAAACTCGTATCTAACACCCATTAGATATTTAGGAAAAATATCCAATGGGGCATAATGTCACAAATGTTAGCCCATTAGTCAATATTAAGGGTGAGATAAATTCAGAAACCCATTCAAGTTTAGGGTCAGAGCTCGATCCCATCTCATTTGAATCACATAGCAATTCACGCGGCTTCGCCTTGTGAATTACTATGTGATTCAAACTCGATGGGATACGAGCTCAGACCCTAAACTTTCATGGGTTTCCGCTATAGTATCAAATCCTCGAAGCATACGACCGCTTGTATATGAAACCAGTCAATATATATCATCCAATCATTCAAACCCCTTCTCACATACATTTTGAAGTATATCGACATATAGATCTCTTACATTTTTAAACAGTCTTTATTCATTTCTGTCAAATGAACAGATCTTGCTATAAATACAATGAGTGATCGTACAAACACTTTACAGATCTCCGTTAACTTTGAATGAAATAAAGTGAATTTATTCATATTTATGATAACAAATTTATATTTACATTTTCAGCACCTTTGTACAATTTTGTCTTCTCTGAAGTTCTAAATTAGTTTTGTTCTAGGAAAACACATGTCTGACCGATTTCTTCCAAAATAGACTGCACATGATAATTACAAGAACCAATGCTCCTGACAGATATAACTTAACAAATCCTGATTTGAGGGTGAATTTCAAAATACATGTACTGAAAATCGTTATCACTGATTTATATAATCTCAAATTGTCAATTTTGAACCGTGCGTCCTGAATTCAAACCCTTTTATGACATTAGCTCGGGATTCCCCGCTTTAAGCTGAGTGCTAATTACCCGCGATTAGATCGACTAATACAGGAATAGTCTGAGATGCACACAATTGAATTGTGAGCGGGCTATCTAGCTTTCAGTGAGATTGCTATTGACTGGTGTCTCTCGAAGTTGGCAGCGCTTTGTCTCACTTCTACTCACTCAACTTCGAGACAAAGCTTAGACAACGGCTCCCTGCTAATGTTTCTGAAATCGAAACAGGTGCGCAGACCCCGTCGATAACTAGAGACATAGTTCTAGTACACTGTCAAGAAATCGAGAAAGAGGGGGAGAGACAGAAAGACAAAGGGAGAGAAAGAGAAAGAGAGAGAGAGAGAGAGAGAGAGAGAGAGAGAGAGAGAGACAGACAGACAGACAGACAGACAGACAGACAGACAGACAGAGACATAGAGGAGCAAAATAAAGACAAGGAGAGACATGAAGTGAGGCAGACGCAGAGAAAAAGGAGAAAAAGAGAAAAGGGAGGAGATGAAGAGAGATAACGAGAGAGGTAGACAGACAGACAGACTTACAGACAGGGAGAGAGTGACAGGTCAATAGTAAGATTGAAAAAAGTGTTTATATCATCTAGTATCCACCATAAACTCTGATACGGAGATAACAATTGATAAAATGTAAGTACTTGTGCGGTGACTTTATATAACTGAGCAATACACGTTGTATCTGTGTTTAAAATAATACATCAACAGTGCTCTGTGAGCCACCAACCTGCGCTGCAGCTTGGCTGGGGCGAGCTCAGAGCAGCTCAGAGCAGCTCAGAACGGCTCAGTGCTCTCTAATTACTGGTCGGTATAGCTCACAGTAGAGGAATACACAAACACTGTTAGCATTGCTGTCCATTACTCCAAGTTTTAGTGATTTCCAGCACAAAACAACGTGAAACTTGTTTATGCAGATTGCATACAAGGGGAGAGTACTTGAAACTCACGAGATGAAAATAACTTGGTCCGTATTCCAAGTTTGACCATGTAGTAATTCACGAAGTAAAGCTGAATGAAGTATGCAGTGGTCAAACGAGGTGGCGTGCCGATCAAATTATTTTCATTGAGTGGGATTCTGATTTTATCTCAGCCTGTATACATGATCAGGAACATTATTAATTAATGAAATAACTCACCCAATTAGCCATCGAGTTTTGGGTTCATTACCTTCACGGCCGTGGAGTACGAGTTCCTAACATTAAACTTATGGATAAAAATGCCGGGGTACAGTCCACTCCACACTGCCTTCTGAGTTGTTAAGTGCGTCAGTGAATATCATATATCCAATACTATGTAGACCATTTAGAGGTAACTGAACACTACGCTACATCGTCATAATGCTACATTTCTCGCATGGTCAACGGCAGAGACAGTGATACGTTGTGAAATCCCCCAAATGACTTCTGTTCATAGGTTAGAATTCAATGTGAATGTGGAATAAACTAATTCGAACCCTACTGGTACAATGTATATCACAAAAGTATCTTTTTAACGATTTTTCGATAGAAAAGCCATGTTACATTTTCTCAGAGTGTTCCCGCAATATCACCAGAATACCGTAGCATACTGTTCGTTCTTAGAGCTGTAGAGTAGCGGCAATGAAGCGTAGTGACTTCTATCTTCCACCTAATACAAATTGTCCATAGTAAACCAATAGGGAGTGTGTATTGACATACCAGGGACCTGTTTCACTAGTTTCGTGACATGTCTAGATGGCGTTAGATGGTGTGTCCGGTTTCATAAGAACTAGACATTAGACTTTGTTTTGTCCGTTCTTGCTTGCGCTGTTGGTGCCGCTTTTTATGTCTGTCTTTTGTCACGAAACTAGTGAAACAGGTCCATGATATGTCTAGATTTGCCTAATTCTTATGTTTGGGGTCTTCTTTTCCTCAGGGCAGCTACTTGTGTTGTCACGAAACTAGACAACCCCAATATCTGTATGGTGTCACAGACATGTCACGAAACTAGTGAAACAGGTCCCTGGAGCGTAGCAATTATGTAGCGTAGTGTCTTTTATTTCCATCCAATACAAAGTGTCTATAGGAAACACATACGAAGTGTGTACCTACATACATGGTGTATACAGATATGTTGTATACTCTGAGTTGCTATAAAGCAAGAATACTGAAAAATAGTGCATACTGAAAAATAGTGCGTACTACATCGAACTAATATCAGCATGTCACCTATCTGAAAAAGGTGGATAATAATTCCGATATAGACTGGTGTCAGATAAAAGCGGTCATATGCTCCTCAGAGTTAACCTTACGTGATATCCTTGCATGGACTCGGATATTACTACGCGTCAACCGCACGGTGCATACAACCGCTTGTGTCTGAAACCAGTCAATATTGCGTATGTATTCCTTCTAACCAAACTCCTTTTCAGTGGACATAGTTGCTGATCTGTTCTTTTCCGGCATTTCAGGTATAGCTGGATACACCTAACTCCATGTCCACCAAGCCCCTCTGAGTGAGGCAGGACACACGTAGAACACACGGATTACTGCACAGGTACCTGATCGACTAGAGCATGACAGGGAACATGTCGCACGACGGTTACATGACCGAAAGCTTCCCGCTCAAAGCCCAGCCGCAATGTCACGAGGTGAAGGTCAAACCAGAGGAGGACAAGGAAGAGGAGGGTTGGTTAGAGGCCTGGTTCAGATTCTCACAGAGCACCACTTTACATGGAGTTAATAAAATTACAGAACCGTCACAATTTAACATCCGCAGGTAAAGTATCTTGTCATTTCTATTTGTTTGTGTATGTGCAATTTCTTTATTGAATTTAGTCATGTTTACAAGAATATTGATACAGTCAAGTCGTATTACATATAACCATCTAAAGGAGCATGTGCCTCAATTGGCTAGCAATTGGTTTTCTTTGCTCTTTCCCTACGGTGTCATATACCCATATCATAAACTTGTCTATTCCCTATTGAATGCCTACTAGGTTTTTGTGGGGGTCTGCAGAAGCACATATTACTTGCTATTTCTGATCCACTTACTTAATGCATGCCTATTTAGAATTCATGAATGTGGACAGCGGTAAACTGGTGTCCTATCTCTCAGTTGCGTCCCCAGGTCCCTTGGCCAACCACAATATCCACGATTCATATCATATATGAACACTATGGGGATAATTGGTGTGCCTCTATAATGTAGAGGACTTCTGTGGAGTGGACAATGAAATAATAATAATTAATGTATCTCTATAAAATGGAGTCTTTCAGGGGAGTAGATAAAGCTTGCTGACCTCTGGCGGGTACTTGTAACATGTTGATAATTGCCTGCCTGTGAAGCACGTATGTCATCCATTTATGAATTAAGAGCTATAACCAAATCTAACAGATAATAACCAATACCATTTGCACATACACCAGGCGTTATCATCTGTATGGGTGCTATGTAATACCTCGACATTTCTTTTAAATTTATTTATTCTAATTTCCTAATGGCAGCACAAGGTAATAATAGGCGGTGCGACTTTGAACAGGCCTAAACGAAGTTTTTTTTGGTGAGAAATGTTTATTTCAGGACGTATAGCGTCATATTCAGGTGCATGACTTTCAGCATCTACGTCCATCGGGGAATTAGCATACAAAGTAGTGTCTTGGCATACTCTGGGCATATTGTGTCAAACATATACGATTCAACCGGATATTAGATTTACATATAAATATCCGTTGAATCTTTGCAATCTAACGTTGACAAGGATTGCATGGTATTAATAATAGTCACATCTGACACATCCTCAATCAGTATGACTGTTAAGTAAACTTGAACGATATGATGTGTAATAGCAGCGCAGGACAAAATGAGACACAAAGTTGACAACACAAATAATCATACAGAACGAAACAAGAATCACAATCTAAGATACATTTACACATAACAAGTCAGGCTGTTTTTGTGGCCTTTGCCTTGCTGGTTATGATGTGGTATTCTAGCACAACTAGGAAGAAAATGTATGTTCATCATTGATGAATGAGCGTGGAATAGAAAAAGAAAAGAAGAGATTTAGGTTTTATTCAGTCTATGGCTCATTTCCCGTAACCCAACTGTCAACCTGACATTTCTACAGTTACCGTTACAGGGTTCAAATATATCAATCACCAGTGGGCCAACTAAGTATTTCTCCCATAAGATTAAGATACTGGGCGTTTGCACCCTACCAGTGTCTTAGGGTTGGCACGCAGATAGTTAAGTGTTAGTATTTTGCAGCTAGCTCTCACCCCTGGTATTTTCTTTCATAGACTTAACATTGGAAAATCGTATCCAACACCCATGAGATATTTAGGAAAGATACTCAATGAGGTATTATGTCACAAATGTTAGACAATTAGTCAATATGAGGGGTGAGATCAATTCAGAAACCCATTCAAGTTCAGGGTCAGAGCTCGATGCCATCCTGTTTGAATTACTACGTAATTCACGCGGCTTCGCCTAGTGAATTACTATGCAATTCAAACTCGATGAGATACGAACTCTGACCCTAAACTTTCATAGGTTTCCTCTATAGTACCTGCAGTGATCATGAGTATCTCATGCGAAACAAAGGTTTTATGGCGGAGGCCTTCAAACCTGGTGACAAGTTACGCTTAGCCACGTGCCGTGTACATTGAGGTATGACCCGTTAATCATTCACCATAACGACCCTGACCTGGGATGAGGACAGGTTACATTATTTACAGGGCGTTCACCGCGGGTTGCCATCGACGGCAATCAATATTTACACCGACCGCAAAAGTTAACTAGGATAGCTGGAGGGGTTGCTTTGTCAGGCATGAACCCACTACCCTCGTTCCCAGCATCAATTTGTAATCCTCGGTGAAATGATCATGCATTTTGTAAAGTCACATGACGAAGTAGGGCGATAACTATAGTGGGCGGATAGTCAGGATCACGCTGGGGCCCGTTGAATAATCTAGGATAATACATGTAGAGCCTTTTTTTGTATACCATAGACACCCATGGACGATGTGGGTCAACTTTATTTAACACCTATGGAAGACCTTGTGGACGGCTGATACTGTCTTGGCGAACGCGCTTAAATAATGTTAAACGATAACCCTTGTACAAGGTACAGAAAATGTCTATATGCGAGATCCTAGATTATTCAAAGGGATTCCGTTGCTATCTCCGTGCCCAAATACTAAGGCTTGCCTGCATGGGTGCAGGTATCCAGCGTGGATCAGGAGCTACTATAAACATATAAGGCCGGTCCCTGAAAAGTTGACGCTAGTCGTCGTTATTGACGCAGGCCACCAGTCAACAATGATAAAATGGTGGGACAAAAGTCCGCGAAATCTTTAGGATTCCGAAAAGAAAAATACATTAGGAGCTCAATGTTCAAAACTAAAAATCAAATTGAAAGGGCGTAATGATTGGAAGTTAAAGAATTCTTTACAAAGAAGTTATAATTTTAGATCTAAGGCCACAAAATGTAGGAATTGATCTCTTTGAATAAAAGAATTTAGGCCTAGATCTCATTTGGTGACTATCTATGGCTACAACGAGAATAAATACTACAGGTGAACATCATGTTACTATATCACGTGACTCTCATGACTGAATCTTTATTGGCTCTGGTCTCGTCAATATCACACCGACCTGCGCGGAGCAGGTGCGCAGCAGTCTGTGCATGCGGGTACTGTGGGTCATATGACAGCTGGTCACGTGTGTGTGAGGAGCTATCATATAATAGACCAAGGCATAGCTCGAGGTGGCCCATATTTACACCCTCTCATCCGTTTATATAATTGCCAACGGCTTAAATACATTTTACTACTGCGTAATATTCCAACTGCATCATCATTCCGAAATGGGAGTTTGGACAAGAGAACTAAAACACCAATGTTTTTTAATGAATGTCAGTTGGTAAAAAGTATACTCCCTTAAAACAAATAATGTATGTAGATGACATCAAAGTGGAGGCATTTCTTAATGCTGGAACACCTGATTTTGGAACCCAATTTGAATATAATGACTAACCCTGAAAGAGGGTGAACAAATATTTGAGGTTTACTGAAAATATTGTTGGAATAGATTACAACTGAGGTAGGCTGAAGGAATAGTTTATTGTTCGTGGATTACTGAATGAATATTTCTCTTGTAGGATGGGTGAGTGGAATTGTTGGATCATCCGGTCCGGTAGACCGTTGGAAGTGAATGGAGAGTGATAGTCACGTGGGATGGGGATGGTGGTTGGAGAGTGGGACCCTCTCCCGAGCTCATTACAGCTAACAAGTTGGCCACGATTTAAAACCATCAAATGATTTATGTCAAAGAAAGACACGCACATAAGTGTAGAATGGCTGTGGACAAGCACTGAAGTAAACAGCTTTAGTACCAGCCGGTGCCGCTAGGAGGCGAGGAGTCCCCGGAAGTGGTTCCCTTTACTTCCGGTGGGCGGGTATGAACCTGCAGAACTCCTCCTGAAGCCTGGTTTAAGAACCCAGTAAGTGGTCTGTTGTTGAGGCCGCACTAGGCTCAATGCCTGAAGACACTCAGCTATATATCTTAACCTGAATCCCGTCCCTCTCATAAGTCACTCGCTCTCCAAGCATTGTGGTCGTGTGTAGCACTGATCACTGGACGTATCTGTAAAAAGGTCCGTCACAGTGTGCGTACTTACCCGTTACAAACTGCCTCCGCCGGCAGGTCACAAAATGCCCCCAGACGCTGACCCCCAGCACCGCCTAGCGGGGAACGCTCTTACGACGATCAATGCCGTACATACACTGGCTGCCAGAGCTACACTACATTAGCTCTAGTCGGGTTTTCATAATCCCGAAGACGATTTTCAGTGTTCTTGTTTCCTTTTGTGTATACATGTATTTCTTAGATACAATAAACATAAAGCTAGGTTTTATTATCAGTTTTTTAGCTATAAATATTTCTCACCAAGTATTTCTGTTTTTAGAGCCTACATAGAACTACTTGGTTTGAGGCGCATCCCGAGTGATCCCCTGTGGGATTTAACCTGACAGGGGTTGGTTGCCAAACTATGCCGTACACGAGCTTCGAGACGCGCTCACAAGGGGTCGCTGATTGGTCTCTTGTGTAGGTGGTGCCCTCTGGGGTTCTCAAGATGTGAGACAGGACAGCGGGATAGTCGATACAATGCTGCTGTGTTTCTTGCTTGGCTGTCACGCTCATCGCATAGATTCGATATTCGCCCCTTGAAGTTGCAACAGCATAAAACATCATTAACAACCAGGATTTGAGACATGTTCATACCTTCGCCTGCAGAGGTTCAGTTCATTTTCGTGCCTCCCCTGCATGGACATATGCCTTTACCTACTTGTAGCTATTCAAAGGGAAATTTGTCAATAGTTCCAAAGTTTCATATCAAAGCGCAGGTTAATATAGAATCTGTATGGAGTGAGAGAATAGGGGAAGCTGAGGATATATATAATTCATATATACATTTTTGTTCCCCTTTTTTAAAAGATTTTTATTCGTCTTCCACGTTCTATGGTCGTTCTTCAAGCAAATAGCAACACTTATTACTAACATTGCCGTGTATCAAGGATATGGCGTATTTAAACGGTATAATGCGACTAAAGAGTGACGTACCTGTGTATTTTTTTTATATATTCTTTTTATTTCATATGACAGCCAGTTCTGCCTTAGGGCAGTTCTTCCACTGGTGTATGAACAACACGATACAAACAATAGGATATCCTCTGTCAATGGGATGGGTTCGACTATAATAATGAGCTCACACCAGATCCATGAGGGTAGCACATTATAACACTAATGAGGGCTCTACCCTCCATTCACTATCACTGCTAGGAACAAAGTCAGGGTACAGTGAACATGCTAATAACCTCTATACACATAGGGTGGGTCGTAGCACTAATACCGGTGTGTATGACGCTGGGAGTTGAGTCTATAGTGTGGGTATTACTCATCGTCTCTTGTTACTGGAGAAAGGGATCTACATAAAGGACGGGATACTGTGACAAAGGTAGCCGTATTGTGGTCGGGTACAATGATAGGACTTAGTGAGGGGAAGATAGGTACTGTAGGCCTACAAACGTCATTCACCGTCATACTGCTGGCACCAGAGAGGGAAATACTTTGTGTGGAAAGCAATGATAAAAAAGCACCGAGTTTATCCTACCCGCTAAATAAATCTCCATAGCCTTAACATGGTGTGACTCTATGCCATGGTTGTCATTAAATATGTATATGCCACGCTTGACATGTGAAGTTAAAAACGCATGACGGGGTAGGATAAAATCTAAACGTCACTCAATTTCATATAATTGTTAACATGGTGTGTGTTGTCTTCTGCTATGTGGCATATAGCCTATGATCCATGGGGGCTGCCATGACGCCCCCCGACTAGGTGTTCTTCACTAATGGAGGTGAATAAGTAGGTGGTCTTCACTAATGGAGGTGCAAAAGAAGTGAGTGATTATTGGGAAATGTCACAACTCTTGCCTTGCTCACATATGTAAATAAAGCATTCCATGTGAAAAGCATCATGTGCTGGGTTTTAGCATTATATCTTTCTGCTCTGGGATGGTTGTAGTGAGTCAACGGAACCATGGTAAAACATTGAAAGACCGTTGAATTTGGTAAGAACAAAGAGCCAGAATACAGGTTCTGTCCCCCGACCACCTAGTGACTGTTTCAAGAACTAACAATGGCTCTATCCCCTATAGATATTACTCACCTCTGCTTCGTTATATTATTCCATGAAGACAACTCACGCCATATAACGGATCATATGAAATTTCGTGACGTTTCTAGATAATACTCTGATTCTTTGTTATCTGTTAAAATGCTTATGGGGTTTGCCAGTCTACCATGCAGCATCCTGCTTGAAAGGCATGCAAATGAAGGGTCAGCTTAGAGAGTGGGAAGTTCTAGTTCATGGGGAGTCTCCAAGCAGATCCTTTGTGCCTCTTGGGCTTAACGCTTAGCAACGGATTAGGATATCTGCTTGATGAGTGTTGCGTCAGGGGACAAATGGTGGTCTCAATATGAGAATATATATATAGATATATCTCATATATATATATATATGTATGAATATATATATATATATATCATATACCATATATCATATACGGAGACTTTCCAGAAATCTCCGTTACTTTCAAACCAAAGGGCAATATTGTCAGCCTGTTTGTATTTTCTCCGTAAGTGTGGTTCGATCCGGTTGCTGGTCTACTTCACTGTGGGATAACCTTTTGAGAACGTTTTTTTAGCGTGGCGTTCGGGTGCTTTATCCTTATTTGTTATCCGTAGTATTGAGACCCATGGGTGTCTGGCATTTTAGGCGATGTATCCATTTATGCTCGATTTTATCTCTGAGTATTTTCCCCTTTTGCTTTTTGGATGTTTGTATATTGAGTCCAGTACATTTACCTTCACATCCTTTGTACCATGATGGCCACATTTGTTAAAATGCCTTGGTACCTCTGGGTTTTTTTCTTTGTTCTGGTCAATTGACCTGATGTGTTCCCTGAGGCGCTCTTTGAGTTTCCTCTTTGTCTGTCCCACATAACATACTGTATTCTATGATATTGTCCAGAATCCTGGGGCTATTTGGAGATTCCTATTCTAACTCCCCGTAGGAATCGATAAAGTGTCAATAATCCTTGTCCTAAACAAGACATCTGAATTGGCTATCAAATCTATATTCACCCGTGTCTTTCATATATAATGCACCGGTAAAGATCTCATATATCCCGCTAGTGCAACCCGCTTCATAATGGCAGTGCAGTGGTGGCAAATTGAGATACATAATGACTACTAGCCTCTTCGTGTAATTACAAGTTATAAAAAAAGATAGTAGGAGACTCTGCGCCCTCCCACACGATAGCAGGTGGGCAATCATGATAAATGACTTTTTCATGGGAGTACTGTAATAAGTGCATGTGGAAATATTTTCTAACAAGCCCCTGTGTTTTGTCATTATCAAGATAACACTTCCGATCCCTTGTAATTATAACATACACTGATACCACAGTATTCATCGAGGACTATAATTGGTAAATGAATGATAATTTCAGCAGGTGAGACCTAAACGAGTCCAGGGGAGGCGGCGTAGGTCAGGCGGTAATGTGCATGTTAGGATTTGGAATCGTGCCAGACCGTTGTGTTTCGTTACCTGTCATCGGATTTTTTTTTTCTTTTTAATTCAGTATAAAGTTTCACGACATACAAAATTCACCAGGCAGGGGTGTTCTTCCAGGTTGGAGTCACATAGAAGGTATAGAATAACATGGACAACATAACATGGTACAGAACTAGCATGAGACTGATATCAAAACGCTAGTGAGAGTGTGGTATTGGAATTCTGTGAGAGAATGGTTTCAAAACTGTAGTGAGAGGCTGGTATTAGAACTATGGTGAAAGAATGGTATCAAAGCTGTAGTGAGAGACTGACCAGTATCAAAACTGTAGCGAGACTGGTATTAAGAGTGCAGTGAGAGACTGGTATCGAAACTGGAGTGAGAGACTGGTATTAAAACTTTAGATCAAGCTAAAGTAGAACCCTGCCTAACGGACACCCTGTATAAGCGGGCACCCCGCGTTAATGGACACCTTTGTTTGGAACAGATCCCATTATTGGATGTTTTTTTTTAAACCTGTGTAAGCAGACACCCCACATAAGCGGCCACTTTGGTCCAGAACGAAGGGTGTCTGCTTAGGCATGGTTTTAATGTAGTTAGTAAGAGATGGGTATTAAACCTGAAATGAGGGACTAGTATGAAAACATATAGCGGCAGATTGGTGTTAAAACCCTTTCTTTACCAGACTTTGTGGCAAGTGCACCTCTTTAAATGCAGCATGACTGACACCAGTCCACCTCTATAGTGCAGGCCTATGTTACAATTGTTAAAACTTTATTCTTTTCCACCCTATCCAAAGTTGTCTATCAATGTTTCCATGGTGATAACTATAAAACTTGTTATTAATTATCACTATACAGGCGTTTTACGTAATCTATGACAAAAATATAAAGATCCATGTTGAATCAGCTGAGATGAATTACATTTTAACAAAATATGGAAAATAATGCCATGAGACATCATTTGCACTAGCTATGGGAATTCCCTGAGGCATCATTTACTCTAGGTATGGGAGTGCCTTGAGACATCATTGGTAAGGAAAGGATTAGTGAAAGTTGCTTCTGTATTTTCCAGCCGTCGTGTAGAACTAGATGTGCGAACTCCTGGTATGTGTGGGGTAAACAGGAGGCTGGTATAGGTAAACGTGGCCCCTCAGAGGTTGCCATATCCTGTCACGTTAGTAAACACTCACAACATTCACCTGCGCAACTCCTGATATTTACCCTTTACTCTCTGCAGCTGGGGGGTGTTGTTCTTGCTTAAAATATCAAATACCTATTATCCTAGGGAGTATAGACATGAATATTGATGCACTGGGTTTTATATATATCTTGGGGAATTTTCCTTGAGGTTAGGATGAGTGTCTGTGAGGGCTAGGTGTTGAAGAGGAATGGGAATAATTGAAAGCAGCAAATAGAACATGTGGAAGAACTTAGGATCATAATGATAGAATAAGTGACGTCTAGAGGCATCACCATCAATCAATCTAAAACACCCTTAGGGTCTCTAACCCTTTCCAAAGTCTTTAACGTATGTTTCTAATCTGTTCTTAAATCGGATTTTAAAAGTTTTCCAACCCAGTCTGCGAAAAGACTCTTCTCTATCAGAAAGAGCACATTGGCTAGAATAATATGTATCGATAATTCTCATACAGTAATACTATCATGAAACATCACAAAAATTCATATGATTGTTTATATGGCATGAGTTGTCTTCGCAGCATGATATCACGAAGCCGAGCTGAGTGATATCTGTAGCGGAAGACAATGAATGGCATATAAACAATCATATGAAATTAAGCGATGTTCCGATTTTATCCTACCCTGTCACATGTGTCTAACTTCATATGTCACCCGTGGCATATAAATATTCTATGCCATAACAGTGGCATACAGTCACACCATGCATGGAGATTTATATGAGGGGTAGAATAAAAAGGTGACTCGGCCTTAAATTAGTGTGTACTTGTAAGTGGAACGGTAATAGATGGACAGATGGGATGGAGTTTATCTGGTTCTAAAGTAATTGGGTGTCATTCATCTATGTTCTTAGCCATGGTAATTGTCAAGACCTATTTCCAGAACTTGGGCTTAAGATTCCTTTTTAATTAACTAGGAGTAAATGGTATGTCTATCATTGATGAATAAGCATGAAATTATACGCAAATTGCAATTAAAAGGTTTGTTTTCTTACTATTGATTTGCTTCTTATTTACGAGACACCAGCTTTCGATCAATTAACGCCATTTGTTAATCGGTTCATAGCTGAGATGAGCAATTTGTTATTGGTGAACAGGACAAGGTTGTCTGTATAGAATATACGACTACAGTAAAACCTTAAGTGGGATTAAATAAACTAAATGAAAATGTCTGTTCCGAGCAAACTGTTCCCTTAAGCGTGGTGTTCCCTTAAGCCAGATGTCCTAGAAACAGGGATTTACTATAGTTAAAATTGGGAGATCCTTGATGTAATTCACAAGACAATTAAACAAGGGGGGACCTAAAGTAATGCCTTGAGGTATTCCGTTGCATATGGTTAGATCGTTCGACAAAGTGTTGCCAACCCTTGTTCTTTGCAGTCTGTCACCTGGTTTATCTTTGATTTAGTCAGATTGACTGATATTTTCCATAGGGTGGAAATTGAAATATCGCGGTTTACCCAGTCGAATGCTTTATTGTAGTCAACAAATACAAAAATACCTAAACTGCAAAAATTCCCATTGTCTCTTTCTGTATAAAGGTATTGTACTAACTCAGTTATTGCGACTAAAGTTCCTCTGTCGGTTCTAAAACCATATTGTTTACAAGTAGATATATCGTTTCTTTCTAGGATAAGAGACTGCTTATTCATTATGTAAAAAATAGAAATGTATTTTTACGAGTGAATATACTGGAGAACAATTCATACAAGGGGCAGCATAGTTGAGTTCATTCTAGAATAATGAATTGGGAATCAATAAGTATTCAGGCGAAATCCAAAGAAAGTTCCAAAATAGTATAGACTTTGTCAACTTTCCCTCTAACTAGTTCTCAACTGAGGTTGTGCCTATTCCCAAGGGTAAACTCCCCATGCCGGAAGCTGATAACGCTATTGCCCCTCGCCAGAAAATTACTGAAGAGATTGGATCACAAATCACTGATCTATCATTTAGATACTAATTAATTCCTGAGTCACCTACTATTCGGACTCTCAGCTGAATAGAGGTACCATCCATGCTGTAGGGCAGTTGGTCCAGGATACTACCCCAGAGGAGCCCTATGAAGAATAAAAGCGTATCTGTTTGTTGATTACAACAAAGCTTAAGACCTAGTACACCATCAATTGTTAATACATGTACTTAACATTAACTTGACGGAAAATCTACGCAAGCACCAATCAAACTGCACCAGCATCTAGAAAGAAACATTATAACATTATAAAATGACTCTATTTCTCTTGATAAATCATCCATGACTACCAATGATGTCATAACATAAGACTAAGAAGAAATATAGTCAAAGGAAGGAATAATTTTCTACTATTGTAGCACTGTTTATATATAAAAAACCAACTAGAGCTATGTAAGTACCGAGGAAGACTGGAACAAGCAGTTGCCGAAACTTTAATAAAAAGCATTTGATAAAACAAAAAAGATTTCTCTCTCATAATGATATTCTCTCTTGTCTTACTGGTTATATACCAAATCGGTGATGTGCCTGGTAAATTGAATTAAATTAAAGGCTTAGATGAAGATAAAACGACCACGTACTATTCTATCATATGGAGTCCTGTATATGAAGGGATGCTACTGGATTCTCAAGTATTATGTTAGATTCAGCGTATAGGATAAGGGGTAATGGGCGTTTCGCTCATGTATGTGTACGCGAACAACAAGATCTTATCTTCCTACTTCACCTAACCAAAGCCATCCAAGCAACACCTCTCCCCTGGGCATAATACCGTTACTTTCACCACAAGAAGCCCTCCTGGTGTGACCTTGTATGCTCCCCTTACACATGCCTCCAGGGGCTCAACACAAGCCCTCAACACCCCGCTTGTTACATGCCAACAGCTGGTGGCGTCAGGATGCTGGGGTAATGGGCGAGCAGCTCAGAGCATGGCGAGCATCTGGCCGAAATTGCTGAGTCCTATAGACCACACCCGCTGGCTGAAACCCATTGGAACTATAAGCCACTTTGGTGTAACCCACAGCACGGCCCTTGTTGTATATGTACTGTCGTAATAGGTGAGGTCAATGGCTCTAACGGGATGGCAACCTACTGGCCCCTGTTTACAACAGGTGCATTATCTCCTCCATTACCTGCACCTAACAGATGACGCACGTACCTATTCAATACACCTTTACTCCTTCAGTCAATATTAGACACAGACACACACCTCCACACACAGGTGTGCATTGCGAAAGATGAAAATTCACAAAATTTAGACAAGCGAAAACAAATTTTCAGTCTAGCTCCGAGGTTGAGTGGTATCGAAGTGACCGACGGTATAGATGCGCAGTGGTTCCTGGGAGATTTACCGGATAATATCCGGATACCCGGCGTGGTTATCCCACCCATGTACACATATATATATATCATGTCACCATCCTACGTCAGTAATGGGATGGCAATTAAGAGGGAATGTTAAGCATTCCCATAGAAATGACAAGCGGTGATTCATAGTTAGGTGTTTCGACTCCGGGGGGGGAGAAACGGTTGTATCGAAAAGAAACGACACTTACGTTTGGTTTTTGAAGAACACGTATGAGTTGTCTCTCCTCTAGTTTCATTTCCATGAATGTCTGGTGCACAGAAGGTGCCTTTTCTTTGTGGAAAAACGGGTTTGAAACCACCTTTTGGTAGTGGAGTACCACTTGAAGCCAATCCGGAATGGTCTATCATCCGGGGGGTTCTATCATCCGGGGGGGTTACTTGCTATATTTGGTGAAACATTAATGTCTTTGAACAATTTCACTAAAGAACTCACTTCGTCTCTTAGTAGTTTAACATCTTGCCTCAATGTTTCGTTTTCTGCCAGAATAGGTTGAACCCACCCCGGAGTTGAAAATGAATCTTTTCTTTACTTGAAGTTACACCCCTCTCTTCCACATCACTTTCATAGTCTCCCCTCATCTCTTGTTCTATTTTATCAACCCGGCAAAACGGGCACCCGTCACGGTGGGATCTCGCGGTGACAATTGTCACACCTTTTCATAATTGCAACAATAAACCACAATAATGAGAACAACAATAGGCAAGTAACAACTTTGTAAGAGTAACGACCAACCTTACTTGAACCCTGTGAGCCTAGGCGAGTACACAAGGGTGTCATAACCGGAGAAAAAAATTTCAGGTGAAAGTTGGGCGTCTGCTGTGGATGAGGGTTGGTGTGGAAAAGAGGGCTTGTATGGTCCCGAGCTGCCGCACTTCACCTTCCATCATGTAGCACCCTCACGAGGGTGTCCTGTAGCCCGTGTAGCGACCTCTGTAGTTTCGGCGGGGATTCAAAACTTTCCAGTTATACACATATAAACCCTTGGTGGTTTTATATACTTCATATATATATATATATATCCTTCGATATATCCTTCGACCTGTTAAAAAGATACTCTCCACAATACTGAATTAGCCCTAAAAATTAAAGAAAGAAGAACAAAATGAAAACAGATATAAGTAAAGAATCATCCCAAATTCAATATGGCGCTACTCCCCCCCCCCCCCCGGCAAGGTTCTGACATGGAAACATCTGTACAAACAGGTGAGTACCATGTGACTACTTTCACTGGCCGCCGAGGGGGTAGATCTAGCACATTTTCAAAGGTGAACTTTTAAATGAAAATAGATGTCTGGGGGTGGATGGTGGTTAAAAGAAGTGTAGCATTTGACTGAAACGCAATTATCTAACTGGAAAGGAAGTCTGGACAGTGCTACTTTTAGTATATGTTAAAAAACGAGCCCACAGGGCGATTTCTTTTTTAGGGAACTCTAGTAAACAAACATGGTATAGATTTAATTTACCACCATACTTAGCAAGGTATGCTCATATGACAGGAATGCCAATTTACCGACTGCCTCTTCTAATATAGATTCCAAGAATAACTTATCAGAGTTTGACAACTGTGACAGTCACTGGCATTGGAATAAAATAATCAGCATTATTATACATTAAATACAAGCTATATAGCTGAATATCTAAAGATAGCGTGATGCCTTGAGGTATAAATTGAAACTTAATATTCATAGCAGAATGCTTGTTTGCTGATAAGGGGTTGTTGGCCTGACAAGTCAATAAATCCCAACAAGTGATTACACAGAACTACTTCAGGATAGCTGTAAATGATGCCTGATGAATTCGGCACGAGGCGGTCAGGCAGAGATGCAGTAAATACGTCAAGTATCATTTACGGGTACCCTAGAGTTGTTTTCTTTAATTCAATACCCGAAGTTAATATTACCTCATCGTAAATCGGCATTAGAGGCAAGTCAAAGTGCAGCGGCCAGTATGTATGACAAAGGTAGCCATAGCTAATATATACAGTATATGGAGCAGCGATATGTAACTATCAGTGTACGTGCACTGGTATATGATAACAATGCCCGAACAGTAATGCCCCATGTTCGACAAGGGCGTTGTAAAACATCGACACCATTATCCAATGAAGCCACATCTCAAGGAAGCCACCATTGTTTTAAACTGAAGCCATATTATGGCAATTCAATCTTACAATGAATACACTTTAGGTTTTGTGTATGAGTTACTATACTTGGAAGCCTGTTGAGCAAAGGTTCCTAATGTTAAGCCGATGGACGTTTACACCAGGCTAAGATATTCATTATTAAATCACGACTAACAGCAACACACAGGGGAGAATTCAATCTCTCCATTTGGTTATACACGTGAAGGGAGTAGGGACGTCCTTTACGGAAGATATTCATTAGACTGAAGGCTGTTATCAAGTCATAATCAGAAAGAACCCACGAGATGAAAACAGCTTGGTCCATACTCCATCGAGTTTTACTGCAGAGTAATTCATGAAGCGAAGCTGAGTGAATTACTCTGCAGTCAAACGAGGTGGAGTGCGGACCAAGCTATTTTCATCGAGTGGGTTTCTGATTTTATCTCACCCCGTAAAACATTATTTATTGATAAAATGAATCACCCAATTAGACACTGAGTATTGGGTACACAAACTTCACGGCCTTGGAGTATGAGTTCCTAATGTTAAGCCTATGGAGAAAAATACCGGGGTGAGATAAGTCACCAGAAGCCATGATAACAGAACCGGTGGCTTGTCAAAGCGTGCCTAATAGTAAAGTAAGGGATTATTACACATCATGTAACAAAATGTACAAGAGCAACTCTGATACCAAAGCCATCGGGGTTTCCTGTCTTATATGTGTTGTATAGATATCCATGTGACAAGTCCGAATATACTTGGGCATTAGTCCCAAGTAACTATTGATCATGGGATAAATATAGGAACAGCAGCTTAGCACACTTGTGCAGTAGATTTAATTAAAAGATCAAATGAATTTGAATTAATCTGAACTCCTAAAGCCTGTAAATTACTCCTCAATGACAAAAGGTTATTCTCGAGAATTGAGACTTTATTCCTTTTGTTTTTGACCAAATATCACTTCAAACTACTGCTCAAGCATTACGAGATACGAAACAAGCACTACAACTAACTTCTCCTCCCCGGACACCTAGTGTCGCCCTCTAGTTGGTAGCCAGAATAGAGTGCCCTCTTGTGGATGACGCCTACGTCATGTCTGAGAGACGCCGGCGGGAATTCAACAGGAAAGCTGTCTGTTACATTTCTTTTTAATGTAAATTCCATCGCCGCAAACCGCCCACACTGCTACTCTGTCTGGCACGGTTGCCCCGATCTGTTGATATGATCGAAACACATCAGGAAGCACAAATTGTTGTTGACTGGGGCACAGAGATAAGCGGAGACAAATGACAGAGACATTGCCGAAATCACTCTCCCATCGCAGCTACACATTCCAAGTCTCGCGTCATTGTTTGAAAACATCTAAGAATAATTTGTTTTCTCACTTTGGAAATTAGAAAAGAAACAACTTAGTGCCTTTAGCTGAATAGAGGGATAACACTGACTGAATTGTCATACATGGATACTGTTCAGAATCCATCAGACGTATCTTAGTAATTGTAAAATGTCCCTATGAGAAATAAAATGTTAGCAATAATGCCACTAAAAAACCGTGTTTTTCATCACCAAGCCATGAAAAATATGACGAGGGCGCTTTTTCTTGGTGCTGGATCAAAGATGACTTT
Organism: Alentia gelatinosa; assembly: GCA_950022655.1. Taxonomy (NCBI): domain Eukaryota; kingdom Metazoa; phylum Annelida; class Polychaeta; order Phyllodocida; family Polynoidae; genus Alentia; species Alentia gelatinosa. The sequence goes on from OX465587.1 coordinate 16,028,403, forward strand.
TGAGGTGTCATAAAATGGACTTCAGACATACAGTAAAACCCTGCATAAGCGGACACGCTACGTTCCGGGCCAAAGTGTCTGCTTATGCGGGGTGTTCGCTTACGCGGGTTTATAAGATTTATACTAGTTATACATTGAATGCATCCCTGACATCAGGAGCTCTAATTTGATACTAGATACATCATAACTCCAGGTTATATCGAGTTTTATTGACTAATTCTGGGATGACTCAGTTATTCCCTTTGACATTTTAGGGGAAGATTGATTGCAGTTCTAAATTACATTCTATGTTGGAGTTGCAGAACGATGATGGCTAACCATCTATTATACAATACACGGGGGGTGACATCATTAGCTGCAGCTAAGTAAAAACAACTAAGAGAGGGTAGGAGGACATACCTCTAAATTCATGTATCAACAATCGCTATTGCAACTAACGCGATCTTGGCAATCACGGCGGCCACATAAACAACGTCTGATAGACAAATAGCAGTTGAAACGCAAATACCACGAATAACGCAGATACAGAGTATAGGCAGAGTCCAATGTGAAACTAAAGAATAGGGAAATAAGTTGATGGTAGGATAGCTGACAGAAAAATGCCAACACAGGACAAAACAACCATAGGTTGCATGTCTATGTGGACGAAAAAGATTACAAAAACAGATGAGTTGATCGTGGACTGTTTCTCATTTAAATGAAAACTGGATTATATGCAGAGGAGAACACAGACTGCAAGAATTGTTCCATACCTTTGTCACCTATGAGAGAATAGTTGGTTTCACAAAAATGAAAGATAGCGGAAATTTATATTTCTCGTAAGGCTACACCTAATTGCCGTCATGTTTGCCAGAGCTGCCATCTTTAAATCAACAATATGAGGCGTATCAATCGAGTTTCAAATCTTTGGAAATATTAGAGAATGGTAATTATCAGCGACGAACGATGGTTGATAAATACATACATAAAATGGTTTCAAATAAAAGTGGCTGTAATCTCCGAGGACCAGACCCGTAGTAATATATACAAACATAGTTATGACGCCAATACGATGATACCTGTTCGAAGGTACACAGCGTATCATGCAATATGTCATGAATTATTATACCCCGAGCAGCGGTATGTATTTACACTGAGTTTGTGCATAGGTATATAATAAAATCCGAGCGTATCCTAGGATATTACGTCGAGTCTGGTCCGAGGTCCAGTTAATATTGTGTCTCTTATTCACTGATCACGTCGCTTTATGACTCATCTGACCACGACTGAGGAACACTAACAATACTTGTATAACAATAAGCCAATTCCTCACGGTCTGCACACCAGGGGGCAGAGCAGTGCCATTGATCAGTAAGTATTTGACTGCTGTCCTAAGCCATATTGTGATAAAATGACGTCATAATCACCTCATTGTGACTCATATTGATTCAATAGACGTAGATCATTCAATCACTTCCGCCCAATCTGTTGTACCCTATTTAGCATTCAGATGACAATGTTGGCTGTTATTAGTGATGGGAGAATACCCCAATGCCACAGCAATCACGGCAAGGGACTACACAATGCATTCCGGGGGCGCATTGCAGCCGCGAATACCTCATTTATCAGAAAAGTTGTAAACTTATCACTTTAATCTTAGCATTTTAAGGTTTCTTATGTGGCGTTTCAACCTGCCAACCAAAAAAACCCACCAACCATGTGCACCCAATAGGAAAGTCATTCGGTGGTCCTCTTTAAGAATTTATCCTTGCTCATAAACGTTCAACCCAAAGCACACATTCTGTTTCCACCTGATGACCGATTATTTGTTCCATGTGCACCGATTGTCCAATATGTATAAGGCCTGAGAGGCAGATGTTTATGTACATACATAGAAACCGGTGGCGGTGAAAAAACCCCGTGTTTTTGTGTCTTTTTTTATATTAAAATGCAGGTGGTCACCGACCGACTTTTGGTCATTGCCACCAATTCATTAAACCTGGTTTGATTTCAATTTCTTGTTCACTCTTGTTTCCTATTGTTCAAAATGAAAACTCATACGCCTGGTAAATATATTTTGTCCTTTTCCCTCCTGCCACGCGTCTGTGTGGTCATTATCCTTGATTTACTGCATGACTATGTGTGAAGTTGTGCCGCACAGCGTTGCTTGTTCCCAAAACCGTTTGCACATTTCAGGCGGTGGTGGATGGTAGTAATACACTTGCTCACATTGTTTTTGTAACTGTTTGCTTCACGTTGTCGTGGATGTTGGTGGTGCTATGAGGAAACTTACTTACTGAACCCAAGTGATAGTCATACAAAATCTTCCGGTCGGTAACTACGGCCTGACTCCGTAGTCAAAGGTACATAATTACGGCAGTGAGGTCCAAGAACAACCATCACTACATGTTCAGTATCTACGTTTCCTTATCATTATAGACCTCAGAGCCACGAAAGATGACTCAATCTATTTTACTTACAAAGCCCATTCGTTGACAGCGGGAACGATCATAATTTATACACCATGTCCAGCAGCAGGTTGTATTTCTAATGCAGCGTTTCCACGTGCCAATTATGACCACCGATCATGGCATTTTGCACTGCTGACCGATTATGCAACACATTTATTGCAATAAACATCAGGTGGAAACAGAAATGGTCAACGATTTTTCTCTACCACCTTATGCAATTTGGCACCACTGACCGACTTCTCTACCTACCGACAAAATCAAAGTGCATTGATTTAATCAAAGGCAGTCTGCATTTTTACTACCAGAACTTAGTCAGCATCCACCGACTTCTGAACCCAGCGATAAAATCAAAGCGAATTGATTTAATCGGTGGCTATCTGCATTTCACTACCAAAAGTCGATCAACGTCCATCCCATTTTTGTAGTGCAGGTCACTGATTATGTACCATCGACCTTTCACAAGGAGAGCCACCGACCGACTTTTGTACGGCATGAAAATTATCGGTGGGGTTTCAGTCGGCAGGTGGAAACACCACATTGAATGTTTACACGCAGGTATGCGATGATACTCATGTTCTGTCTTTGTGTGTTTCAGGTTACTGTGGATGTTGGTGGTGTTACTCGGCCTCACGCTCTTCATCCATCAGATGGTACAGAGTGTACAGTACTACTTGGACTGGCCTGTCACAGTCAACGTCAAGATCAACTACAACAAAACTCTCACCTTCCCCGCCGTCACCGTCTGTAACCAGAATGACTTCAGGTCAGCAACGTTCCCTCTCATCTATTGATATGCACTCTACTTTCTCCAATGAGTTAGTCATAAGAAATACAATCAGAAAAATCAAGTAAGGCCCGGCGTCCACCTACTACGATATGGCTCCGATATGGTCTACGATGCACCTTCCGATAAAAAATTCAAAATCGCGTCGGAAGTTCAGCTAATATCGGGGCACGTTTCTGCGATTAGACACCGATGAAAACCCCATACAATGCGTGGTGGATTGGCATGTCTAGACATATGTCTACGACTTTGCACCTTCCCAATATGCCTCCGATATTTGCTTTTCGTATCGGTGCCATATCGGTAAGTCTAAATTTCTATCGTGGTAGGGGACGCTAGGCCCTAATGACTGCTACTTGTTGCGGCTTTACACAATCAGTTCCATTGAGTGAATCTAGCGACCAAAGTGAAGGGGATCAGACTATATGGCTGAGAAGAACCTCGTTTGTGTTAATTAGTATTAACCCTTTAACAGCAGGAAGATGCCTCCAGGCATTCCCCTGGCTACGGCAGGAAGATGCCTTCAAGCATCTTTGGGGCATCATTAATACTTATATACAAAATTCAATAGATAAAAATATAATTGCTTGATTTAAAAGAAATTTGGACAATATATAAGGGCCATATTGACCTTTAATTTGGTATAACAAAATATGATCAGTCACCAAGGTAAATTACTTAAATCACATTGCTGTTTCCCAAAAATGGTGCCTGCCGTAGCAGGTCATTTGGGCTGGCAATGCCTGCCGTGTAATGCTGTGCAGGGGAACTGAGTGCTGCAGGGAAAGGGTTAACAATATCTCATGGGCATTATAATAAGTAACTGATAGATGGAGCTTACATGTCAGCTGGCACCTGTATATTTCTAGATCTAAGAGAAGTCTTCAGAACTCCGTCCTGAGTACCACCATGTGGGGTCTCTGTGTTTTCTTTGGTTGAGGCGGACTGTTTTGTTGATTTTAGCATTGGAGATCTGGAACGGTTCCCATGACTGGGGAAGGTCGGGCTCTAGCACTGCTTAACTGGGCAAGAATAGGATAGGACATTACTCTTGAAAAGGGATGAGGGCACCTTAAGAAATTATGAATGATTGTCAATATCGACTATATTTGTATATTCCCTCAACTTATTCTAGAATTACAAAAATCACGGAGTTACTACTGTTATACAGTTTAGAGTGTAGTTATAACCCCATTAAAAAACATGTGTTCGTTGATGGAACCACGTAAGAAGAATCAAGGTGTGATAACAGAAACCCAAATCAATAAACTCCTTCTAAAAAAACAAAACATAACCCAAAAATATCAGCTTTTCTTCATAAATACTACATCCCAAAATTATATCTGCTATTTATCAGATTTTAAAGATTTCAACTAAAACATATTAGCAACATCAACCAGACAGATATCAAACACCTGAGCTTAATCATAAGGATTCTAGATATCTTGTTATATAATTACTAATTTCACTTGATATGTTCATATTGCCAATTGTAGACAAAACTATGATCTAATGAGAGCTTAGTAGTTCAGGAGGCACATTCATGTGTTGGTACAGACTCGTTAAAAACAAGGTTTGCGCTTCATGTCAGTTTGGTTGTATTGTGTAATAATGTAGTAGTACGCTTACAATGTATTTCCCTGATAGCCTGGCCAGTGACATCATGTCTGTCAGACGAGCGCCATGTATACGAGCGTCCCACCAGAGGGGGACATTAGTCCTGCCGGACGATACAATAGAATGGACCAATAGAACCATTAGCGTTCACGCCGACCAATCAGATGCCTCGTTCCTCCGGTCATTATATTGTGTGGAGTTAACGGCATGTTTATTTTGGTATTTTCAGCTGGTATTAAGCTATCACATTTGTGATATTGTTAGTGTGGTTTGTTCATTCTCACAAAGTTTTAAATTAAAGTTTAAAAGCTTCTCTGTACAGTTACCTGCTCAGCTGCCATTATCTGACCTCTGTCATCGATGCAGTGTGATTCCCAATGGATTCTCTCCCAAAGTTTGCTCTTGCCAAAAGGAAATGTACTTTTTTATTCCTCAAAGGCTCTCAAATGTTACCCACATGTGGTCTGTAGCCTTTACAATACTGATTATAAATAATCAATCAACCACTTATTCACAGTTATACTGACGTTCTACTCTCATATCAATCTCAATCATTACTGATTGATGGAACCCACTGTGAATTATGATAAAGAACGTTTCAACTTTCATCCTAAAAAAATCAGGCTGTCCATGAATCATAACTTAAAGATTCCCAAAACTTTATCTAACTTTGGACACCTTTGAAAAAGGGGCTCTTCCGCCAGCACACAAGACATAACAAGATTTTTTCATGGTTTGGTTGACTTGTAAAGTCTCACTAGGTTTTGAGCAATCATGTTCATTTTTGCGTCGAATCATCGGTACGATAAAGCACCTTTGCAACCATTGTCTCAATAGATCACGGCATGCCACGGTATATCGGGCAATAGATCATGAGGCATCACAATGGTGGAGCATCACAATAAACACACCTTAACGCAAAATGATATACAAAATATTCATAGTAAAGGAGCTTCAAAATATTGTGATACTGTAAGATATAACAAGACATATATATGTCAAATCCATTGTGCTGGTGGAATCAGACCTTAACCACCCTTAACGAGACATTTGTATATAGAAACAGGATGAGGGCAGTCTAAAGTAATCTGTTCTGGGTTGCTAAGGTGTTTTTAGACATACCAAATTCGTCTAGGAACGAGGTACATAAACACACCCAAACAACGAGGAATAGATTTGATCTGGGAAACCCTCACTGTGTCTTCTTATCATCATATACCTGGATATAATTAAAACGCCATTTCATATATAAGTTTGTGAATGACATCAAGCCACTTGGTTCAGAGGGACAGAAACATTTATTCTTTATTCTGTGACGGATGGAATCCATACAGCTAGCTGACCAGTCAGTTTAAGACATTCGCGCACTGGTATATATAATAACATTTGACTTCTTCTCAACTGAGTGATTACTAAACCTGCCTTTCCGTATGATACATACATAGAAACGACTGCAATTTCAAATCATTATAGAGAATTGAAAATTCTCAGTAATTCTGCAGAGGCAGAGCTCATCCGTCTACGCCCTCTTCCATCTACGCCTGAAGTCGTCTACGCCAAGCGGCTATTGTATGAACTATCTGCCCGTCCACAGACGCGCAGGTCGGTTTTTGAGCCCGCCCACCAATGCCGATAAACAATATTCTCCTGTTAGGCGTTGCTATAGTCATGCCTGTATGCCCTCGGCATTATTCCACATGCACTGCAAACCATTAAAATTTTATGTCTGACTAAATTTTAGTAATGCCAGCTCGGACTTGAGTATAATTATTTTCTCATGTGCTCAACAGATGAAAAAACATCTTGGTCTCCGGTTGTCTGAGCAATCAGCGAGAGGCAATAGGTAATCAGGGACGAAACCCTGTGAAAATTATGAAGAGCCTGATTGAATGATTATGAATACGGCAATTGAGAGGGAAAATAATGCATGTAATGAAAACAAAATATAGGCGCCTCTCGCAGTTTTCTGGTCACTGTCGCTGTATCATGTCTACGTGATCTAACATTTCTCTTTCACCACTTTTGAGGATTCTCCGATTGAACATGGACTGAGCAATATCAATGTGTTAAGAGGAGAATGCAAAGCTATTGTGGCGGAAGTAGAAAACCCAATAAGTTGTGGTAGATTTACTATTAATCATTGCCTAATTGATTTGATTAGCTCATTCATAAAACAGACCGACAGTTGGCTCTGTTGTTGGAGAATTAGGACCTACTCCAAGCCTAATAGATGCAGTGTCCCCCTTTATCTCACCCCTGGTACAGGTTTAGCCATAGGAATAACATGAAGAATTTTACGTGACGATAACCCATGTAAAGTGCTAATACTACTCCATGGTCGTGGCAGTGTGATGTGAAATGACGTAATAATTGGCTGACCAATCAGCGACCAGAATTTCAGAGAGCCGAGAAGAAGAAATCAGCATGCAGATTTATACATTCCTAAATGGATTTGTGAAGTAATTCCACTCATTTGGTTGGACCATAGTCACTCAGCTTCGCCTCGATGACAATTGCGGTGCATCCAAACTCGTGGAGTATTGTTTATTCATTTTTTTTTTTTTTTTTTTTCGGCTTTATCCTGCAAGGACATGGGCTTGAACGGCCTGTTTGATCGTCCTCACAGCAACAATATTGGTTTCTGTAGTACATGAAAAATTTTGCGAATGTTTTTTTAAAAAACATAAAGCAGTCCATTTGAGATAACAATCCATGAAATCTTTTGTGACCAAAGGGTCACTGTTTAGCGGGCTAATAGCTCCGCTGTCGATTTTAGTTCCAGTCAGTTTGTGATTACACCTTTTGTGCTTATTATAGATTTCTTTTATGTAACAGCATTTGGTCTTTCTTCAAATATATTCAAGCACACATTTTTATACCATCAGCAAATAGAATGCGAATAATATGAACAATATTCGTATATCAACAGACCAGGGCTTTTTCTTAATCTATATACATCCTCATGTTACCTTGTTTAGACATCATCAAAGTACAATGCAACATCTTAGTTTCATCTTATGATTCTCGATCCTGGAGTATGTGAACCTGATCCTGTATGGATTGGTCACTGTCGCTGTTCGACATGAAAATCACACTCAACAAACACCGACAATGATGGATGTAATCATATCATCATGTAACTTGTTAGGTGAACTAAATTCTATATATAATCTCATTATTGATGTCTCTTATATTAAGTCGAAGGAGGTTTTGTGATTGAATTGATTGGCACCGCTTTTTACTGTGTGACTGCTGCTGCCATGGCCAGACGATCACTTGATGGAGTGGGCAATAAGTCTCCTGGCAACAGACAATATTATTCTAGCTGTGAATGATTGGCTTCTTACACAGTGTGGCCACATTGACGGCGATAAAATGTCGAGTGTAGACTCCTGCCGGGCCTGTCAACTCACATAAGTAAAGGTTTTTTTTCTAAAAAAAAATCACAAGACATTTAACCAGGTCTACCGCAGATGTAGAAACTATCAGGAATTGTGCACAAATCTATGGAACCAAGTTCTCAAAGAAGGTCTTAGGTTTCTCGTATACATTACTAATTAGTATCAAGAATAAAAATGGAGGCAGAAGTATTTAATCATATTCTCAATATGATTTGGAATTACCTATTCTTACTCATTATTTTTCAAAGGCTTGTCTGAGCATCAGAAAGATAACGAGGATAAATGATGAGAATAAATAATCAGATGAAGATGACTATTAAGGACTGAAAGGAATACCCCCATACTATGATACTTAAATTATATTATGTTTACGTAGACTCAAAACTCTGGAATGGACGTCCTGTATTACTGTATACTTATGTATGTATATCAAAGTATAATGTAACAGGTACGCATGCTATACTGACAAAACGACTGGTTCATTATACAGCCAATTGAAAACAGCTACTTGCTGATGGCTGCCCCTCTAAATAATGGCTGTAAATGTAACCTTCATCTACAATGTCACATCGTTAATTAACCAATAAAGAATCGTTGATTAAAAATAGCTGCACCTGTCATTGAGCACGTACTTCTGCATCCTTGTCCAATATCATTTGATCATTTCAGATCACTACACGAAGTCCCAGAACCTAATGCTTCCGAACAGCATTTGTAAACCTGCACCGATTCTATCCCAATAGTGGGCAGCACACGTCATCCTCTAAAGTGATAGAAAAAAAACCATCAAACATATGTTTTTTGTAGAATATATAGCTGCAAACATCACTTATTGACAGAGTGAGAACTTTCCTCATTCAGTCTGGGCAGGACATGGTAGCAGAGGCTGAATTGACAGGGTGATGAGCTTTTCAGGGCAATACAGATCGCTGTGGCAATAAAGCCATCAATATTAGGCCAGCGTGTATTGTTTACTGATGAGAGTTACAGAGGTCTTTGTCAACAGACGGTAACTCTGTGTAATGTAGCGAATGTGTCTCTGTTTGTCACACCTTCAATAGTAACAAAGATGGTTAGTTGACACACAATGGACATGTATGTGACTGGGAAATTGGGAACATTAGTGTTCCAGACAGGTATGAAAAGATCACCATAGACGCGATGAAATGAGATTGATGGTCCGATTAGATCAACTACTAAAGTCATGTAGAGACACAGGGAGATACAGAAACTAATAGTTCTGATATTTCCATCCCCATTAGCATGATTGAAAAAGGGAAAAGTAAATGACTTGCAGAGAGTCAGAGGGTGAGAGAGAAAGGGAGATTATATCACAGAGTGTTTATGTGAAAGAACAAGAGAAATTGAGGTGAAAATAGAAAATTTAGGATGCCGAAAGAGATGTAATGGAGGAAAGAGAGAAATATCGAACTCAGAGATGGATCTGGAGGGGACAGAGAGAAGATGATCCCTCATAAACTGCTCTTAGAACGATTTCAGTCAATCATAAAGTTTTAAAAAATCTGTTTCCTTGTCTCAATGCCTGGCATCTAGTCAAATTCACACTCTTTGATCTAATCCTATTCTATAAAGTAATATAGGGCACATAGGTCATGTTCCCTGGGCGCCGCCATTTCCCCCCTCCCCCCGAATACGTATTCTTCACTGCTGGAGGTGAAAAAGTAGGTGTTCTCCACTATTGGAGGTACTAAAGTGAGTCATACCAGGGGACTGTCAGAAATGTCCTGTGTTTAATCTTCAAGTCACCCCACTCTGGCATTGGCGTCGAGAGACAGGGGAACAATGGTAAAACTTTGAAAGCCAATTTAATTTCGTAAGAATAGATAGCCAGAATACAGGTTTTATCCACCAAATGGTAGGCTTCATGAATAAGCAATGACTCTGTCCCCTATATCATCATGCTCTTGTTAGGGTGATGTTTTTCAGTTGTAATTATCACGCTCTTTTGTATCACTGCCAGCGATAGCTATCATTCTATCATCATAATATCGCAGAGCTATGTAATAAATACCCGTAGCGGGCAAGCCCATGCTGGCCCAGTCTTTGAGACATCATGCGATAATTAATAAGGTATGATTATTATCGCTTGCAAATTCACTTGTATAATGCAAGTTAGAGAACCATCCAAGGAGCGAGGATGTCTCTGGAATGAGGAATGGACATTATCGTAAATAATTATTGTCCAGGAGTTCGCTCGCTCACCCATATGCATCGCCCATACTATTGCGACTGAAAAATACCCCCGGGTCGTGTCAGTGGGGCTTGTTCACCTCTATCCAGATAACTACAGCAAACTTAATATTAGTCAGTCCTCATTACTCAGTCTTCACTAATATATATACTTATATATATATATATTGGTAGCAAAATATGGAGTCAACTGAGTATTGATTGTCCAACAGAAAAACTTTACATCTTTAAGAGCAAAGTAAAGAGAGAACTGCTATTGGTGGACGTGAAACCATTATTAGATCAATAGATCTGAAAACTGTATCTATATTCCGCAGATCAATGATCTAGTTATTGAAAATCTTGCTGATTCGTGATATTGACGAAAATATCGCATGTCTGTTTATATGGTATTGTGTAATTGTGTGTCTATGTTGTACATAGTTTCGACTGTTATACAGAAGAGCGCCCACTGTGTGTCGAGTATTGGATGTCTTTTAAGTTTCTCAATGAAAAAAAAAAAAATCATATCACTGATTTATATTGCTACATTGCACGATTACATTTAATCATTGACAGGACGACGGCGACGGCGTCTGCGGGCCTCTACAAGCTGGTACAGGAGTACTACAGTAAACTGCGTGAAGGTAAGACTGACCTTAATCGTCACAACGCCTCAGAGATTACACTCGACTTCCTCTACAACCAGACGGCGCACCGCAAAACAGACATGATCGTCAAGTGGGTACATCTATGAGTAGGGGTCATGTCATCAGCCCCATAATCATTTTGAGCCTACTAATTTTTGGAAAACTTTTTTTTCTACTCTTTCCTTCTATCTGGGTACAACCTCTGGGAAGTGTGGGAAATTCGAGTTATGAGCCAAATTTAAAAAAATCAACAACCTGGATTAGCACTGTCTGTTTGACCAACGAATTGAAGATGTATACTACCCCAAACCAAAGATTTCATATTTGATATCTCATTATTAATAAGACGGTGGGGGAGATCAGCCTTCGTTATGGGGTATTTGGATTTCTCTTTTGTTTTGTTGAGCACTTTCACAAATCCCAGGGTCTACATATTTATTTACTTAAAGCATTTTTGTAAATTATTGGAACAGTGATGCCTCAAGGCACCATGTGTCCTTCGTGCGGGGTTGCCTACTGTTGCGTTATATTTTTTGAAATTATCATTAAGATTAGTTCCCGTATTTCAGCTTTAAAGGGCTAATCCAAACACGCACAATACTGACTGGTTTCAGATACAAGCGGCCGCATGCTCCGAGAGGTAGACGCACAGTAATATCTGAGCGTATGTGCGGATATTACACAAAAACAACTCCAAGGAGCATATGACCGCTTTTATCTGAAACCAGTCTATATTGTATTTATGATCCACCTTTTCCTGACAAGTGGCGTACTGATATCAGTTCATTAAGGTGTGCACTATTTTTTCATATGCACTGTTTTTCCGTATGCGCCGGCTTTTGCAACCCGGAGCATACAACATAACTGTATTCTCCAGGTATGTAGATACGCACTCTCTATGTGTGTTCCATGGACACTTCGTATTAGGTGCATAATAAACCTGAGAATGCACCCCGATGCACACAACGTCGGGTATATCGTACGGTATCGGGAGTTCAGTGGACTCCAGACTCCAGTGAAATAATCTTTACCTGTGACCTTTGTCCTTTGACGCCAGGTGCGAGTGGGATGAGCACCTCTGTGGTGAGGACGACTTTCAGGACATCTCTACAGATTATGGACGCTGCTTCAGCTTCAACCTGGCAGAGATGGGGAAGCCTTTGCGGAAAGTGCAGCGTACAGGTAAAATATGCCTCTCTAGATCTTGTCCCAACTATTAATGCATTTAGATTATGATTGTTTAATTTCACAAAAACAAGTATCAGATATCCTGTCAGTCAGTGTTCCTGATATATAAATAGACTTATCCAAATATAGAACCATATACTTTGTCAAGATGAAAGCCTCAGATGCATCAATGCAATAGTTAAGAAAATAATATAGGTCTTGTACATATGATACAATTTATCACACTAGATCTTGCCCTAAATATTGATTGCACGCCGACGTAATCCTTAAATTTCATATGAAAAACACATATATTTTCTACATCAATTTCCTACCTTTATCAGATGACCTTGATGTTGACCTTAGCTTAACCTTTCTTTCCTCCTAACCTTATACATTTTATTACTTCATTGATGTATTTTTCATTTTGGCCCTGATCCGATCTTAGCTTTCCTTAGAAGACCTTGCGATTATAGTATGCCATTGGTTGTATGGCTTCAAAACTGTCATTGACTTAAAGATTCTTCGATACCTTTAGAAATCACATGTGTCCTTGGTGCTTATCTAGGTATCTGACCATGGCAATAGCTGTACTAATCATAGATTATGATTGCTGTAGTGAAAAAGGTAAGTATAGTTTTATCAAATGACATTGACACTGACCTTGATGTAACCTTGACCTTTGTAGGTGCTGACCGTGGGCTGCGGCTATTGTTGAACATAGAGCAGTATGAGTACATGCTGGGACCTAACCCTGGAGCAGGGATTAAGATCCTTATCCATGAGAACACAGAGATTCCGTCTGTGCGTGACCTTGGACACGCCATTCCGCCGGGCACACACGCCTACGTGGGCATTCAGATCACCAAGGTCAGTCCCCAAGGTCATACAGTGCTCTATATCTGGAGTTGTCTGAAAAAATCATCCCTGTGAGAGATATCTTTTTCCTGATTAAAAAATTCTTTAAGAAGAAGAAGGAATTTTCTTTTATAGATTCATTTGTGACTATTTTTCCACCTAATTTGAGTTTTACAAACTGGCAGTCGCTCGACTAAGTTACAAGGACAAAAATCGGTACATACAGGAAAAGAATAATTCATCTTTATACATTACTACTTCGTATTGTACAATGAGAATTCACTCATTTAGAGTAGTATATTCCTCGTGCTCGCATAAAGGGTTTCTCATCTTTTAATTTGAAAAGTATACTTACAAGATAGTTTTATCTCAATTTAATTTCTCATAATCCTATATTCTTCCTCTTCTTTGTAGCATGGTTAAGTTTGACAGTGTGACCCCAATGAGTATATGTCTCAGTGTCTCCTCACAATCAGACATATTGATTTTCAATACCGAATAAATATTTCATGACGGGAATGCTATACAGAAAAGGAAAAAAAGAGATTGAATCTTCCCGAAGAAAAACCAAATAGATTCACAAACTGAGAGCCATTTAGGAAAGGGTGTCATAGAAGGGCACTATATTCAATCTGGACTGACAATCTAATTTACGATATGTCAATTCCTTTAACCTTAGCCGGTACTCATTGCTCTGAGCCTTGATCTTTTCACGCGATGGTCGCGTGTGATACCTAAAAAAGTCCTAAACACTGTCGTGTATTGTAAAATTATGTGTGGCTATTCTATGTAGGATATCTGCGTTTCTATTTCTTCAAATACCATTGTAAATCCTTATCAAATGTTGCAGTGAATAAATCACATATATTACAAGTAGGGATTGGTATAGTCATAAGGGAGAAGATACATTGACAGGTCTGTGAGATTGAAAATCAACTTGGCGTGGTTGTTGAAGATTCAAGTTTTGCCAACCCCCTCAGACCCAATACACTTCCTTTCCTTCAAACCCGCAAGGCATTGAGACTAACACCATTAATTCAGACATGTCCAATCAGAAAGAACGCTCTAGCATATCATTTTACAAAGGAAAGAGGAGAGGGAAATGGGGTTTGGATAAACCCTTTATAAGGATGCATGATGCCTGGAGGCATCACCGTGTTAATGACGCATTATGCCTACAGACACTAACGCATTAGAGACGTGTGATTCCTTCAGGCATCATTTCTCCAATATCTGCAAATTGCTTTTGGCAATTAGATAATAAGGCGATATTGATTAAATTTTCACAGAATGTAAGTATGATATCGTATATGTTTCTATAAAATGATGAAATATTTATGATTGAGTATTATACCACGTGATTAGACACTCAAATTATGAGTTCTGATTGCAATGTGGCTGTCTCTAGGGATCCTTATGGGGGTTGCTTGGCAACTGGCATCCGTCCCTAAAAAGTTAAGGAGGAAGGTTCAAAGTTTACCCTGAATGTCTATGATTATGATTATACATTGTATATGCTTGTTTGAGGGAATATATTTACTGATCTCTAAGAAGAAAAAATCTATACTTAATGAATTCTTCGTATGTTAATAATGGCAATTAGCTATTCAGGCCTGCATGTGGCCATGGCACCCCTCTCATCAGATCTCACACTCTCTAAATCGTATTCTGTACTCTCACTACGCTCTATGGAGAAGAATTCTTAACGAACTAGGTTCAGAGCCTTGAGAATCCACTGGCCTGCCTCCCATGCTAAAGACGTACATCAATGCAACCAAAGATTCTTATAATCTCAATGATGCCACCTAGCGACGACTACAGATCCGCCATCTTCACGGTCCCACTGGAACTACACCACTCTCCTGGCAGAACTTCCATGGAACTAACAATCACTCTGTGCCCTATATAGCAGGCTTACAGTTGTAGTACTACTAGTACTATCGAGAAACGTCATGAAATTTCATACAATTGTTTATATAGAGATTTATATGAGGGGTAGGCTAAAATGGGTTTTGAATGCGGGTTGTATTTGCAGGTGACTAACCTGAAGCCCCCTCACGGGAAGTGTAACGACAGCGTACAGCTGCAGTATTTCCGCGACTACTCCGTGCCCGCCTGCGTACAGGAGTGCAAGGCCAACTTCCTCGCCGACACATGCGGCTGCCGGGACTTCTACATGAACAGCATGAACGTCAATGGTCAGTGGAAGACTTCAACGTTGTCTCTTTAAATTCAGTTCATTCAAATCTAGGTAAGTGGCTTTCTACAAAGTATGTCAGCACAATTTATAAAAAAAACTTGACCCCCTATCCCCTCTCAATTTTGTACGCAATACAACAAAGAAGAAGCATACGAAAGAGCATACGCAAAATTTCCAATTTTGTATACCTACCCCAACCCCCATCAGAGCGTACGTCCTTTATGGAAGGCCACTAGTATATTATCTGTTTTTCCATTTGAATGTGTTAGAAAGTAGAATCACACAAAACCATGCCTTCATATACATGGTTCTACTAGTGTTAGTTAAATAGAGGACAGAGAAAAAAAAGTGAAAGAAAAGAGGAAGCAAACAAACTCATATTCATTGCCGATATCACAAGAGCATTGGCAACATAAACTATGTTAGTATTCTCAGCCTACTTAATGTTAAATTAATGCGAGTGAGTTTAGCGTAGAAACAGTATTCGTTCATTAGCCAGCAAGTTCAAGGTTTTGAATTTCCCTCACGGTTTGGTTTGTCAGTCCTTCACTAACAGCATATCTAAGGGTCCAACCCACGGAGCTACCGATGCACACCGACGCCCCTTACGACCCGCTCTACGACGCTCAATTGCATTGAATTGAATGGGCGTCGGGGTGCATCGGGAGGTGTGAATTTCTGCGACGGCGTTGGAGGGTTCCAGTACTTATGTGGCGTTTCTACCTACCGATTATGACCACCGATAATGGCATTTAGCACCGCCGACCGTGTACATGACCATTTTGGTACAACAATCGTCAGGTGGAAACAAAACAGCTAACGATTTATTTCTCTCCAATATTACTATAACACCACCGACCGACTTTTAAGGCCACCGATGAAATCAAACCAGGTTGAAGTAATCGGTGGCGGTGACCAAAAGTCGGTCGGCGACCACCTCCATATTCATCAAATACTATGTTTTCTTCTGTTCTGGACTTCCACCGATTTCTATGCTAACCAAACATACACATAATTCAGGCTTATCAGATCCTCTAAATTTTCAAGGAGGACCACCGGACGATTTTTGTACAGGGTGCACATGATTGGTGGGGTTTTTGTCGACAGGTGGAAACGCCGCATTAAGCTCTTCATTGTTGATGACCTCTGTATTTGTTAACTCCAGCTCGTTCCACAGTACAAGCCCTCGAGAGAACAGGAACGTCTCGTACTTGGCTGTTCTCAGTCTCCGTTGTTTAAAGTCTATAGATGCGTTACTCGTTAACGTTGTAACTGACCGTATTTTCACATATATCCTTCTCCAGGAAGCCCATAGGAATAGTGTTGTAGTAAATAAGATAGCGCTTATATAGTGAATGCGCAGAAAACTATTGAAAGCCTACTGTGAATGTTGACATACGACAAATATTTCATTCACAAAGATTCTCAATAAATAATCTTTCTTGTTTTAACTTTATCCTGAAATGAAACCTCAAGTTATACAAATGGGGATAAAGATCATTCAATATTTGCATTGATGCCTGAACTGTCGGTACTTGGCTAACTTCCTCGTCTCTAAAATTCAAATGAAATTTTGATATCAAATTCTCCTTCAAGCAAGCTTCTAAATTGAGGTATATGATTTAAAACTACGACCATTGCCTTTTACTGGACCTGCGGGAATATTGAAGCTTTCAAACTAGTTATGTACCACTGTTTTACCTTCCGTCCGTATTTTCTTACTGGATTTATCCAGGTGTATTCATCGGTAAGTGGGTTTTTGATTTTGGTAAATATTGATCCATTTGTCGGCTGACAAAATGTGGCCAATAATAACACAATGGAGTTTATGGGTCATTGTATGTCAATGCGTATTGATTGGATGTCAATGCACATTGACATACACATACTAGAACATTTACTTGACAACTGCCAATTGTGCTTTTAACCAGGCTAGTCATGTCAGTTCCCTCTCCTTTCCCCAAAGCTCCCCTTCTTGCCAATGTGTGAACCCAATTTATTTTACTCTGGGGTTCGTTGCTCCTAGAAATGTGGGAAAAGCTTTGCTCCAGTAACATCGGATCGTGTCGTGGGGTATTGTTATTTACATTCCATACCACCACTTTTTGAAATACCACATCTCCAGGGACATAAGTGAAAGTTTTATTAGATTGAATATAGATGGCGACATAATTATGATGCGATCCACAAAGAATCTGGAGCAACTGTTTCAAGTTCTGGTTGCTATTCTGCTATCCGCAAAATTTGGAGCAACGCCCCGTCCCCTATGTGGTACAATCGTCAAGGGAATTATATCGACTAATGGGTTTATGCCTTTATTTTCAGTGTGTGTTTATTGTGTGGAGTTAATACATATGCTTTGCAATATATTATCAGAATTCTTTCAAAATATCTTACGTACTTCTGCTGGGTTAGAACGTAGTTCACTCATTCGTTAAAAAGTGGTATTGTTTAGGTGTATTTGTTAATTTATGTATTTGTGTCACTTTTGGTGTTTATAGAAGCTGAACACATATTTTTGCAGTTCGCAATTTCCGTTGTTTATAGTCATTTATTGGTATCTTATATATTTTGTTTATATACATGTCTGTCAAGGAATAATGCTAAGTAATCCTATTCCGTAATATGTTGTAATTGTTTACAAGCCATATCATTTTGCCTATTCACATTCTCACAGACGGCACATACTTATAAGGCCCGGCGTCCACCTACTACAATAGAATCGTAGACCTCCCGATATGGCACCGATACAAAATGTCAAAATCGGTGCCATATCGGGATGGTGCAAAATCTTAGAGATATGTCTAGACAAGCCAATTCACCATGCGTTGTATGGGGTTTTTATCGGTGTCTAATCGTAGAAACGTGGTCAACTGCCCCGATATTAGGTGACCTTCCGCCGCGATTTTGGTTTTTTATCGGGAGGTGCACCGTAGACTATATCGATGCCATATCGTAGTTGGTGGACGCCGGGCCTAATCCTATGTTCAATATACAAAACATCTTTATAGTTAAAACACACTTTATGGGATTATAGATATCACAGACATTGCCAGAACATATGTAAGTTTTTTATGATTAGTTTGATAATTGCGTCTATCGTTTAGCTGACAGTGTCAACAACATATGCTAAAACTTTACAGGTATCAATCAGGTGCAGATCTCCAAAATTCCTTAACATTAATGATCACAAAAACTTACACATTCACTAAAGACCCCCATGGTGCTCTACAATAAATGCATGTATATATTTGATCTTCAGTTTCATATTCACTTTTGTTTCTTCTCAAATTATCCTTTACATAAACAATAATGCAATTCAGTATTCTTAGATTTCAAGATTTCTAATTCACAAGGACAAAATCATTAAGAAGTCAATCCAAGGTACAATTGCCATTCAAAAAATGAACAGGAAAAGTCTTAAGGCCTATGTTTCGAAATATATCCCTTATCATACAGCCTTAGAAATTCATAATATGAAAATATGTATTAGGAGAAAAAAGTGGTTACTGATCCAAAAGGCCATTCGAGGTCTTTTGTATTACATCAAATTTGTCCCGACGCCGTATTTAGGTTATAAAAGGACAAGAAAGCCATCTCTATGTCACTAAGTTTTATTATTATTTTATACCTAGAAAAAATATGAAAACCCCAAATTCTATTCACCTATTTATATTCCCTATCGAATGAAGGAATGCAAGAAATACTGTTTGTTTTAACTGCATAGTTGACAAGGAGATTTTTATTTTAATTTTGCATATTGAATCTTTATTTGATATTGCAAATTGGTTTTTCATATGAATTTGTATTGACTTTTTGCCTCCTTTCCTTCGTATATTATTTTGTTATGATTATCTAACAAGTTTTTTTCACGTAAGTCTTCCACCCTTCATTTGCGCGCATCCATTTATATTAAGTAAGTTTATTAACGAAATGCTCTGTTGGTGCTGCCCACACACCGCACTAGGCATGTACACAATAACAACATATTGTTACCCTCTCGTGTTAACTCCATGAACAACCGTCTAAGAATTATTTCAAAGATGAAACAAACAAACTGGTATTCTGAAATTTAGAGATTTGAAACTGGTCACCCATGGCCATAGTCAAAGAACCTAACAAAACCTAGTTGTTGGGAGACAGAAAGGTTGCTTGGAAATCCGTGTTAATAGCTGTGAATTCAACACTTGTAAGATGATAAATTGCTCAGATTATTACCAGTTTTGTCGTCCGCAATATCGCTGCGAATTCACTGACAAAACAGAACCGTAAAATCCTGGAGAATAATGAATGTAAAAAAGGGCTTTCATATTATCATACAAATGCAGTTTTTAGTCTTGCTGAGCTGGCAAATCTCTGGAAACCATGGTAACACTGTACGTAATGTCTTTTGCAGGGCAACCAGCACCTCCCGTGTGTACCCTGGAGCAATACCAGAACTGTACCGTTCCGATGCTAGGTCTGTAACCTTTATACATCTATATAGAAATTGTAACGTCCCTATGATAGGTTTGGACCCCCAAACACGCATGTTGTTCAATTTGGCTTGTATTGATGGTTTTTTAATATAAGAAACCAAGGTTTCGGCTTATTAGGCCTTCTTCAGGGCTTTTATTAAACGTATTTCCGTTCAACGCCACCTAAATTTGAGTTCATTATTTAGGCCTTCGTTTGGACAAACACAGCTGAGTCCAGCATCATGCCTCTTGAGACACATAACATTCACATCTAAAGTGTGAACGTTGGGTGTGATCGCAGGAGTGTTGTATTTTTGACAAATTAGACTGCTGGAACAATCTAGGAGATTGTATTGTATTAACAGGTGTCAGCTCTCTAAACTACAGAGTAATTGTTTTGGTTTTAACTTGGAAAAAGATAAGCATATGATAACTAGGCCTGCCAATGTATTATTGTGTATCCAGTTTCAGTGTCCCTATGCTAGCTAAGGTATATTTAAAATATTATTGATGTGATATGCATGTATGACACGCAAAATTGGAGTTCAAATACGTTAGAATACGATGCAATAGCTGTTATTTCTCTGAAAATAATGTACACGGGTTTTATAAATGTATTACACTCATACACTCAGTGATCCAATGCTATAGCATATGTTGTTGGGTATTTGGCTGTAGGCATTGCGTAACCAAGCAGATAAGGTGCGAAGCCAGCCTGTGGAAAAAAAATTATTACTAAAAGCGAGCAAGAATTAGGGAATATTTTGAAATGAAAAGCAATTATTGAAATGACTTTGGTAAATTTACAACAATATCCAATAAGGATCCCCTTTTCCAACATGACCTAATATGCCCTCCCCGTGTACTCTCTGACCTCCAGCTAACGAGTTTTACCGCCCTCTGCCGGAGGGGCACGAGCGCTGCGACTGTCCTATCGCCTGTACCCGCCTCATGTTCGACCCCACCATCTCCTACGCGGCCACGTCCGCCTACGACACCGAGATCTACAAGCGGTCCAACATGACGCAGAGGGTCAGTAGCCAACAGGCACAGGGCGCCAGTGTGCGCCATTAAGTATTCAGGGAGGGGGGAGGGGGTCCAGAATTTTAGAAATTCTGCGTATACACTTTATGGAAGGCCCCTTGTTTATGGTTTTACTTCACTTTTATGAATTATCGTTTAACAGATAGTTATTACCATTATGTCTACTTTTCTGTTTTAGCAATCAGGTTCGTTATCCTCCTCTCTTATTTATTAGATAAGTTACTTAAAAAGTTCCCTCTCTAACATTTGGCGAATATAACGATTTCTCTGCCTTTATCTATTTTTGCGTAGTTACTACTATATGGTAAAAGAAGGGCAATAGACATTATGGTATGTACCAAATGAACAGGAGGAGATGTAAATATGAATTCATATATCCAAACCAAGTAGTGAGGGAAAGGCTAGAGAAATGTACTAAAATCCACATATGTTATTGGTTAAGTATGATAAAGGTATACATTCCACAACTGGCATTCATACAGGGAAAGGGAATGTCTAGAGACTTCTTTAAAGTAAGATATATGATTCTTTACCACATGGTATAGCACAGACTTGTCATCCAAATCCGTTGGTACAAGAACCAATAAAAATTAATAAAAATGGAAGATGTATTTATAACCAGAATGAGTATATCTGTGCGAGATCTGTAAAAGTGTCTTTCACAGTTCAATATAAGTCATCTAGTTGTATATGTAGTAAGATGCGACCCAGGAAATATAATAAATGATAGGATGCTGGGCCTGTGATCAGTCTATCTCAATCATACCACGACGATGCGAGAACTCCTCCGAGACCTCCGCGTGTGAATGGCGCCGACCAGTCACGTGATGGTTAAACAGAGACGCTGACACCAGGGGGAGTTGACAGCAGGACAATGTATCACGTGCCAAACTCTGTCACATACCATATATGGACTGGCGGAGAAGGCACGGGCGCTATTGGTATTTTATACCGCAGCAACTTTCAGGGCCATGCATACTGGTGGGAATTGTGATGCATGCTGCAGTTGTGGCAGATGATCATTATTGGTACCTTCCCTCTCCTTCTCCATGATGTTCGCCTCTATTATGACATACCTGTGGGTGAACATCTATGAAATTCTATAGAGGAAACCTACGAAAGTTTATGGTCAGAGCTCGTATCCCACCGATTTTAAATCACGAATTAATTCACATGAATTACGAAGGCACATGGATTATGTTGCGATTCAAACGAGATGGGATCGAGCTCTTACCCTAAACTTGAATGGATTTCTGAATTTATCTTACCCTTCACATTGACTAATGGGCTAAGATTTGTGACATAGTCCCCCATTGAATATTTTTCCTGAATATCTCATGGGCGTTGAATAGCAGTTCCCAATGTTAACTCTGTGGAGAAAAAATATCACGGTTGAGACTAAAAAATACGGCACTTCGCCTGTGGCGTCGGGCCCTATTTCTTTTTTAGTCCAAAGACCTCAAACGGTAAAAAAAAAAAAAAAAAGGGGGGGAAAGAAAGTACGTTTTCGGATATTACCAGTGATCATACATCACTTAACCACACTCAACCTCACTCCCATAATCCATTTCACTATCTTCTATGGCGTTTGTGTGTATGTGTGTGTGTGTGTTGGGGGGGGGGGGGGGGGTAGATTCTGCGTACGTTCTTTATGGACGGCCCATACTTACCGCACTTTTAATTACACGGTGGCTTCCTGCTCACACATCTGGACCACCGTATATTGAGAAGAGAAGTGATGGTTATTTTGTTTGTGCAGAGCCCCCACCTCTCACCCCTGATGTCTGTCAGTCCTCGCGTGAGTCCTGACACGTGTGTTGGCTTTAGAGCCTGATATGATTAATACTTGTGTACAACTCACTAATGACATTTGTATATTGACGGTCGGAGCATGAGTTGTCAGCCATGGCGATGTATTTACAATGCTCAAACTAAAATAAGCTCTCCTGGATCATGCTGGACCTGGGCCATTGTGAAATTTAAACATATTGCAATCTTTTGGTGTTTAGGAATTCTCAAAGGAATTCTGAAGAAATTGGAGACATAAGTTTACCATTGACCAAGGACTGATTTTCCTCCAGACTTTTTTATACACCGGGAAGAGCTTCCATAGAAATATATCTCGTCCATGGACACACGTAATACTTGATTTCTCTGAGTAAGCGTGAACAGCAAAAAAATGGCACCACCTGGTGATTTTTCAATATCGATAATCATCAGTCCAAACTCTTTTGTTCTAATCTATTTTAATGCTAAATGTGTAAAATATAGAATTCTTGCCTACGTTAATCTTTATGGCAAATTGTCCTATATTAGAGAAGAAACCAACAAAGTCGTTGTTCTCCACGAGTTTGATGTGGAGTGATATGAACGAGGTAACAACCGGGTGAATATCACGTAGCATTCAAACAAGTTGGAGGAGAACTTCTTCGACTAAAACGAGTTGCTTTCTGTATCTATCTCACCGCTATACACACTAAAAGAATGGACAATGTACAGTATATAGACCATGGAGAACGGACTGCATTACTCCTAGGGGCATGGAGAACGAGTTCCCAATGTTAAGCCTATGGAAGAAAAATACCAGGTTTGAGATAAATGCCTTCAACAGATCGTTCTGCTATATTTTTTTACAGCTTCATGAACGCTTCCTGGGTGCTCGTGAGGTTTTCCAGCGCGTCGACGACCATGAACTGGAGCAGAACACGTTTCTCATCTCCGAGCTGGACGCCACCACGCGGCAGGTGGCCGCACTACTGGACAACTTGACCTCTGACCTCAATCAGATGATGGCGGAGTTAGAGGACACCATCCGGGTTCTTAAGATAAGGACCTACTTTCACAGACGCTGGGGCGTGGAAAAGGTCAGTTCAAGGTCTTCGTGGATAACTTGTAATGAGAGCTATGAGGATATTTTATGCTGACAGAAGTGGCGAGAATAGAACTAATTGTCTTCAAATATTTCATGATAATTTTTGCTTTCAAAGCCTCCCAGTATTCTGATGCCAAGTTGATAATGGGAAATCAACCAGTGATACTTAACAAGTAATTTCCCAGTTTCATAATTATCATTAAATGTAAGACATTTAAACGAATAATATGCAGAAAAAGTTAAATAGTATTTTTCATTATCCACCTAAAGCATATTGTTCATAGAAAACACATGGGCAGTGTGTATAGATCTGCATACCCGGAGCATACAGATATGTTGTTTGCTCCAGGCTGCAAAAGCCGGCGCATACGGAAAGATAGTACATATGAGAAAATAGTGCATACCCAAATAAACTAATTTCAATACCCTACTTGTCAGGAGAAGATGGATAATAGATACAATATAGATTGGTTTCAGATAAAGGCGGTTATATACTCCCCTGAGTTGCCTCTGCGCAATATCCTCACATGCGCTCGGATATTACTACGCATCAACTCCTCGGAACATACGATCGCTTGTATCTGAAACCAGTCAATATTGGGCATGTATAATGGATCAATACACAGTATGGCTAATGACTCTCCAGAGGATATTAATTCAATCTGCCGGCCATTATAAAGCAATCATTATATTTAACGTCTATGACACATCGTACCTTAGTGAATTAAGGCTTAACAGGTCACTGCCCTGGAGGTTGGGGGATTACCAGGGCTTAGTGATGATCACGTGATGACTCTCCCTGGGAGGATTAAATCCTCTTCTGATAAGAGGCCGTGCGTGTAGCGTTGCCCATGGCGGTGATAAACGGAGATGTTTGATCTTGTTCTGGTCCCTTACACACAATGATTAGAATATCAGTGGGCTGCAGGTCCGATTGGCAAATGATGAATGAAGGATGGTTTGTGGAAACTTTCAAATTATCTGTATTTTTATATACCCATGCCGTATATACTGTAAATACGCACCGTTTCGCCATATACCGTAAAATGCCATACGGAACACTGTTCCGTACGGCAAAATCCGGGACACTGTTTCGTATGTGTCGACTAGAACATTAGTTGTAAGGCAAACTTAAGTTAATTATTTTATTCATTTTGGGTATATAGTAAATATAAAACAAGAAATAATGCTTATAAAAACTGCAAACTCAATTATGATTTACGGTTCATACTGAACTCGTTTTATAGCTTGTACATCATGGTCAGGTCGTGCTACATGAATATTGTTCATGTACGTATCGCAATGTTGAATGGAAAATTTATATTTTAATCATATTTAAGTCATATATGAAAAAACTCATATTTAAGCAGAACTGTCTTTAGAAACGTATTTTGAACCACTACGCCATGAGTTTGGATGCGTAGTAATCGTCACGAGGTGACGCCTCGTGACGATTACTACGCATCCAAACTCATGGCGTAGTGGTTCAAAATACGTTTCGAAAGCGGTTCTGTTTTTATCCCACCCCCAACACGGACCTTACAGTCGATTTTAAGCAATAATATAATCATGTATTAAATTGTTCAAACAATGGCGTCGGAACTATTGTTGCTGCAGCTGCGGTTCAAACAATGGCGCCGGAACTATTTTTTTTAACGCGACGTTCATCGGTTGCTACGTTCTCTGCCACCACCATGGCGTAGTACTGTAACTTTACGTAGGTGAGCGTTGCGTATTTTATTTCAACGTTAACTCAATGGCACAACCTGTACCAGGGGTGGGATAATGATCTATATATATCACTGCACGAAAACCACTATTTTATTCATATATACGCCATCGCGGAAGTGCATGTATTGGCTAAATATTGACTTGTTTTCATATATATCTATAAATATACGCCCAGGCCTTATATACGGACGCGTCTTGGCTGTATTTCACACCCAGCATATATGAGAGGAAATATCCTCTCCCCCCACTGCCTCCCACCCGTTTGTGTTGGTAGAAGTACAGGTGTCCTCAGTAGGAAGCCCTCCCCCCCCACTCCCCCACCTCCCCCAGCCCGCTCTGAGTGAAGCCCTGTTCACTGGATGCTTATATATGCCTACAGATGAGGTGTATACATACGGGGAATTGGACGACCTTGCATACGCAAAATACCTACTTATATACGCCGGGCGCATCCATATGTAAAATAATGATGTTCGTGCAGTGTATGGGTCAATTGTGAAAAGCACTCTGACTGTTACTGACACTGCCACAGACATTGCCAGCTTGATGGTGACTCAGGTTGTCATGGTACCTTTCACTAAAACCTAATTTATGTTGTCATTTTGACAGTAATAGTCGTCACCGTCACTGTCAATGTCAATGGCAGTGTCATAGGTGATGTCACTGTTTTTGTCACTGTAATGCTGGCGACTTTCTTGTCACAGTACCTGAAACAGAGCCTTATTTCTTTATACTACTTTCCAAAGGTTTTATAGGAAAACTGAAGATAGCTGATATTATTATAGCATTGTTTTTAATTTGACCAATAGAAAGTTTACAGTGGGCAGGTAATGCCCTTTGATAACGACTAGTAAACAAAACCAATCATAATAACAACTCCTTTCAAGGATGTGTATTTCTATGGTCTTTACTGAAGCCTGTCTCATGGTCTGATTCCACAGGTGAAATTCATCGTACACAATGACTTTGCACGTGGTTGGGAAGTTCTAGACGAGCGAACCTTCTCCCTGGTTACCATTGGTTACAAGGAGATTGTCGCCTACATCAACCACGTCGTTGACGAGATCGCGGAGACGTCACCGGAAATGACGTCACTCCGCCAGGCGCTCTTCATCTCCGCCGATCGTGACCTATATAGCAAAGAGACGCTGTGTGATCGCGCCCTCGTAAACATTACCAGATTGGAGGACGGTTTTATAAACGCCAGCGCCATACTGACGTATAAAGCGTCACCGGGACGACGCTACGACATGACGTGGGTTTCACCGGAAGTCATACTCTCTGTTCCGGGAGCCCAGGGCTACGTCAACAGGTTCCGGCAGCGCACGCAACAGTTCTGTAACGCTAGCGCCACCATCAAGGATCTCCTACGGGAGTTGGTGACAGGGAACCAAAGCGAGGCTAACGCAAGCATAGTTGATGACGTCAGACGCAAGGGGCTGGACATGGAGAAAGCCGCGCGCAGTTACAACTACTACCGGTTCATTCTGTACGACCGCGTCGTGTTGGCCACCGAGCAGACGGCTGATGACGTCATCGCCAAGTTTGACGAGGCGAATCAGACGATGACGGAGGACTTCCGGCGTCTGGAGATGGGGCTCCGTGACGTACTCGGCTTTCTATACAAAATGAGAATGTCTTGGCAGTCCATGATGGTGGTGAACGAGTTAACCATGAGATACATGAACGAGCAGACGAACAAGACGGCCCTGGCGGAACTTCTCTTCTCGGACGCCATCATGGACGCTAAGCGTTCCCTGAAGATCTACTTTAACGAGGCCCGGATCCGCGCCCATGACGTTGCCAACGATCTAACCCGCTTCAAGCTCTCCGTGAAGAAACTCTGGAGTAATATGCTTGGTGAAATGTCCACCAGTAGATTCTACGAAAAACTCCACGCTGACGTAACTGAAGCGGAAGTGAACGCTACCACATTGGAGAAGCTACTTCACACGTTCAGTTACATGTCTCGTAAGTCCAAGGACGAAATCCGTGCTGACCTTAAACAGCTTGATGTTGTCATGAACGCAGACTTCCCGGTCACTGACGTAGCGGAAAAAGCAGACGATATTGAACGCGAGTTCGCCCACTGGTACCAAAAGGTGGACATAGGTGGCAGCATCGGCGACCTGGACGCCCAGTTCTTCTCCAATTTTAAAAATCTGGACGATAATCTGAGGTTGTATTTGGAGGCCAACAAACTTGACAACCTCTTCTTCGAGTAAGTCATGAAAATGAGGCTCTCACTCAGATAGCCATTATTCATTATTTAGTATATCCATCGAGCAGAGTTTGAAATAAATGTTTTGTACTATAAAGCTGTTTTTGATAGAATCCAGCCTATAGGACAACGTATGACATTTATCTCAACCCTGGTATTTTTTCTCCATAGACTTAACATTGGGAACTCGTATCTAACGCCCATTAGATATTTAGGAAAAATATCCAATTGGGGATTATGTCACAAATAATAGCCCATTAGTCAATGTTAAGGGTGAGATAAATTCAGAAACCCATTCAATTTTAGGGTCAGAGCTCGATCCCATCTCGTGAATCACTTCATAGTTCACGCGGCTTCGCCTCTTAAATTACTTCGTGATTCAAACTCAATGGGATACGAGCTCTGACCCTAAACTCTCATAAGTTTCCTCTATGACATGCGTTTACTGTATCTTTATTCATAATGTTTACGTTTTAGGCAGATGTATAGATCTATTGGCCTAATGACTTGCCATTATTCACTGACAAAATTTCTAGGTTAAGGCCCTGGTTCCATATAGCCGATGCTTATCTGGAGTCAGTCGGGCGCTCTCTGGCTGATTTTCGGGCCGGTTCACCCTGATTCACACCCGGTCATTGTCGGGAGGTCTCTTCCATTACTCCTCCCTTAGTTACTTTATATCAGATCTGCGTCCGCTTGAATGCAGACCCCTTGCTTCATGGGTGCTCCATACACCCGGGCCAAGCCGGTCTGGCAGGCACTCCTAAATACTATCTCTGAGTAACCACAGCATCTTAAGAACCCCCAGACCGGCTGGAGGAAACTTGACCTGTAGCAAGTCTATGAATAGTTCGCGGGTTGGCAACGGGAGCGTATTTTTTACACGTTATCTCACCCCAGTATTTTTCTCCATAGGCTTAACATTATGAACCCATACTCTACGGTCGTGGAGGTATTGTATCCAATGCTCAATGGCTAATTGGGTCATTTATTTTGATGATTAATAATGTTATGCGGGATGAGACATTGAGCCCAATGTGAGGATAGGTATAGGCCCGGTGAGGTATCGGTATTTTCGGCTAATAATCATAACTTTTTTCAAACTCATCGATTTTATTAGCAACACAATAATTACCTACCTATTATAAAACGTGTAAATTCTGATAACATCCGCTTGGAGATGCTCCCGCACATAGAGACAAAATGAACCAAACTTAGGCTTGGAGACTGAAGAGCCACGAGAGTGAGATTCTCGTACAGTACCTAACTGAATCCTGCTATTTTTTTTGTTTTTCTCTCCACAGATGTACTTCTATTCTTATGATTTGTTTTTAACTGTACTGAAAACATAATTTTGAACTGTAGTTTTCCAATCTCCTTTCCTTGAGAAAATGCAATGAGATCGTATTTCGCTGGTGGTCGGTAGAATCGGTGTCACATGAAATGATGGTTGGGAACTGTATGATAGTTCCAGGTTTTAATAGTAGGGGGCGCCACTAAGCCACTAAGTGGGTGGGGAGCCACAGACTAGAAAGAAGCCACGACGAAGTCGCTAGTAAGTATATATAAAGATTTCAATAATGAATTCACATTTCGGCTACATGGATATACATTTTGCTATCAACCCATAATAGCGTTAATGACCTCGGAGGGGTATAGCAATCCCAGATGTTGTATCGCAGTACATTTTTTTCTGCACTAGCAATTGATGCTTGCTTTATATACTATTTTTTCTATCAGGAACAACTTCCTGTCTGTGGACGTGTTCATGAAGGAGTTGAGTTATGAGGAGATTGAACAGCAGGTGGCGTACGACATGACGTCACTCTGGAGTAAGTAAACAGCCATCTTTCATCTTCCAAACCGTTGTCATGAACTACGCTCTATGGGAAAAGAATTCTTAACGAACTAGGTTAAGAGCCTTGAAAATCCACTGGCATACAGTTTCCCGCTAGGTGGCATCATTGAGATAATAGAAATCTTTGGGTTCCATTGCTGTACGTCTTTAGCACGGGAGGCAGGTCAGTGGATTCTCAAGGCTCCAAGCCTATTTCATTAAGAATTCTTCTCCTATAGAGCATGGTGAGTGTACAGAATACCACTTACAGAGTGTGAAATATTATGAGAGGGGTGCACCTGCAACTGCGTCTGCAGAACAATTTATACATATAATCTTCCAAACATAGAATATCTGCCCTATCTTTAATAATCTTTACCAACGATGGTATTGCCCGACAAATAGGGCCCTGCTATCAGCAGATTTTAAGTGTGTTACTGTGACTGTCTTTCAGGTGATATCGGAGGCTCGATGGGTCTGTTTATCGGCGCCTCTGTAATAACAGGATTTGAATTTATTGACGCCATCGTCCTCAACTGCTTCCGACTCTACTGCAAACGCCACCGAAAGGGGGCGACACCCGCCTAGTGCCTGCTGGTTCCCGGTGACTACAGCCGGTCCTTCATTACATGTAGCACAAGATGTTACATGCTTTGTGGATAAGCCCTGTCAGTTGTAGACTGATTGTGATAAGTTGGTTCATTTGTATAACGCCAGCTAGATATTGGTGATCTTTTATAACATGTTGTGGAATTGGTGGACGTACCGCCAACTTTCAAACATTGGCGCCCTCTTGTAGTAGCCGTAGGATTTACTGGTGTTCGAGGTCCTGCTATATGATATCTTTAGATATAGATATGAGGCTTGTTATTGGAATATATATGTTTATATATATTGATAACATTACTCGGATTCACAGTAAGTAATTATTATGAATTATCATAAACATTTTAACATAACATGCTTGTAAAATGGCTGATACAATGCCTCTGTTTCAGGAAATTATGCGAATGACGTAATAATCTCAGCATGCCGCTGTGCCCTTGTTCTAAATACTCGTGATACTGTTGATAGGAAAGAACTGTAAGTCTTGGAAATGGGGTAGGGCTTTTGAAAAACGCCAAATTAAAGTGTTTTGTATTTCAATACTGAAGAGTATAAAGGGTTGATATAACCGTCATCACAATACATATATCCAATGTAAGAAATCAAGATGTTATGAAGCCTAGAGTTGCTACCTTAACTTGGTGTTCCTATTTCAGTATTAAGCAGAGTATCTTTTTTCACATCACCTTATAACAGCTTGAATGAAAATGATTACTCTTTGAGGTGTTAATTTAAACAAACATTTAATTATGTAAAATCCAATATTATGACATTCATCCATATAAGCCGTGCATACATACAGACGATGAATGTGGAATCTATTAGAATTACATATAATCTCGATGTGTATATCAATGTTCAATCTATCATGGTATCAAGATGGTCACTATTTAGATGCGAGAATGTAAAATGGACATTTTATAACATAAAACATGGCATCCCATATATATCGGTATTAATGTCCCTCGGTGAGACTTATCTATCTTTATATATTGTGAAGATAATGTTGTTGCTTGTACAGATAAAGCCATATATATATATATATATATATATATATATATATATATATATATATATATATATATATATATATATATATATATGTATAGAGAGTGGGAGGAAGGAATTCTCCCAACGTTTTAGAAAATGGAGAGTGTGGTAAGTGATGCTCTGATGCAGGAATGATGTACAATATTACAGAAATGGGATAGAAATAGCTGCTAGTATGTTCAATATCCCTAGGACATGGATATAGACCGAGAAGTATAGAAACAAATAATGTAGGCGGTCTATCTCGTTGGAATATATGAGATGAGGATAGCTACAGACTCTCGGCCACCGAGGGTCCACAGTAAGGACTAAGAAAGAAATTGATGAGTGTTTGGTCTGTGTCTCTGTTCGCCATCAAGTTAGGCGTGTGCAGTAATATGAACGAGGCGATAGCCGAGTGAATATTCTGAAGCACTCCAAATGAGATGCCGAATGGGGACTCAGATCAAGCACAAATATGTTTCTGATTTTATCTTAGCCTGGAAATATTTATCCTTTTATCACCTATTGAGTATGAGTTACCGTACTCGCAAGCCTGTTAAGTACGAGTTCCAAATATTAAGCCTATGGACATTTATACCAGGCTAAGATGAATGCAATGAAAAGTCTGTGACTTTCAGTTGGCTTTTCATCCCACCGCCTCGAGTCTCGTACCTCAGAAAATCAATCTCATTCTTTCTCAAAGTAGCACCAGGGAGGTGTTCTTAAAATTGATAACAATGACAGAATTGATCTTATCCTGGTCTTTATTACATTCTCTTTACTTAAAGTAATCTGTCATTATGGAGGACGGTCTTATAAGACGATCAAGAAAATGTCTTTATTTTTAGTTTTTTCAAAGGCCACAAGTTTGACCTTTTTTTTGTTCTTGCTAGGTAAGTTCGATCCTTCATAACAAAATGTTCTCCCCTAAGATAAAGGGGAATAAAGGTAAACAATGAAAACAGCAGTCCGATCGTAGTCACTATCGCCTGAGGTTAGTCCTAATCGTAATCGTTCAGGAAACATCATTTTCCTTGTTTTAAAAAACATCTCCCAGTTTTCATAACAGATTTAAAGGCCAAATAAAATGTGTCGAGCTAGGTCGAGCCTGGAAACGCAACACAGTCAACTCCACTTTGTTAAGAAGCAACATGTGTCGTCATCGCTTTGAGTGTCCTACGTAGACACAGGAATCTCCACTTGTCTTCAGCTTTCTCCAGGTGTCAGCAATATTCAGTTTGGAAGCTCAAGGGCAATATTGCCATATCTATGCAATTAATGGAGACCAGCTGCCAGAAAAACTACTCAATGGCCACCTGCGGATCATATAACTATTAAAAACAAGTAAATTGCGGCCTATATATGAGTACCCATCTAGTTGTATAAAATCGCTAAGTTGATATCAAAGTTCTGCATTTTACTACGAGGAAGTCATGGTCCAGGCAGGTGGCGTTCGGTTGACACCACTGGCAAAGCGCCCCTCTCATAAGATCTCACACTGTCTAAGTGGTATTCTGTAATCTCACTACGCTCTATGGGAGAAGAATTCTTAAAGAACTAGGCTTAGAGCGTTGAGAATCCACTGGCCTCCCTCCCGTGCTAAAGACGTGTATCAATGCAGCCCAAAGATTCCTATAATCTCAATGGATGCCACCTAGTGGAAATACTGTGTGCCGGTTGATTTTCAAGGCTCTAAGCCTAGTTGGTTAAGAATTCTTCTCCCATAGAACGTGGTAAGAACCTTGTACAGAATACCACTTAGACAGTGTGAGATCTTATGAGAGGGGTGCGCAAAGTCTCTACACCTGATGACACAACTGTTGGAGACTGCTGGAGATCAGGGACCAGTCTAATAATCTAGGTCCGTACATGTAGACCCTTTTCCATATGTCACAGAGATCCAGGAACAATGTAGGTCAACTTTATTCAACACACCTATGGGCTACCTTATGGATGGCTAAGGCTGTCTTTGCGAACTTAAATCATATTAAATTATAACATTTGTACGATTTACAGAAAAGGGTCTTTATGTACGATCTTAGATTATTAAACAGCCTCCTGCCAGTTGCGTCGCATCACCAGAACCTGTGCCTATGTATCATTGGCTTGAGAGATATTGCAGTTCTGGTAAATTTCCCTATTAAACAATGTTCTGAAAGATGTGATATGGTATTATTGGTGATCATAGTATAATGTTGGTAACCTGCGAGTGTAACAGGGTCGTTGATATGACAAGGCTTTGTCCAGTACTCCGACAGATATGATGTTCGTATTGCTTAACCGGTGTTTATATTTACTAGAGCCCATATGTCCAGGGCTAAAAACATAATTCCTATGCATTTTTCAGATTCTGTAGTACAGAATGAAAGCGTATCGAGAAAAGGGAAACTGATACGCATATGACAATGACGTATTAATGATAAATACGCTTGATATAACCTTTCCGTATACAATATTGTGAATACGATAATAAATAAAGGATATTTGTCAAAACCAGTACTAGTCTAGGTTGACTTGTCCAGTTCATTTGTCAATTCTTGGTACACAGCATCGCTCAAATAAATTGAGCCGAGAGAACACTGCTGTATATCCTACTTTGCAATGTCACATGATGTGTCATGTGATTCGAGTAATTTACCTTGGTAGCTGATGATATTTTGTTTTACCAAATCAGAGGTCAATATGGCGTTTATACTATGTCAAAATTTATCTCAAATCAAACAATTGTTTTTTTTATTTATTGAGTTTTGTATATAAGTATCAATCATGCCCCTATGATGCCTGGAGGCGTCATGCTGCTGTAGCCAGGGGAATGCCGGGTGGCATCATGCTGCGGTTAAAGGGTTAATAGGGGCCTTAATGGTCTTCATGTACGATCCTAGATTATTAAACGGGACCCAGGTACAGAGAGAGGGAGGATTACCTGTACGGGTAGGAAATGATGGGTCTCCTGCAGATATGTACTCCTTATATCAACAGAGGGTTCAGTGCTTATCTCAGATTAATCAAATATCCTTGGGGGGCTTTTTGAGAAAGATACTGATATATCACCCGATATAATAGTATCCATTTCAAATATGAAAAAGGAATGAAAAAGAAATTCAATTGGGTAGGGGCCTATTTTAGAAATAGATATATTTGGTTGCAATGGCAACACAAACACATTCCATTTTATAATAATCTAGTTATGATAGATGTGCCTTAATTTAATCATACAAAATATTAATGAAAAAATGGCAAAACCAACAAATTTATCTCCAAAATGTCAGCTTTTGGTGTTGTCTAAAGACATTGTTATGTTGCCATGAAAACCAAAATTTAAAACAATTTTATGAACATTATGATCTTTAATTAGCTTCATTCTAACAGGGGACAATCCAAACACTGATCAAGTATAACCAGATTTATATTGGTTTGCTAGATAAAACCTAAATGAAAGGCTCTTTTTTCTCATAAGCTTCACTAATAAACTACAATTTTACATCTCAGAGGCTGAGAATGTGAAAATAGCACCAATAATTGATACCTTATTCAAACTACGATAATAATTTTCATTACAAGACTTAACGTTCTAATTTTTTCAGAGAAAGATCCACAAAGAGTTGTAGCTTTTATAAATGTGGTCACCATATGCAAAGCAGTAATTTGATTTTTTAGTTTTTTACACCATGCAATTGCAAGACTTAACTGAGAATGTACCAAAGGGGTTTTGTCTGAGATAAATCCTGCTGAAATTCTATACTCGAACGAAACCTCTTGTAGGGTTCCATTTCCATGAGGCATGCTTTTTCCCTGCAGTTGCGACATTAACCCCTAAAAAGGAAAGGAATCTCATGAGATTTTGAACCCTGTGAGGTACATGAATTCCACCGTGTGAATTTCATTTAACCGCCCTCGAATATGCGCACCGATGATATCTCAAGCAGAACCAACCAATGACGAATGTATAGGTTTCATATGATTGGTGGCTTTTTCGACGGCAGGGGGAAATGCCACATTAGTGGGTTTGGTTTTCAATTCTTTAACTTGAGGATTATATGGACTGTGTCTACGTTCTGTAGTTCCTCATGCTCGTATCACTCCGCATACGCATCAGACAATATAGTATTTTCTTAGTATCCGCTCACACAAATCCTCGTGTAATGCTGCCAATTAACAACACAGCTAAACACCTTATCTTCACTGATCTATGTGGACCTAGACTCGCCCTACACCAGCAGGCGTCGGTATGTGGACACCAGGCACACAGTCAGCCTGATAATTACATCAACTACAACCAGTATTACTGACCATTTTACATGTATGATACTTAATATCTAAACCTTAATTCAATTCGTTATAGTTGAACTCTGAGGTCGTTCGGCATTATGGTTGGTGATAGTGACAGGCAAATCTGGATTTAAATTGCAATTTTAATAAAGTAAAACCTCCTTATAACAAACTCGGTTAGAACAGATATCCGGCTACAAAAAAAGCAATTTGCCCGGTACGGATTATTTTCTATGTATTTCTGTAATAATACAGAAACTCAGTTATAAGAAAGTTCTTATGAGCAAAACTCGGATGCAACAAGTAGTTTCAATTGAGCGAAGTGACAATTTTGCTCAATAAAGTAATAATTCTGAACAAATATAATTCATTATGATTCTCAATCCATAATTTCATTTTCATTTTCAAAAATACTCAAGCCTTTGATGAATTTTCTATCTACTAGGTGATCTAATGAGCGTGTGCAAGGGCTCTGTTCTACACCTTATATTTCACTCTCCAGGAGAAAAACATGTTTTCATAATGTGAAAGTACTACTCATCGAGGTAGAACTGACCGGAATAAACAAAAAAGTATCTAAAGGGATTTCTAAACTGTTTTAACGCTACCCATATAAACCCCGGATATGACAGAACTGGGGTATAACAAAGTAATTTCCCCGGTCCGTAGAACATTGGCATAACGTAGGTTTAGGCCCGGCGTCCACCTACTACGATAGAATCGTAGACCTCCCGATATGGCACCGATACAAAATGTCAAAATCTGTGCCATATCGGGAAGGTGAAAAATCGTAGACATATGTCTAGACAAGCCAATCCACCATGCGTTGTATGGTTTTTTATCGGTGTCTAATCGCAGAAACGCGGTCAACTGCACCGATATTAGGTGACCTTCCGACGCGATTTTGATTTTTTATCGGGGGGTGCATCGTAGACCATATCGGTGCCATATCGTAGTAGGTGGACGCCGGGCCTTACTGTACATACAACGCCTGAACGTTACATGAGCAGTATCTGAGTATGACTTATTGTAAACATCCCTGACGGAGGCGTGACTGGGCGTGGAGCCTCTGCTAATTGTGAGAGTGGTGCAAGAGAGGTGCAGCATGTGACTGTCGGCGGGAGAGGGCAGTGTGCGCTCTGATGTGAACAGACACAGGAGGACAGTGTCACGGGACATACTCGCTCCAGCCGCATTTACTAAGGTGAGCATTTTCAAAAATTGTTTTCAAAGGAATTCATTAATTTCCAGATTTTTTTAATATATTTCTTTGACATTTGCAGTGTTTATCATCCTTTCAACTTTTATATTGTATTGTTAGCAATAAAACCAGAAACTTACATCCATATATGAGTCCACAATTTCCAAGTAATATCCTATTATTAAATCTCAGCTTCGTTTAGTACAACACTGCACTTTTTCCATTTCTATCTTATTCTTTCAGAGAAATATGACATCAAGTTAATACAGGGTCTTGATTTTTATAATTTTGATACAATCATCATATCATTAATATAGGAAAACCAAAAGATAAGACAAGCAGTAACAGAAAAGAGAAAAACATAAAGTATTTGGAAAGACTTCACCGGACAATTACAATACAAGGCAAGGTTTGGGGGTAGTCTTCATGCTGTGTGGGCTGAGATCGATTGAACATTCCGGCCATTTCATTCACCTGGAATATAATAATATAGATTATACAATTCTCCCAAACAGCTCCAGCCATTTCTGAAATTTATTTGGAGAGTTCTCGAGGTAATAAAGGTTCATTTCCGGATTGATACACATCGAGATGCTCTTGGTTTTGTGTGACTTTGATCATTCCTTCGAAATTGCTTAATTATATAATGATTAAGCGAAGTTGAAATATCTTTATATCTTTTCTCCTTTCTATCTTTTTTCTTTTCCCTTTAATCATACGCAAGGCAGCTGATACGATTACAAAATCACAAGACAATTTTGCATCGCATCACAACACAAGTTGACAAGGACCTGGTAGTTCCTTCAGATCATCATTATACAATGACAGTGATTGATGACGCATGGGGATGAAAAAAGTCTAACATTATCAATCTATTCCAGAGATGCCATTGTCGTTTGGGTTCAGACATTTCAATATTTCTATATTTTTCGTTAGATCTCTCGATACATATATTGTCAGGAATGAACCTTCTCACTAGAAACAATGCACTGTATGTGGTATAGTTTAAGCGTTTAACACATTTGAGGTATTGAAGAAATATAAATGACAATGGGACTTGAGTGAAACGATATAGACTTAGAAGAAACTGAACGAGAGTTAGAAGTGTTTTAAAGCCCATAAGACAGCGACATTTTTCACAGATTCTTACCGATCCGATCACCGACGGGCCGCTGGTGTGGATTCATAGAAAATAATTCAAAGTTTGATAACTTTGGATCCAAGTAAGATATAGGGAAACGGTTTTCAGATTCATCATTGCCTCTGTCTCCCCTACACATCGATATAGAGCACTTGTAAATCGGACTGGGGGATATTTATTATCGCTATATAATCGGCCTACTCAGAATCGGGAATAGTCGGTGAAGTGCGTACAGCGACACGATTAAGGTCGGGCAGAGTCGGTCATTACCCCAAGGCAAGTAATGCCCGACCCGATTAAAATCGTGTCTGTCAAGTGCGTACAGCGACCCGATTCTGACCGATCGGGCACAATGGTCGTGTCTTATAGGCTTTAATGTTTATTGCACGACGGGCAGGTTGCATTGCTGCAGAAGGCGTTAGCCGCACACAGTCAGTAGTCGACCTGACCGGAGTTCAGTAACTTGAGTTCCGTTTAGTACTTATCATACCCTGTCTCCACGACTTTAGAATACTAATTAGCCATTTTAGTTCCTTCAAGTTGCTCGAACGAGTGAAGTTTGCGGCTGCCAAATTGCCAAGCAAGGCCAAAGATTGTCAACAATTCATAGACCGCATTAGTGTGACATCGCTCACGTTCTGGCCACTGGTTGGTCTTTTTTTTTATTACCCTCCTGCAATAAATAACACTTTACTGCATGCTCGCCTGAATACAGTGACCAAATGTTAAGCCTATGGCGTATTTTATTAGGGGTAGGGTAATAACAGAAGACTAACCAGCAGTTCTATATCAGGGACCAGCATAGCCTCACTCAGCCAGAGAACAGGCTATCACTCAACAGTCTGTATGTAGATTTAAATCTATTTTACCTGCAAATAGTTACTGAGATAGAGATTCTTAATTTAAATTGAAGTGAGATAAAAATTCAAACTTGATACTCGTATCCTTTAACTCTTACGACAGAAAAAGCATCTGAATACAACGGCCAGGTTTGATATCAAGCTTTTTAGTCAACAGTAGACTTTCAACCAATAGAAATTTAATGCTGAAAGATGACAGAACTGACGTTGCGTTTCAGAGAGTGACGTCACCATGCAGTGGCGCGTGGTGCTGACGTTGCTCGTCACTGTCGTCTGCCTCATCGGTTTTGGCGGGTTTATTTTCTACATGATTGAGTCCACCAACGAGCAGAAACTGCGGGAGGAATCAGTCCAGCGAACCAAGGTCTTCCTTCGTGAGTATGAACGGTCTCTGAAAACCCAAAATGTCGTCTGCTACCGTGTCCCTTCGCCCGATCAATAAGCTCCCACTAACATGACCATTAGCAATTTGGTTCTTCTATAGAGCCTACTTTGAACACTGAGTGTGAAAAGAAATGTCAACCCTCAATGTTTGGTTGTCATAACCACGGGCTGGTCTCTTAAGTGAGGTGGTCTTGAGGTGGAGGTCATGTAATATATTTCAGATTTCTTAGTTTCTTAGTATGTTATGTCGTTTGAGTGTTAGATTAATACCATAAAGATATAGCAAAGATATAATTAATTTTGTATAGGTGGATGCTGTCTTCTTTCAACACTTTCTCTGCAAGCTTGATATCACGTCATAGAGCAGCCAATTGTCAGTGTGGACCAATTGGACATAACTTCGATTTATCTAATAGCGATTAATTGTTAGTGTCGACCCATTGAACCTATTTTGGGCTAATTCATTTTAGAACTGATGAAATCAGCAACAATCTAAGCTGTTACATATATCTTAAAATGTATAAAAGAAACTGTATGGCCTTTGTCAGGGAATGTAAGGAAGTAAGATGTTAATTTTTTTTTATTAGCAGCTTTTATTTTTTATATTGAGGATTACAGTATCCATAAGGTATATTTTCACAGTCAAGACTCTTCACTACATACCGGAGCATACTTCGGTTAACAAGTGCCTTGTACTTCCTGCAGGAGATTACCCGTGCGTGACGGAGTCTGACTACTGGTACCTGGCAGAACGTGTCATCACAGAGTACCAACGAGGAGTACTAGCATTACGAAACAAAACCTTGTCCACAAATTGGGATATCATGAGCTCAGCGTACTTCGCCACCACTGTCCTAACAACTATCGGTAAGTTTCCTTCGTAACTGTTACTTTTGATAGCCAACTAACCTGTTATCATTGCCTCTGAAATATTATTTCTCAACTTATTAAAATCAATATTTAATTGTTTTTTAAATTCAGCTAATATCATATCGAATTTGTTTGACATTGTCTATCAGTGAATTTGAAATTAATTCATTATCAATGACCTGTAGATTCAGAAGATGACAAACTGATACATGTCCCAAGAGTTACATTATAGTTCTAATGTTCTGTGAAGGTGCCTTTACAGTTTTGAACAGTTCTGTATAGATTTATAAATATTGACACTGTTCTGTAACAGCTTTAAACAGTTTAGAACCAGCTACAAGCAGTAATGTACTAGCTTTGAACAGTTCTATACCAGGAACAAATAGTTTTTACTAGATATAAACAGATCTGAACAGTTCCAAACAATTCGAAATATTTCTATATAGATGTATACAACTACACAGCCCCACCCACACAGCGTATTTTGCTACGACTTTTGATGATCAGCGTAAACCCAGTCCATTGGTAAACCAGGGCCCTGTTTTTCAGTCGAGACGATCTCAAGTTGAGACCGTTTGGAAGCCAAACTGTTTTTCAGTTGAGACAATCTCTGGGGATCTCAGCCTGAGACTGAGATGCGACCGTTTCAGGTGATTTTAGTGTTTTTCAGTTGTGATGATCTCAAGTGAAATGATCTCCCAAACGGTCTCAACCTGAGACCAATTGATACTTGTCATAACTTATTTTTTCAGATGCTAAAACTTATTTAAATTTGAAGATATTTTGATTGGATGGTACTAACAATCTGATATACCTATATCCCAAATTTCATTGTATTCTTGTGGTTATTAAGACCGTGATAAACGTTTGTCTGGAAATCTGAAAAATGCAGGCACTGCACCTCTCAGGCAGCTTGTGTATACCTACTGTAATGCTCAATTTATTCTAGCAGGGTAGGGTCAAGGTCCCTTCATACCCATTCACAAAGTAAAACATATCTTACTCTTGAAATATTAAATAGAAAATTATGAAATCTTAGGATTCGATTGAATAGACATGGAGAATTATTCGCTGTAAATATGGTATAATTTGAATAAGTTTAAGTGTCTCAAATCAATAATTTCCGATCACAGAATCTTGTACCTGACAGGAAATGATCGCTAGGGTTCTCAGCTAAATAATCACAACCTGAGATCCCCCTGAGATCCACTATGGCGCGCTGAGACCATGACTGAAAAACACCTGCAGCCATTGATCTCCCAAATGGTCTCAGGATCGCTCACAGATCTCAGCAGATCTCAGCTAGCGATCGTCTCGAATGAAAAACAGGGCCCAGGAGTTGGAATAGTGTCCATGGTTCCCTCCATGGGGCGACACTGTATCACCCAGCTATTCCAATTTGATGCCAATTTACAAAAGTTCCACAGAAACACAGAATGGGAGGTTTGTTTCCCCATCCACGCACACCCAAGTGATGACTGTGATAGGAACAGATATGTAGACGGAGGTTTTATGGTGCAGCACCAGGTTACCTAATCTAGGAGCAAATTGTATGTTTATCATTGATGAATCATCATGGATTTATAAATAGATAGCAATGAATAAGGTTTGGGTTATATTCAGTCTATGGATCCTTTTTCTGAAACCCACTCGCACGCAGTCAACTTGCCCTTTCTGCAGTTGCCTGAGGCAGGATCCGAACATAATCAACCACTGGTGGAACTTGAGGTATTTTGGTCTTTAGTGATTGGTCATGGTTAACTGGACACACCTCTAAGAGCCTGTGACACTAGCCCTCTGCTCCTTTCATAATATCATGCAGATAGTGAAAGAATAGTTTTTTTGCAGCAAGCTGGAAGTCTATCTGATCACTCTAACCTTTGGGCACAATATATAAAACGTGCGAGCACGCTCTAACACGCATATATCTACCTTTCATGGGCAACTGGAAGACAACATGCTCGAAATAGGAAAGATCTTAGCCTTGTGACCTTTATCTATGTCTGTCTCATAAGCATTTGTGACATCGCCCCATCGACAAATGTTGTGCACATTCCCTGGATATCATATGACTTTTATTTTCACTTATCGTACATGGTATTGTCGCATTAGCCCATTGACAAACTTTGGATCCGATTAAGTTATTCTATATGACCTTTATGTTGTCTACCTTACAGGCTATGGTCAATTCAGCCCGTTGGGAAGGTCTGGCCGATTACATTATCTTCGCCGGTCTTGTAGGCTATCGTCATACATGTATAAGACTTTTGGGAAATGCTAGATGGATTTCCTATGTATGAAATAACCTTTACATGTATCTGTTTTACAAACTATTGATGAATCAACCAGTTTCTGAAATACATTTACCTTCGCCAATTTTCCAGGGTATGCTTACAAAAACCTATTGGGAAACAGACTATGAGTACATCAGCCTACTGGGAGATGCTAGATTGATTACCTGTGTATAAAATGATATTTACCTTTGTCTATTTTACAAGCTATGGCCGTTTGGGATTTGCTTATTGGATTTCCTATGTATACAATAACTTTTAATATCTATATTTTTTCAGGCTACGGACATATCAGTCCGTTGACAAACTCCGGGCGGATTTTCTGCGTGTTCTACGCGCTACTTGGCATCCCGCTGACCCTGATCTTCCTCCTGGGTCTCGGTGAACGACTTGCTCGTATCCGGTATTCCTCCAGGGCAGGTGCCTTCCTCCAGGCCGCCATCACGCTGGTACGTATGACGTATTGTATCTTATCCTATCCCTAATATAAAATCCAATAACATTGAGTTTCCGTATGCCACGCTGACTGGCATACGGAAATTTATATACCACTAGTGGCATACAGAATTGTCATCACGTAATATTCCAAAATTGAGGAGACAGATAGGATAAAATCAAAACCTGCCTGATACCAGGGATTATCGTAAAACTGGATGAGCTTTAACCTTGGCCACCGCATGCCACTCCTTGAGTTTTGGCGACGGACTTCAATTGGCTTCGCTTCATGAAGTCACTGTGCCAAACTCCAGTCGTGGCATATGGTGGCCAAGATTAAAACTCATCCAGTTTTACGATAATCCCTGGGACAATTAACATTGGGACCTCACTCTCCATGCCCCTAGGAGTATTGCAGTCCATTGCCATGGTCGATATCCTGCGTGTTGTCCATTCTTTTAGTATGTAAAGGGGAGCGATAAATACAGAAAGCAACTTGTTGTGGTCAAAATCATTGTTCTCTAACTCGTGTGAACGCTATATTTGACGAGAATATAAGATTTGCTCAAGAAGAAAATATAATTACAAAAGATGGTCATTTTAAACGGTTAATGAAGATTAATTCCAAGATCACTGCTAATTTTGTCTGCTAGTTTTTTTTTACTCCCTTGAACAGATTTAAATTCATTTGATCCCTTTTACCCTTTCTAATCCCTATTTTGTTCATGTTGTAAAAATCTCAACACATGCCAAGACCAATGAGGCTATTCATAAAGAGATCTGTCCGTCTGTCACCAGATTGTGGGGTGTTGTGTCTTCTTGTTGCTGGCTGCCGTCATGTTCTGGAAGATCGAAGGCTGGAGTTACACCAACTCGCTCTATTT
This sequence comes from Alentia gelatinosa, assembly GCA_950022655.1. Taxonomy (NCBI): domain Eukaryota; kingdom Metazoa; phylum Annelida; class Polychaeta; order Phyllodocida; family Polynoidae; genus Alentia; species Alentia gelatinosa. Next base: position 16,071,855 of record OX465587.1, read on the forward strand.
CGGTTTCGTCACACTCACTACATTAGGATTCGGCGACCTTGTGCCAGGTACGTGCTGGAACTTAGTGCATTGATATTATCTACTGTGTGTTAAGCCCGGCGTCCACCTGCTACGATATGGCTCCGATATGGTCTACGATGGACCTCCCGCTACAAAATCAAAATCGCGTCGTAAAGTCACCTAATATCGGAGCAGTTGACCACGTCTCAGCGATTAAGCACCGATGAAAAATGGGGGTCTACCCCTGACGATGTGTGGTGAAGTGGCGTGTGGTGAAGTGGCATGATTTTGCACCTTCCCCATATGTCTCCGGTATTTAATTTTTGTATCGGTGGAATATCAGTAGGTCTAAATTTCTATCGTAGTAGGTGGACGCCAGGCCTAAAGGCCATATAGCCGAAAAAAGGCCCCATACCTCGCTCATTCATTGCTTTATTGCGTACAAAATTGAGAGTGGGGTCGAACTTTGCAGGATTTTTGCGTTTATACTTTATGGATGGCCCCATATAGACAAGTCTGTTAACGTCCATTTTTTAACGCCTAGAGAAGTCAATTTCTATATCTCACTAGGGATAAGTGGTTTTGTTAGAAAACGTAATGTATGTATTTTATACTTCATGTCCCTATTACCGCGATAGGTCTTGGCAAAGGTCGTTCAGCTAGACCATTCGAATGCAACGGGGACGATCTTTATACTTGAATAATCAAACTGAAATCTTCTGAAAATTTGTTTGGAAATCTTTTGAGGGGTTGTTTCTAAGGTCATCAAGACAGCGAGTGGCATTTCAGCGAAAAGATTCTGACATTAAGCTATTTCTTCACGAATTAACCTTTTATATTAAACGATATTAATTATGTCTGCTGTCGAGGCCAACATCACTGGCATGAAAAGTCAATGTCATTTGATTTCGAATATCATGATGTCTAGCATAAAAATGAACGATATGATATTACTGTACATTATAGCACTCTCCTCTCTCTCTCATAAATAGATTAAATCCTTCCTAACCTGACGATATGATCCAGTTATGGCTGAGTTAACGAACATCAACGAACTGATGAAATAAGAAAATTATTTTTCATACGATTGAGGAGCAACCACTGTTAAGAATATCGAGCAATGCTATGTTTGATATTGGCCAATTGTGCCAAAATGGTTATAGCCAAGATCATGTAAACTAAGAGAATCCATGAATACTTTAAATAACTGCCGATGTGCCTATATTTAATAACAAATAAGAAGGGAAAAGCGGACAAACCTCAGGCTGCTTTCTCAAATTAAACAATGCTTCCTTCCCACACATTTTCCATACCAATGTTTTGTTGTGTCTCAAATTATTTTATTAAAGGATGCTACTTATGGAAGCCTATTTTGGGAAACAAACACGTTTTATTGAGATAAACACAAAAAGGATCTCACTTCATTATTCATTATCTGTGGCATTTTTTTATCTGCATGTCCTGTAACTGCTTAGGGAAATCCCTGATGTCATAAAATCAGTTTTAGAATAAAACAAAGGGAAAAAATGAACATGTTAGTGCAATAACGTAGATTAGTTCAGCAATAATCACGTGGAATATTCAATATCGTATTAGATAACAATTATAAAAAAAGACACATAACCTAGATTATTCAATTAACCATTTAGACTAACAAGCACAACGAAGGTGGTGGGGAGGGGGCAGTTGGCATAGCTGGTGAACGGATACTATTTTCCCTTAGTAATGCATGCAATAACTGTATACCCTTTTTTCTTGATTTTTGGTTATCATTGGTTGATGGTATTTACAGTGATTTCAGCACGAGTCATGTATCAACACGGCAAGCCTCAACTCAAACTGGTTTAAGTGGCATCATTAAGCCTTTTGTGGTAAAGTTATTCCATTTCTTTCTTTTGGCTGAAAAAGGCATGGGCTCATTCCTTTAATTTCTTTTGATCTTTTTTTACCCTGGCAACTAGTAACTTCTCTCAGAAAGTACCAGTTAGGGGCAGTCAGTTGGTGGCTACTTACCTTTGAGTGGTAAAAGATATTGTTCTTATCTTTTTCATGGTCGCAGAGGACATTCTCATCTAATAGTAGTTTTTCTAAAAACGGTCATGTAATAAATGTATACTACTTCTTCCTTCCTTTTGGCATTACAGGGGGCTGTTGCTCCATGTTTACGACAAGATGGCAGATCACAAAATAAATTTTACGCAGACCTTTATACCTGTCATCATTCTCTTTTCATTCACAGATGTCTTTGTAAGATCTCTGGTTCATTAACCCATACTTCTTAACATTTATTCCCACTTCTTGAATTTATCCAACTTTCCTTCGACAGTACATGCATATATCTGCTTTTCAAATTGAAGTCTTTTGCGGAATTCGATGGACCAACCATAACGACACACTAATGTGTACTAAAGAAATATAGCGAAATTGTAAAACTGAACACTCTATTTGAAAAATGTGAATGAAATTATAAAAGGAAGAAAAGGCTTACATCATTGTCATGAAAGAAAGAGTCTCTGCTTTTGGTTGGATTGTCAAGTTGAAATAGATTCACAAAGAAACCCAGACAAGTTGGAATAAAATTAATTGGTTTTATTTGGGGTTATATTACATCAAAGATAAGTTTAGAGTGTTGCGACATTTCGTCTATTTTCAATACACATCTTCAGGCAGGTGTTAACATCATTGTCATAAAAGACTCTTTCCTTTTTCTTGGTTGAACAGGGCAGTCTCAGCAGGCGTCGGCTCTCGGCTGGTACAGGTTGGTCGTGGCTGGTTGGATTCTCGTCAGTCTCATCTGGTTGTCGACGTTTTTAGCCATGGCGTCTGACGCTGCTCGTGGGGGCTACCAGGTAATTATTAACAAGCATGGACTACATTGCATATGTGGTATACTGAAATTCTTTGATAAGCTAGCTGGGGGTCTTTGCACCTAGAATTGTGCTTTTAACCAGGCTAGTTATGTGAGTTCCCTCTCCTAATCCCAAAGCTTCCCTTTTTGCCAATGTATGAACCAAATTTATTTACTCTTGGGTTCGTTGCTCCTAGAAAGGTGGGAAAAGTGTTGCTCCAGTAATATTGGATCATGTCATGTCATATCGTCATTTTCAGTTGTATCAATGCTTTTTACAACACCACATTTTCAGTGACATAGGTGAAAGGTTCATTAGATTTTGAATTGAATATAAAATAAAGCGAGTATGTGAGCTATCATTTTATAATCTACCTGATTAGTGCTTCCCAGACGCCTAGATATTACGTTGAAAAAAATACCTCACGGACATGCTATTTTATATTAGCAATTCTAGAGATCGCCGCCTTCATTCGCTTGATGTGTCCTCGACATCATGAAAGTAGTAAAACGCACATACTGCTGGATAATGATAGTTATTCAGCAGATGAGAGTCTAAGCCACACTCTCTATGACACAGCAACCCACATTGCTAACTATTCATGCTTATTTTTTTATTATCATTTTTCTAAGAAAGAAATAAGGTCTAAATGACTAACCAATAAATTTGTTGTTGTTGAAAAATGCAGTAGTAGCTGTAGCCGACGTCACATATCCTATTCATTGTGTCCATGCATATTTCGTATGAAATAAAGTTAATTCACTAATCAGTGAGCATGGCTGCTATGAAGAGCACTTTGGGTGATCCGAGGATTGTGAGTTAATTTATCTTCAATTCTATACCATAAACTCAATTTTCTGGATAGTATACTCCAAAATAACACGCTGTCTATATCAGTATCGATTATAGTTTTTGTGAAATATCAATGTCTTGAATCATTTAATTCCTGTAACTTACGACTTGATCATCATACCCTCTCTTCTACAGATATAGGCGTGAATACTCATGTACTTCTTTTGTTATTTATATCTTGAACAATTTGTAGCTTTCTATATGTCTAGGGACAAACAAATGTCGTTGTATGCATATGTCAATCCCTATTATTGAAAAACATTCCTAGCAGTCGCTATATGTGCCAATGCATCGTCTAGTCAACATCATGAACAGTGCATCATTTTTTTGTGGCCAGGAACGTTAATTGCTAGTGATGATGTATCAAGAACCTCTCTGAAGAATATAGACGTGCATATTCAAGTCGTGAACGTTGTGTATTGTCGAGCTCGCGACTAAAAACAATCTGACAATAGATCACAGAATCACACAATAGACATGTATTTATGACCCAGCTAATACGGAGTCTCTATACTAAGCCTATGGAGCCTACAGATCGCTAGTGAGTAGATCCTGGAAAGTTGAATTCTGAGAATACGTCTTTTTCGGCCACCTGACGAGCAATACAGGAATTATTTTACTTAACAATGCACGACAAGATTATTGATCAATAATCAGTCAAAAGGTGAGTAATAAATACAACATTACCATAATTTCGATCTGTGTGGTCGTATTATCCTTGTAGTCGTGTCGATGCAATACTCCTCGCTATCGCTCGAAGTATTACAGTACGTGTCAACTATGCTGAGAATACGACCACGCTGATCCAAATCATAGTAATTTTGTGCATATATTCCTAATAAAAATCCTCACAGCCCAAGAAGAAGAAGGGGAGCCCGGCCCCCACTGATGGGGAGTCGGTGGTGGTAGTGCGGTCAGAGGCGCCCCCTGGCGACATGGAGCGTCTGGAGATGGCCGACATCCGCCGGATGTCGATGGCGACACCTTACAGCGACCCCAGACGTATGTCCATTGCACCGATTAGCGATCCCAGACGCAAATCCATTGCACAGGTCAGTCTAGGCTCAAGTTTCTTTTATTATCGCCCATGCACCTCCCATGCTGCTAAAATGATAATCTTATACCTGTGTGCCGCCAAATTTGGGTGACTGCCTATAGGGGGCTCTTCCACCATTACACAAGATATAGCAAGATCTTGCAAGGTTTTGAGTAATCATGTGCAATTTTGCTGCGCAGCATAAGTATGATTGAGCACTTTTCACAATTCTTGTCACAGTAGATTATGATATGCCGGGCAATAGATCATGAGGTGTTGTGATGGTGGAGCATCAAAATACACACTATCATGAAAAAATACACACATCATGGGTACAAGACTTAAGCAGAACTGTCTTTAGAAATCAAAATATGATTCGAAAACGGTTCTGTTTTTATCTCACCCCCAACACGGACCGTACAGTCAATTACATGTCGTAAGCCATGTTGCGGCAGCTCTGGTTCAAACAATGGCGCTGGAACTTTTTTTTCCGTGACGTTCATTGGTCGCACCATACATAGATTCTCTGCCACTCCAATGGCGGAGAATTGACACTATACGTAGGTGAGCGTGGCATATTTTATTTCAACGTTAACTCAATGGCACAACCTGTACCAGGGGTGAGATAAATACCAGGATGTAATACGCCAAATCCATCATGCCAGTGGAACCAGCCCTTTATCACAGCCCTTTGCGTCAGTCACTCTAGAACCTCTATTATCTTTATCTAAAAGAATTAGAATTTCACAATAATTCACACCTATCTGTTGCAAATAGGTATCAAATATTTGAAATAGGAAAATTAAAATTAAAGTGCCTGTCCCCCCCCTCCCCCAAAGTTAACAGGATCTTCATGAGGTCTCGCCCTTTCCCTTAGTGACCGTCTGATCACTCTTCATACAGAGGTTTAGTCTGGCTAGCTGAATGCGCATCAGCCTGCTTTCGATAGAAGTCCCGATAATATGGCAGGCACCGAAATCTGGCGTGACACCTGCTATCTTGCCATACAAGCTCATTCACCAATGTCCAGTATAATACAACCATGGACTGAACTTGCTCATTTTGTCCAGTGAATTTCGAGAGGAAACCTTTTTCGGCAATAACATAAAATTATGTTAGTGTGACATAAAACCCGCATTAAATCTAGGCTGTACAGAAACGGTTTAATGCAAAACACGACGAGGTACAGGAAAGGAAATCAGTCCTGCCATCTGGTGGTGATGGCGGGCATATTGCGCCATCACGCCCCTCGCTGGTGACATCCGGAATGTGTTTGGAGACTGCTGCTCACGTCTCGAGCTAATGGAATATTGGGTAGGCACCAAGCGCATGTTAGTTCAACTACCCGAGTCAACATACATCTTCACGTTCAGCATGCACATGAAATCTTTTCGGATGTAAGCACCATATGAAAAACCCAAGACATAAATATACAGCGTACCCAACAATGGTTGCTTAATAAAGAGGGATCTATCGAGTCTGATAATCATGTAACTTTAATCACACTTAAATACGCCACTTGTTTCACCAATTCCTATTGTTTGTACACTAAAACAACACAAATAACCCAACATATGGGGTTGATTTTTAGAATAGTTACCTCGTAACCACGGAGCAACCCCATTTCTAGAGCGCTTGGATCCTAGACTAGTCAGGCAGTTGCAGAAGGGGAAAGTTGACTGGGTGCCAGTGGGTTACATAAAACGATCCATAGACTGAATATATCCAAAAGCTTTTAATTGCTATTTATTCATAATTTCACGCTCATTCATTAATGATGAACCTACCATAGTCCTCCATAACTCAACTACACCTACAAATATTGTCACCAATTCCAACACTCCTTCCCACTTGAACCACACCGCATATAAACACTGAATACAAATGTGAAATTATTCAAATCATAATTCATGACAATATCACCGAAAGAATATGTGTTTGTTTAGTGGCCAAGATGATGAAATATTGACTCGTTATGCAATAAGTTTTAGCTTTTACGAGTTCTCATTCATATCGTCGCAGCTCTTCCTATATTTAGACATCCTGATGACTGGTAATAACATACAGAAAATACTCCTAAGATAGAAATGGCAAAGTTGTTATTCACTCTCCACTATCATATTTCTAGATTAATTTATTGTTATCTCATAAATCAGCTTTCGGCACCGGATGCGGAAGTGTTGCGGGACGCAGTGCAGGATGCCATAGTAACTCGTGCATACCAGGAGATGGCAGCACAGGTCGTCAAGGATATGGCCACCATGGACGCCGCCTCAGTAACCCCGGCAATGACGTCAGCTGTTACGTCAGCAGCCCTGATGTCAGCAGGCTCGATTCCTGCTCTGAGAATGGAGGACAGTGTGGCGTCGGAAAAATAGATAATTGGGGCAAACGTGTAAGCAGACGACAATGATACAAAAAGGCGGGAACGTGATTTACAACGTACAGTAGGACACCACAATATGGACCACTGTGACGTTTTCAGAAATGCTATTATTTAGACCAAAGGGCTGCCAGGTTTGGGCATTGGACTTCAGTGAAATTTTGTTGAGTGAAGGGGCCGATGCTTATAAGGGGTCCAGGAGGCAAAGCCCCAGAAAACCCTTTAATTGTAACATTTGAAGACCATTGTATAGGAGTCTATTAATCATTGATATCACATTTCATCCAATGAACCTGCATCCACATTTTATATCTGAGCACAAGTATTTTCAGAAATTCTCAAAATAAGCATGATCCTACAATTTCGTGAACAAATTATATGAAAACGGCGAGACCGTCAGAAATGTCTTACGGTAAATCTGTGATATTTGGCTGCCCTGAGACCATTATAACGCTTGGCTCCTTTTGATATGCTGTAGTCCTTGACATTTGAACACCGCCAGCTCATGAGTTTTTCGTCCTGATTACTGCTCCAAATGTATGTAATAAACAGTGAAAAACAAAGGGTTTTTTTTAACATTTGCTTTGTAATATTAAGTTTTGCGGGTGAACTGAATGCTGTACAAGGATAAACATGTATCAACTGTGTGTATGTGAGATTCCTCGAGGCCTCACAACTTAATAAACCAATGCTGAAGGCCGAGGTTTTATATGACCATCTTGAAACGTATATACTTACCACGTTAATACATATGACGTCCACTTCTCAGACGTTAAAGTTCTTTTGGAAGCTTTCCGTACATTAAAATGTCAGCAATCAACCTGACAGGTTAGCTCACAAAATATTCTCAAAATATTCACACAATTATTCATGTCTGCTTTTGTTATTATTCGTTGACGATATTCTAGTTTCAGACCATATTTATCTGCACCCCTCATGTTTAGGATATTGATGGATATTGCCTCGTATTTAGAGATAGCACGAACAGCATCCATGACGCCATGTATTTAGAGCAAACATACAAATTGCATGTACACATAATCCTGAGGGGTTAATCTGCATTTACAGCACAAAAGTACACCGTTATACAAAAGAATTTTATAAATATTTATCTCAGCCATGGTATTTATTCCCCATAGACTTAACATTGGAAACTCATACTAAATAGTCATGGAGTATAAAGAAGAAGAAATCAAGGGGGATTAAGTCACAAATGTTAGCCATTTAGTCAATGTGAGGAGTAAGATAAATTCAGAAACCTATTAAAATTAACTGTCTGAGCTCGATCCCATCTCGTTTGAATCGCTATGTAATTCACGCGGCTTCGCCTTGTGAATTACTATGCTATTCAAACTCGATGGGACACAAGCTGTGACCGTAAAGGTTTCCTCAATAATATGATATAAGGCCTGCTTCTATTTCCCACTCAAGAGATCGATTTTACACTGGAGAGTGGTCTCTGCCTGCTAGTGAGACCTGTCAGTATTGTCTCTCTAGGTGACCACGGAAGCGGAAACATCTAGATTGCGGGAGATGTGACCCTGTGACCTTGAACGTACTAGCAGCGTCCTATTGTACCTTTTCCATGGTGACCAACAGAGGGGACTCTAAACAGAAGCCACTGGGAGGTGAACAAATTATGGGGCGTTGCTAATTTAATCAACACTATGTGCTGGTCATTTGACGTACAGACAATATTCATATTCAGACGAGGCTTTTGGTTATAACTGTTAGGATCATTGCCAGGACTCTTTATTATGTCTATATAACCCTTGAGATAACGAAACCCTGTTTATCTCACCCCTGGTACAAGTTAAGCCAGAAGAATATCATTGAAAAATTATATGCAATAATCACCAATGTAAAGTGCCAAAACTATGCCATGGTCATGGCAGAGTGATGTAAGATGAGGGTCGTAATTGACTGCCCAATCAGCGGCTGGGATTTCGGAGAGCAGACAAGATATCAACATGAAGATTTATACGTTCCTAACTTGATTTGTGAAATAATTAGATTTATCCTGATATTGCGATCTTATTCCAATGACTGTGAAAGGGGTGAGATAAATCCAGAACCGCAGTCAAATTATGAAATCAGCAATATTCCACTCGTTTGGACGTGCCATAATCGTCACTCAGCTTTGTCTCATTGAGGCACATCCAAACTCATGGAATATTTTTTATTTATATAATTCTCGATCCATTATATATAGATGTATATATATATATATATATATATATATATATATATATATATATATATATATATATATATATATATATATATTTATATAAAATATGCATGGTGTATAATTTTATGGATTGCCATGCCTAATTTTATGGATTCTCATCTGGTCACTAACAAGACATAGCAGATCAATAAAAAAGAAGAAGAGGATATTGAAAGTCCCTGTCTCATTAAGAGCTTATAAATGAATGCCTAGCCGTGTCATCCATTACACATCATTTCGGTGAAGGATCACAATGAAGCATTAAAGGATGCTTGTGATCTGTATTGCAACTGTCGAACGTATGAGAGAATTGCAATTGAAAAAAGTAAATCATCTACCTTTCTAACGAAAACAAAAGCACACGATCAGAGAGCAATGCTATTAAATAAACACGGCATGAAAAATAAAAACATAACGCAAATATTGGATATTATCTTTTTAAGGATATTGCGATGGAAAGCAGGATTCTGAGAATCCTATCATTAGTCGTTCAGCCAATGTTGAAAGCTCTCCGTTTCAGCAGTAGGACTGAGGTCAACACGGTGTACGTACTCCGCTTGTGGTAGGTAGGAGAGGTTGTTACTTGACAATAGCCGTCCGATATGCTATCTCCGACTGACAAATAGGTGATAAGGCAAGCTCTACCCGTGAGTGTGACAGACAGTGGAGGTTCCCTTTCACCGCCCAGTCACCTACCTGCACTAACTTCTGATGTTTCCTGGAATACATTGTATATGATGCTTGACATCAGCATCATCGGTAGGTCCCGCTGAAACCGCAGAGATACCCGTTCACAAAACACCATTTCCAGGATAGGTCTACTCTCAGTACTCTGACTATATAGGATTGAGATTATATGTGTCATTCTCCAATCTTCTAAATGCATATTTTTATACACTTATAACAACAATCATCGTAGCTTTGAGACAAACTTATTCAGAAATAATTGCAGCAAAGAAGACTTCAATAATAGCAAACGAGACCAAGATTTATAGTCTCTAGTGTTCTTACTAGTCTCTGGAAATGCTGTTTTGAGCAAGGGTATCTACAGTTTTAGCAGGGCCACCTTGGCTTCCGGTATTGGTGCAGGGGTAAAACAACAAATGCACGTACAATGCCTTCTCAATTGATATTGGTAGCGATAAACCGATAACAGCCCATGGTTATCAACATATCAGTTTATGCACAATCTTATAGATCAGTACTTCATGTCAGGGTTTTGGGAATATCTGACGGAATTAGAGACGACCGAAGTAATTTGTGGAATATTTGGTCTGATACAACTAGAAACAGCTCTATGCAGGCCTGTTGCTATAAAGACCATGCATATTCATAAAACCAGGCATAGGTCACAGAATAAAAGTAGCCTCTCTGAAAACAGTGTAGAGAAATTAGAACTGCAACATAAATAGGATTATGCCAACGATAATGAAAGATTAATACTGTATATGAATAACCTCATATGAGCAGTACGAGAATCAAATACCATTCAACTTTCATCGAAACCTAGACTGTATTCTTGTTATTATTTATTTATGGTCGGGAACCAGTTATGTACGGTCATTACATCAACCCGGTGCCTGTACGCTGAATTTCGGCACATACATATCTAGGTATCTGACACTTACCTCTATACCTTAAATGTCTGACTTTCGCAAACGGGTATATAATAAAGCGGTGTTAAGCCTGATGCCCATCTACCGATTCAGGGTTGAGCGATTAGTTTCCAAATCGTAGAGGAGTCGGTCAACTTGTCGCAGGTAAATTACGTAACCCTTCGCTCAACCGGCGGACATGGAGGAGATGGGGTGGTGGATATTAGTCCTAAGCAAATCGTCTACTAATCGATGGCTCACCCTTGCCTAGCTGTCCTACATCTACCGACTACGGCCGACTCTGTTAAGTGGGATTCACAAGATGGTATCCATGTACCTCACAGAGCGTTTGTCTGAGACAAATCCTGTTGAGATTTGGAACTGGAACACAATCTCCTCGTCTGAATTGTATGGTTCCATTTTGCTGAGACAAGTTTTTTTCCTTGCAATTGTCGGCTACAATCACCTTTAACAAGGAACAGAATCTCATGAGATTTTGACTTTAAACAGGCTTTAAATTTAGAGGGGCATTTTGGTGAGACAAATGTATTTCACACGTTCTCCCCCAATCTGTGAGTCCCAGTGGTCCCAAATTACACCTATTCACACAGGGAAGTGCCCTGAATCCCCGAATGTGCAACCTGTGTACCATGTGTACCATGTGTAGGGGTGTAGGGGTGAGACTATGCACCTGGTAAGTGTTCCCATGTGAATCGAATCCACCATGTTTACCTGAGACTGTAGAACACTCCAATCTGTGAAAACTTGTACCAGGCAGGAAATAGTCGGCAACATGTGGAAAGGTGTGAAGTATACCAGTCTCAGGTCCATTTGTCCCATCGTGTGAATCCCACTTTAGGATGCCTTTGGTGAGACAAATTACCGTCCGTTTGTCGCCGACAAAGGTACATGAATGTACCGGAATCGGTAGATGGGCATTGGGCTTTAAGGTGTGTTTAACACCGGCGTAAACAAATCGGGTAAGAAAGACGCCAATACAAACAAACCAATATCAGCAAGGATAATGATAACAAATATCAAACCTGACAATGAAAGCACAATGAAGCTATTCTTTTTATATTAAGATATTTTATATATAGATCGTTCATAGAATAACCCATCGGCAAAGAATGGCAAAGAATCATTTAAAAGAAAAATACTCTAAATACGGTCATTTTATTCAGGAACAAGTCGTTACAATGAACACATACCTGCGAATCATTGTATACACAGACATGACTTTTGGCACAATGTCAAAGTCGCATTAATTCAGATACCGATATAATAAAATAAAGTTATCATATATATCAGTGATACAAGCTCGTTCACCTTTATTAAGATCAGTAAACTCTGCGCCAGACACGTGAACCACACTCAAATGACGTCATATATTGAGGACGCCCAGACGACACAGTTTGTGCACACCTTGCTGGCACCGGAAGTAGCACGAACGCGGTGTGTGGTTGGCGCCAGTGCGCGCGCGCAGCAGGAATACAGAGCGTTCTCCGGCCAGCCACAAGGCGGCGCCCAATGCCAACTGGCAATATTTACTTTTCTCTGCTTAAAATAGATTCCACTGCCGTTAAAGTCTAGTCTGGCGGGAGATGCACGTTTAAACACAGAAGATTGGTGAATCCATTTTATCCCCTCCATAGTAAAATATATATGTTTATTTACAATCAGTCTGTGTGGCTATGACATTATAGAATATCAATATATATTGGTCTCGTGTATGGAGAACATTCACTGCAAAAGAATATTCCTTTTCAACAATTAAAGCGTTGTTATTCTGACAGTTTCAGTGAAATACAGGATATAAAAACCGGGTCTCTTCATTAATTGTACACTTTAAGTGATGATTTAGACTAGATTTATATACATGTATAACCTGTGGAAATCAATTACATATTCAACGTTATGTATATGGTTATGCAATGGGATATATCCGGTTATTCCATGAGAAAAGGCACAAGAACTAAGTCGATGTATATTACAAATTGCAGTAGAGGAATATTTCTAATAAACTGATAGTTGATAACACTGGTGACTTACATCTCAATTACCAATTTAGAAAAGAGGCAGGATGTATCCATGAAACGAGTACATGCTTATTTAGATTTTTGAGAAAAAGCCTAGACAGATCTTTGTAAAAAAATGAAATTTGCTTTTCACCATCGAGGTTCAAGAGAGAATTCCGTATATTTCTGGAGTAATATCCAAAGGACCATTGAGAGGAGGCACAACTTAGCTACAGTGAAATGAGGTGTGTAAGTGTACATTTGTCTGTCTCTCGTTTTCCTCTATGTCCTGTGCGGAGGACAGCACAGCACATGGGTATCGACCTTGGCCAAGGGCATCCCCCTCTGGCGGCAGAACCACAGTGTCTCCCTTCCGGTTCCGTCCAGAAACAAAGGTCAAGTTAAAGGTCACGTCCCTAAAGAAAGCTCCAGAAGAAAGTTCAAGTCACGGCACCACAGGGCACAGCATGTCTGTGCGTTAATTCTACTGCGCTCCCCTGGTGGCAAGGGATTGGTTCGCCGCCCGCCCGACAGGGGGCGACTTCTGCAGCAATCATGGAGACACCAGGAGAAACAGTGTTTCTACAATATAGCGATGCTGTCAATGGGTTCATAGCCGGGATTTATTCCATAGTATCACAAGAAGTTGCTAGGAAAAAAGTATCCATTTCACTCATGTTTTATTTAGCTTCGGCATTCATTACAAACACGCACTCTTGCGGGACATGTAATGAGTTTATTTCAATCTCCCCCATGTTTACAATTACTTTGATTGGCAACAGCGATATAAAACAGAAGAAATAACCAGAAAAAAGACCGCAGGACAACAGGAGAGAGAATGGAAATTAGTGATCTTATAGGGTATTCAAATATTCATGTGGGCGAAAAATGGGAATGTCAGTTTATTGGTCTTGTGTGATGAATGTGTGTTGTGGGGAGGGGCGGTGGTGGTGGGATGGGGGGGGGGGGGGGGTGATACTGTGGCCAGACCCTGACGTCACAAGAATAATAAGTCTTTTGTGGTTTGTGTAACCGAGGCAGCAGCGTCTCTGTAGCGTAGCGCCCCCTAGTGTGTGGCCTCAGGAATGTCAACACGTTCAATCCATCATCTTGATTAAATGTCGTCTGCTCCTCCCACACGCTGATCCCCGGCGCGTCGCTGTGAACATGAAGCAGAACGCCGGGCTGATCCGGATCAGCGCGACGGCGCCTGCAGTTTCCCGCGCTTTGTGCGCCGCGGGGCAGACGACAATCCACGCACCGACAACAATGGCACCCACGCATGCGTGTCTTCAAGGCAACACACGTAGTATAGGGCACATAGCTTTTGTCCTATGGAGGCGGCCATCTTGCCCCCCCCCCCCGACGCCATCCAAAACACCAGGTGGCGGGACAAATCACACTGAATTTTATCAGAAATATGTTTTGGGGGCATGCCATGGAGGAATTGTAACCTCGACTCAATATTATCCATAGAATATAACGACTGATGACAGTGGTTTCCCCCCGACGACAGTGGCGCTATCTTACAATTTCCTGGCGTATGATGGCAGAACTAGCAATCACTCTGTGCCTCACACTCTCCAGCGAGCGTCCGATCCCCCCCTCACAAGTGGAGAGGGGTGAAGGTGGGCGCGACTCACTACGATTTTCGGAAGAGGAACATGTGAGTGTGGGTGACTTTGCCGTCGTCGCCGTCGTCGGCGGGAGCGGACTCGATGTGCTTCCGGTTGCGCGCGGACCGCGGGTTGATGCGCGTGTAGTAGATGTAGGCGTAGATGGCGCCCAGCACGGCGCACAGAGAAGCCAGCACGATGAGCACGATCAGACCCACCGACAGCTGCATGCTGCCCCCACCGCCGCCGCCGCCCGCCGACACCCCGCCAGGGGGCGCCAGGGAGGAGGAGGAGAAGGGCAGGGTGGTGGTGACGCTGGTGGCCGCCTCGCGCGCTGATTGGTTGAAGGCTGGCTGCGTCATCTGGTCATGGCCGGAATGAGGGCGACGGGGAAACGGCCTGGAGAAAGAAGAAAATGCGATTGATTAATTCCAATTTGAGACGAATTAGATGTTGCAGTTAGTTCCAGGGGTGGAGAAAAAGGGGACAGAGAATACCCTGGCCCCCTTCATTCCACCCATTTCTTTCCTACTTTTTGTTATTTTAGAAAAATGAAATATATCTTTATACAAATATCAGTCTAGAGCTAGACGAGAGAAATCTAAACGGCTGAACTTTTTACACCAATATCTATAATAACTGATTATGACTGTTTTAGGTATATATTTTTTCCGTCTGTCCGTAGACACAGGAGGGTGCCACTCTATCCTGAAGCCTTTGATAACAGTCATATCAACATATTATGAAACTTCTATTGCCTAAAGACTTTTCTATAAAAAGACACATATCATATTTCATACAATTCTAGGAAAGCGAATTCTCTGTAAAGCTAATATAGTGTCAGCTGGTTGTGTATTACTTGTTTTAATCTGAAACTTATAATTAAAGAAAAGTCTGACTGGGTAGAAACTAGTAAATATCCAGGACTAAATTTAGCCACAGGGTCAGCTGAGACAGACCGATATAAACAACTGATGAAGATGAAACAATGCAATATTCATATTAGCAAAAGTCACAGAACTGACAAAGCTGCACAAACATCTCTTTAAACAGTATCCCCCTCACGCCTGGAATATTATGCATTTCTTAGTGATGGATTTATGAAATAAGAATTTGCCCGTCTGTATTACTGTACACCCCATAACGAACTCGTGCTATAACATAACGTGAACCAGGTATCATTACCATAACTATGTCTATATTTGTGGAAGAGAAGGGCAAATGGCATTCGACATTTTGTGTTATTCCCTCGCCTCCGGACATCATTTACAGTCCCCCCTATATGTGATGAGCTAGGAGACAAATAAAGGAATCTCACAATAGGAGTGATGTCCTAGATTTGACGTCAATGCCATGTAATTTCAAGTTCACCGATTGCCATCGTTTCAACAGGGCAGAATTTAAGTTGTGGACCTATCCTATATTAGGTTAACCTCGTCGTTGACAACATGTTCATTATTTGACCAATCAGGTAGTATGAGCGAGGAAGGGTTAAATTTATGTTAAACTACATTTTAGAATGATACGAGAATTTAACATTATTGCAGCCTGAATTCACCACAACTCATTGGATCTTTTACTCAATTAGGTGGAACTTAACACACCATTTTTTTAGTTCATGTTAGTTCTGACTGGTTTTGCAAAGCCACGTCTCATCTAAGTATGACCGGAAGGTGCGACGCACGCACCGACATGGGCGCGCCATGGCCTGATGAAACACGGACGCTGATTGGCCGTTGCATGCCGGGATGTTTGGTCACCCTGGCTACGAATCCTCGCTGTCTGCGTTTTTGTCGTCTGCTGGTCTCTAGTCTCGCAAAGTCCCGTCACTGCGAGACTTGCCGAGAACCCTCACATTATTCTCCTTCCGGGGCGCGAACTATTTGCACGGCGCTCGTTATTAATTATTGATGTGGCCACCAGGAGGCGATGAGAGAGAGAAAAGAGGAAAGGTTGGGCGTGACCGAAATACGCGGCGGGACAATGCAGACTGTCTGGTGTTTTGGATCATTTGGTGTTATTCTGTCTGGACTGTATGCAGAAACAATGTTTATTGTGCCAGCACGACAACGTCCTTCATATGGCAGCCAAGTTAGATCGGACTATAAACCATTTCAGGTTAGGCTCAGTGGCGGCCATCTTGGTTTGTCCATGATCTGAGGGTAAACTGATTGATCACCCCCTGGAGCACATTTAGTATGTAAAAAAGTATCTGATTTTATTCATTGATATACGAGATATATCAGGGATAGATACGTTAGATAGATGTAGAGAGGTAAAATATGTATTGAAAAGAAATCTAGACAGTCCACCATCACTTTTCACTCATTGCATGTAACAATACAAGATGCTAGGAAATTTGATTGAAAATTGAATCTAAATAAAGGTTGTCTAAATTAGATACAGTGAGCCAAATGTGTATGTGGGATACCAAAACATAATCCCGTATGGAATATTGAAGTTTCGAGGCGGACCAATCGTATGACAGAAAATGTGCTATATGGGGAGTACTCATCCTGAATAAGTGATACACTGGTCGCCAGAGCTACACTACTTTAATAGCTCTGGTTGGCTTCCATCCACGGCCACCTTGACCCACTACCAGAAAGTGGATGTTACTCTCCCAACAGATATTTCATGTGGCCTGGTCCTATGCTTCGACAGTGTGATATTTCTCACTTTTGAAGCTATTTTTACACATTCCTATTTCTCTTTTTGTGTGTATTTTGAATAAAATAATCATATAGGTAGATTTTATCATCGATTAGGTGAGTTGTGAATATTTCTTGATAAATATTTCTGCTCTCAGAATCCATGGATAAAAAAGTTTGGTACGACAGTGAGAATTCGTGTTCCTTGATTGAACCATACCAAACTCTTAAGTGGAATTCACACGTTGGGATTCATGTACCTCGCAGGGTTCAAAATGAGATTCTGTTTCTTTTAGGGGTGAATGTCGCCAACAATTGCAGGGGGAAAGCATGTCTCAGGGAAATTGAACCCTACAACTACAACGAAGAGATTGTGTTCTAGTACACAATCTTAGCAGGATTTTTCTGAGACAAACACCCTGTGAGGTACATGTACATGAATCCCGCCGTGTGTATCCCACTTTAATTGGAACAGAGTGGAGACAGAGGTGGTGGCCAATCTACAATTGGGACTGCAGGACCAACGTGATTACAAATTCACACCAAACCGTGGCGCTGCGGTCGATTACAATGCATAAAAATGTAAAATGGCGGCAATCACTGAACTGATCACACAATTTGCGAACTGAGTTTTAGAGACAGACCAGCGGAGTGGGTTTTTTTGTTACGCATTTAATTGTGTTAGATGTGTGGGTAGTTTTCCACGTCTGGCGCACAGCAGAGGAGTTGATTGTTTGCAGTGGGAGGAGCTGGAGGTTCACAATGAGTGAAGTATTTAACGTGGAACTCCGTGAGTTATCACCTGACACGTTAAAGTGCGCTCCTCACGGTAGTGCCTCCTTGAGGTTTTTATCGTGATGTTCAAAGTTACAAGTCTTGCGGCTTGAGTTAATGGACTTTCTGCCTCTCGGTTTTCCCCATGAAGGAATGTCAGAGAACAAGCAGAAACATGCTTTAATAGGTTTGACATTACTCTTTTTTGATCAATTTCAAATATCACCGACGGAGGTACAGAAAAACGTTGCCGGTGACTATTTCTTTGGTTGAAATTTTCGGTCTGGGCTGCTGGCCCTGGAGCGTGTTAGAAAAGGGATGGTTATTGAAAAAACATTCGGAATTTGCAGTAGATGATATTGTTTGTCACATCCTCTATGAAATTGGTAAGATTTGGGTATAATCATTACTGCGCTATTGGTTTCTTGGGTAGTTGATCAGGTTTCATAGTGTAGCAACTGCCCGATTTGTGATGCATCATTCCATTCCATTAAAATGTTTCCAGCTATTTCCACTACATAATAATATTGAGGTAACCTATAAGAGTTTAGTAAGAACTTGTATCCCATAGAGTTTGAATAGCGTAGTAATTCATAAAGCGAAACCGAGTGAATTATATAGCAATTCAGACGAGATCTTACTGTAAACTTGAATATGTTTATGAATTCATCTCACCCTTCGCATTGGTTGGCCTAACATTTGTGACACAATTCCCCCATTGAGTTTTTTCTAAATACTCCATGGGTGTTGGGTATGAGTTCCCGAAGTTGAGTCTATGGGGAATAATACCAGGGTTGCGATTAATACACAGGCAAATCTTTCCTGGAGACATGAACAGACTCATTGCCCCCTTCAATGGCTGTGTCTTCTGCATCAGCCATTACTTTTGGAATAGTATGTAGACAATAAACGATGGTTTTGTGGACAGGCGGCTGTAAACTACCAAAGGTTGACGTGTAGTAATAAACGAGCGCCAGCGAGTGTATCACGACATCAACCTCGACTGGTTTACAGAGCCGCCAGTTCACATAAACAATCGTTTGTTATCTATTTATTATCCATCTTTTCGAATGAATTAAACTCAGTAATTAAATGATTAAACGAAGGTAATTTTATGAATTGGTAAAGGTGGATGTTTCTTGGATATGTGACAGAGTTGGATGAGCATGGGCTGAACCAAGAACATGGCTGTAGTAGGGCTAATATATAGCATGGTCCCTTGTTTGTTAACTGTGCCTATTGGTGGAAGAAAAGTGGGAGACCTCCTGACCATGGGGTCTGTTTAATAATCTAGGATCGTACATGATTACCCTTTTCTGTACCTTGTACAAGGGTTATCATTTAATAACATTAAGTCTGTTCACTAAAGCCCAATACACATCTACCGATTTCGGAACATTCATGTACCTTTGTCAGCGACAAACAGACGGTAATCTGTCTCAGGCGAGGCATCCTAACAGAGTCGGCTCTAGTCGGTAGATGTAGCACAGCTAGGCAAGGGTCAGGCAACGATTAGTGAACCACCTCCTTCAGATGTTATTCTGTTGCCGACAAGTTGTGGTTTCTATGTTTCTAAATCGGTCGCCAAAAGTTTATCAACATGTTGATGAATCTAGTCGCCGACAATGGAACGTTGGTAAATGGTCCTTGATTAGGTGGGCGACACGGGCTGAGGTATTACGTAATTCGCCTGGGACAAGTTCACCAACTCCTATGGATATGATTTCTGAAAAAATCGTTCAACCCTGAATCAGTAGATGTGTATTGGGCTTAAGACAGTGTATCGGCCGTCCATAAGGCCATCCATATAAAGTTGACTCACATCATTCCTGGGTATCTGTGCCATACAGAAAAAGGGTCTACATGTAGGATCCTCGATCATTAAACGGGCCCCAGGTTCATAGATGTTCCTTTATGTGTGCAGCTTCGAGCTCTACGTTCCTCAGATGTTTCCCCCAACACTTCACAAAACATCAGTTCTTTCATTTGCCAGAAACTTATAGAGCGAACCATAGAGCTCCGCGGGCTGTACAGGATCTCGGTCAGGCAGAAAACTGCCACTTGAACTTAGCAAAGCTGGTTTGGCTTTCATGAACTTAGGCATGAATGGCCTCACTCTCATTACTATATTCTCAGTTGCCTACGTTGCCTGCATTCCACACACATCTCTAAGTGTTTGTGTTTCTGCCAATGACTAGAGTGTTGTATATTTTTCTTGCCTTTATAGAGCTTGAGTCGGAGACACATATCATTTCATAGTAATATCTCCCACCAATAATTCAGTGTCTCAGAAGCAATAATCAGGCGAAATTTGAAATAATAGCTAAGATATAAGCCCTTTTGCGTTGGTGATTCCGGAAATCGCTGCCTTTCTTGCTTGGTATGTCCCCGGCTTTATATCCTATCTTGAACGTTACTTTCTAGGAGCATATGGTGTACGAAATGAGAAATAATGGTGATGAGGCCAACCAAACCTACTCGCTCCTAGAGAATTCGTCAAAACTATGTATATTCTCAACTCAATTGGTGCCATGCCGATAGAAGCCACACTTATCGCAAATCGCCTTATACCGAAGAATGAATCTCTATGACGAATTGCCTACATATCTACATCATGTCAGTACCAAGACTGAGTTAATAATATGTCTTCAATTACACATGGCTAAGAAGGAAAATGACAACTAGTCGGTTTATATATAATGATATAACTATAATGGGCTTTCCATGGTAAACGCTAACTTATCTCATTACCGGGAGACAACTTCTAGTGCCTCGGCTATGTATTGATGTACAACCAAACCTCACTACACAATGCCCATTTTTTATTACTTTCCTATTTTTACTCTTCATCAACGCAGACTGTGCTCTAGACTGTAATTAGACTTCGCTGGAAGGACTCTATCTGTACAAAAGTGAATTAGAGTATATAAAACATTAGAGGAACACGTGAGCACAGGATATCTGGACAGATTATCAAAAGAAAACAATAAAAGCAGTCCATTCAAAAGAACCCAATTTGACCACTTCTTTGTCGTGCTGCGTCAAGCTAAAAACTTTACATCTAAGTTTACGACTGACAATACTAGGTGACTGCACAGGGAAATTATAGTATCTTGAATTATGAAAAGTAAATACCTAACTTTTCTCCCAAAAAAATGAAATAATTGGTGGATTGTTTGTTTTGACTGAAGGAAGCTGCGACATGAAGAAGCTTTGATTCCGAGCACAAGAGAGGCGCGACGCCCACTCAGCCCAGCTCCAGGATTCTATTTCTGTCCACAAGTACGAGCACGCCCGCCGCTGACGAGTCCACGACTCTCTACGCTAACCGGGTTTGCCGAGAGAAAGAGAAAAAAGGCGGCGACACAAGACGAGGCCAGCTGGGAGTGATTGATCATCTGCTGTGGTCCAAGCTCTTATAGAGTACACAATGTAGTGTGGACAGAGCAAGGGTGGGTATGAGGTGAGGGGTGTGAGGTGAGGGGTGGGTGTGAGGTGAGGGGTGGGTGTGAGAGGAGGGGGGTGGGTGTGAGGTGAGGGGTGTGAGGTGAGGAGTGGGTGTGAGGTGAGGGGTGGGTGTGAGAGCAGGGAGTGGGTGTGAGGTGAGGGGTGGGTGTGCAGTGAGGGGTGGGAGTGAGAGGAAGGGTGGTTGTGAGGTGAGGAGTGGACGTGAGGTGAGGTGAGGGGTGGGTGTGAGGTGAGGGGTGGGTGTGAGAGGGGTTTAGAGGAGGGTTGGGCGTAAGGTGGTGCGGTCAAAGGTCTGCTGCGTTTCAAGCTCTTATAGGGTACACAATGCAGTGTGAAATGAGGGATGGATCTGATATGTGGGGGGGGGGGGGGGTGTGGAAAGAGGGGTTTGGAAGGACGAATGGGTGTGAGAAGGGATGTGAGAGGAGGGGTTTTAGATGAGTGTTGGGTGGGTGGGTGTGATGTGAGGGGTGGGTGTTAGAGAAGGGGAAGGTTTGAGAGAAGGGGTGTGAGAGGAGGTGTTAGGTCTGATAGATGGGTGGCTGGCTCGAGGTGAAGGGTGTGAGGGGAGGCGTGGATGTGAGAGGAGGGGAGGGTTTGAGAGAAGGGGTGTATAAGGAGGGTGTGAGAAGAGAGGTGTGACAGAAGGGGTGTGAGAAAAAAGGTGGATGTTAGAGCAGGGGTGTGAGAGGATGGGTGTGAGAGGAGGGTTCGTAAGGAGGGATGGGTGTGAGAGGAGTGGTTGGCATAAGATGAAGGGGGGGGGGTGTGAGTAGAGTGGTTGGTGTGAGTGGAGGGGTGTGAGAGGAGGAATGTGAGATGAGGGGTGTGAGAGGAGGCGTGTTAGATGAGGGGTGTGAGAGGAGGGGTGTGAGAGGAGGGGTTTTAGATGAGTGTTGGGTGGGTGGGTGTGATGTGAGGGGTGGGTGTTAGAGAAGGGGAAGGTTTGAGAGAAGGGGTGTGAGAGGAGGTGTTAGGTCTGATAGATGGGTGGCTGGCTCGAGGTGAAGGGTGTGAGGGGAGGCGTGGATGTGAGAGGAGGGGAGGGTTTGAGAGAAGGGGTGTATAAGGAGGGTGTGAGAAGAGAGGTGTGACAGAAGGGGTGTGAGAAAAAAGGTGGATGTTAGAGCAGGGGTGTGAGAGGATGGGTGTGAGAGGAGGGTTCGTAAGGAGGGATGGGTGTGAGAGGAGTGGTTGGCATAAGATGAAGGGGGGGGGTGTGAGTAGAGTGGTTGGTGTGAGTGGAGGGGTGTGAGAGGAGGAATGTGAGATGAGGGGTGTGAGAGGAGGCGTGTTAGATGAGGGGTGTGAGAGGAGGGGTGTGAGGGGCAGGAGGAGTTTTAGAGGAAGGTTGGGTGTGATGGGCATGTGGGTGTAAGAGGCAAGGTGGGTGGATTCTATTTCTGCCCAGTAGTTACCACATCCCACTCAGTGTTCTCGATATACCCCGACTTCAGGAAGATTTAACTAAGTGAAAAAACGATGTAAACGTTTAGCGTTCTGTCTCTGACTGCGTTGATCTTAGCTCAACTCTGTTTGGTATAGATTAGAACGCCCTCTGACCTGACACAGAGCCAGGCATGCGCAGACACAGCTCTGTCTGGTCACGTGGTCCAGTATTGATCGCTCCGTGGATAAGGTTACTATAGCAACACTCATGTGACGAAGGATACTGCACGGGTTTGGCCTGGTAAAGGAAACATGGCAACATTAGTAACGACCCGACCAACTTTCAAAAATTGCGTTGATATTTACAGTGCAGCAGCGATCCAAGAAGAGTTTGATTAACACAAATTCTTATTAAGAATAAAAGAAGATTTGAAATATATTCGCCAAATAATTGGCTAAATATTTGTTCTTTGATAATACTCTTTCCTTCAATATACAGGCAGATCTCTTTGACAGAAAGAAGACATCTATGAAGAATGCAATTGGAAGACAATGAGAAGACATTAGCTTCAATCCAAATCTTGCAATATGAGTTGCGAGGCTCAACACATTGTCCCTCAACGATACCCTTTCAGACATTTATACAGTACCCAAAGGCATCCCACCTCACAGCTTCTCTGGATAGTTCGTCGTCACTGAATTTGATAATTGCACGTTTTTTTTAAAACATAACACGAGAAATTGTTGAGGAAAGGAAACGTGACCCCGGCTATTCCCCAAATTTCTATTACTAACTTAATACAAAGTCGCCATTGAAAACATTGCACCTACGCGTTACACTTAAGCGTTTTATTCGTGGAGGCGAATGATAAATACAGTAAACAATGGTATTGTAGACGGACCCTACTCGATTTTTACGACGTAATATACTAGCTTTACAAGTGTATTGCTCCAACCCAACACCTCGTAAATTATGCCTGGCCGACCACACAACCATTGGTTATTGTGTGTTTATTTTTTGCAAAGAAAAATGATGTAAATACACTATCGTTGATTGTGCCTTTCATTATCAATATTTTTTAAATCAGAAATTTAATATCAGAAGTAAGTTGGGGTCTGAGGGGTGGCATGAATAACACACATACAGCTAGAGCGATGGCTACAAAATTTATGCCAATAATTGAGTTTCAACTATCTGCTAACCTTCCTTATCCTACCCCTAATAAAAAACCGCCATAGACTTAACATAGGCAAATTTTATGTGGCAGGCCGTGACATAAAGTGTTTTTTATGCCACTAGAGTAATAACATTATTGACCAATCAGAGTGCAGGATGTCAGCTACTATGAAAAAAGTTCTGTTGATCGTTGAGTCAATATTTATCTTTTAGTAATACAAAAGCAGAGACGGGGTAGGATAAATACGAAACGGAACTCGAGTTAGACTTGTCAGTGTCTGTGCCACTCTGGTCAGGTGTAGTAATACACGACCTGCCCATCGTGGCATAAACATTGTCAAGTCTCTCTCGTTCGGTTTCTACGAATTAATGTCCAGTACCGCCTGTATGATAGCAGCGTTGTACCAAAGACCAAAGAGAGCAAAGTAAAGCAATGTATGCGGCAGCAGTTTCACAGAAAAATCTTCAAAACTCCAATCCCTGATGCGGAGTGCCGTCTGTACAAACACGAGGAGGTAGTAGTGCATAAAAATGTCAACGCGGCTGTGGCTTTTCGCCAAGGGAAGCCATCTTCATGAGGAACATGTCCTCTAAGTGACAGGTTGTAGAGTCCTCGATGACCATTTTACATCTATTGTGGCTTTGCTTCTGTCTTTGTTAAAACGCCAAATGATTGCAAAATAATTGCAAAATCATTTGACTGAAATTTACCCTTCACTCTCATCATTTGCTCTCAGTCTCCAGACAGGTTTAAATGATATTCCTCGGATTTGATCAATACTGGTATAGAAAGCATGATTTACTAAGAGAACTACTTTCCAGGCTTTTTAAGTATAAAAACAGTGTTTTGTAAAGGACTAATAAAATTAGAAAGGTTTCAAACAGTTCTGAAGTCGTTTCTTTTGAAAATAAATAATGAATTAATCATATCAGAAAATTGTAATGACACTATCAAAGATTTAAGGAGCAGATGATAGAGTTCCGTCAATTCTACAGTAAAGTGCCTTTGTGGTTACTCTACCGTAACTGACACTCGATGATTTGTCTTTATGCTTGACTGATATTGCATCCCTTATCTTCTCTGCGGCAGTCCCTGTGTTGCTGGTTTTACAAAAGAACCTACTTGATAGGCAAAGAGACTAGCGTTCCTGAATTACACCTTTGCCCGCATCCCATGTGAATTATTACTGTCTGAAAGATGCCGAATTCAAATTCACTTCTCCCTGCTGACCACCATCTTTGCCTGCTGTTCTCTGTCAAAGTCCAATCCTGTATTATTTACCCTCCCTCACATGCTCCTTAACTCTTTGTTCGTAATTCAAATGGGACGTTTGATGGCATGTATGACCTTTTGACATTGAGATGAAGAGCCTGACCTCAGTAACTGTTGGATTTCAAACCTGATTTGAAATAATGACACTTAATTAGAGGACTGAATTTGGGAAGGACATGGGGTGGAGGGATGAAGAGAAGGATTTGAGAGTGGATCGAGTGTGGGATGAGAAAGAGTAGAGAGAGGAGAGAAAGAGGGAATAGAGAGAAGAGAAAAAGGAGAGAATGGGAGGAGAGAGAAGGGATGGATGAAAAGAAGGCAGAGGCAAAGGAGAAATGGAAGGAGGAATGAGTGAAGGAGATGAAGGGTGAAGATGAAGGTAGGAGGGACAGAGAGACAGAGAGGAAGGGTGAAGGGGAGGATGGCTGTGATGGTGGGATAGTGAGGAAGGGTGAAGGGATGGGGAGGAAGATTGGAGGGATGAAGAAGGGTGAGGGGAGGGTAGCAGCGATGGTGGGAAAACTAGTGAGGAAGGGTGAAGGGGAGAGGAGGAAGGATGCAGGCTTAAAGGAAGGGTGAAGGGAAGGGTAGGAGGGATGATGGGACAGAGAGGAAGGGTATGGTGGGAGGGTAGGAGGGATGATGGGACAGAGAGGAAGGGTATGGTGGGAGGGTAGGAGGGATGGAGGGATGGAGGGATGGAGGGACAGAAAGGGAAAGACAAAAGGAATGAAAGAGATGGAGACAGGGATAAAAATAGTAAACGGGATGAGTGGGAGGGAAGGAGAGGAGGAGATGGGTATGAAAGAGATGGGGGAATGACAGGAGTTAACAGGAGGCGGGTGTGAAGCAAAGACAGGAAGAGTGATGAAGAATATAAGAGGGCGGGCGGGATGGACGGACGGTAGGAGAGCTGCAAAGACAGATAGGACAGGGAGATGTGTAGAGAGTGGCAAGGGGAGGAGGCAGGCAAACTACGAGAGCTCAGGGTGGGGTGTGTTTTGGTGAGATGAACTACAAGACAGTGTTCACTTTCTAACTTTAATTAGACTAACCTGTGAGGTGGTAATCGATATTGCGTGTTTATGCCGGTCGTAAGGCTGGGAAACGCCCAACCGATGGGTTTATACAGACTAATTGTCTCATCAGGTTCCTGAGACAAGGAAATACAAACCTAAACTGTCAATAAGACAGACAGGTATTCATTTCACACAGGCGAGGACCGTGGACCGACCTGACTGTAAATGTGGAGCTGGTCCAAAACTAATTAACTTCTACAATATCTGGAAAAGTGGCGGTGTGGGACGTGCACATCTGCAGTAAAAGCTTCGTAAAAAATTCTAATTGGGAAATTACTCAAAATGTGAAAATCTATGTATTCTTAAAGTCCGTACGTAGTTAGGGGATGGGTAAATTTGCTTACGTTCAACCTTTTAATCTAATGCGCGTACAATATGTAGGTGAGGTGTGTGTGTGTGTGTGAGGGGGTTAAGATTTTCCCGAGGTTTTGCATACTTTATGGATTGCCCCTCGTTCTGAATATTTATAATGCTTTTGACTGCTGGGAGAATCTAACTGAACAGGTTTGGTTATAATTTTCTGTCGAAGGTAAGGATGATATCAATAGAGGATAATCCACCAAACCAGAAATAGGTAATTAATTATATAGAACGACCTGACCATGCCGTACATGCTACAAAACGAGATGATAATTCATGGCTCGTGCAAGCATGGTTAGTGGTTCTTTATTTACCATCTACCCGTAAATGACAAAAATTGTTAACTTAATCTGTTCTAACAACTCCTGTTTAAGTCAACGCTTACGAAAGGTGTTCCGTATTTTGCCGTTCCTTACGGTATTTTTACGTTACATAGCGAAACTGTGCGTATTTGCAGTATTTAGAGCATGGGTATATAGCAACAGGTGAATGCGAACAGATAATTTCTAAATACCACAAAAAATGCAGAAGAGGAGTAACTAAGGTTCAGTAAGGCTAGATATCCTTGTATACGAGTGCAGTGGCAGATCTCGCTTCAGGAGGTAGTAAAACACCCAAATAGTCAAATAACCAGGCTGGACCGAACCGCCGATGACCGACAATCAGCTAGTCGTGCCCGTCCGCTCCACAAGAGGGCAGCACACCCGATTGCACAGGATATAAGGAGACCCCGGGGCAAAGCACGCCACCAGGGGGTCTCTGCTAGGTCGGCACATGCGCAGGCCAATTGTCTGCGCCCCAAGACTTGTTTGATTTGTAATCAGACACGAGTGCGCACGCGTCGTTCTACATATCCGGTGACGAACCTGTCGCCTAGCGGAGGACCAGGGCAACACATCAGTCACGTGGTTAAAGATGGCCGACAAATCTCAGGTGCAGTCCGAAAACAAGACGAGATTTACAACCGTGAATGTTGCCAATAAACTTGGTGTTGGAAACTTGTCACTTACATGAAACCTACATTCGGAATGAACCTGAGATTTGTAACGTTCTCCCAGTTTAGACAAATATGGCAGGTATAACCCACTGCACCAGCTTTAACTTCTGGGAAGGTGTATCATAGACCTGTTGGGTAGAAATGATTATTGGTGGTCTAAGACCTATCTGGATATAGTTGTGCCATAAATGTATGCGCAGATATGATAATTCGACTATGACCGATCTTTATCAGGGACCGTTTCAGTTGCATACTAAAATTTACCTTCCAGGTTTATTCAATCATGAAAAATCATTTGTCCCTAGTATTCCAGGGTTATTGATATACCAGCGATTCCAGCAGTCCAGGCCTGAGGGCAAGTACCAGATGGTGTACTAGTATATTTCATCAGACCTATGCCCAGTCTATGAAATTGATACCAATAGCTAAAATTCTTTAACATTTGGAATGAGAATCCATATCATCACTACCAAGCAATCACCGATACACTAAATGACAAATGTTATGTAGCCTAATAAAGAGTACAGAAACAGCCATAAATATTTTGAAAAAGCTAGTGATTTATTCACTGAATCAATAACAAACCGTAACAAATACCGTAACAACAACCAGTGGAAGATCTGCCAAAATGGTAAAACTGGTCGAAATAAAAAATAATTTTAAAAAAAAACAACCATAACAACAACCGTCGCAACGCGTCTATCACAACCTCTTCTCTTCGTAACAACAACCGTAACAACAACCAGGGTTAGATCTGCCAAAACGGTAGAACTGGTCGAAATAAAAACTAATTAAAAAAAATGTAACAACGGCCGCAACGCGTCTACCACGCCCTCTTCTGATGGGGCGCCTCTTCGACCTTGGCGCCTAGCAGGTTGGCGATCATCATGTGCGGGTTTCCGGTGGACGCCGGCGTCTCCAGGATCAGCGTCGCGTCGTGAGTGTAGCAGTAACGCCCCCTGGTGTCGAGCGACGTGCGCACGCAGTAGAAGGAACCCCGGTGTTTCGGGCAGGTGTTGCACGGCTGAGCTGTGGAGGAGCAATGTAGAGAATACGAGTCAGAGCAGTTGTTGTTAGCAATTAAGTAATTAGTGAAATAAGTGATCAAAATGGGGAAGGACCCAATATTTTTTTTCAAAGGGGAAAGTCATTATCCTTCCATAAAAAATTAAAAACCCAGGAGTTTATATATTGGGACTTTTCGCTCTCCAATTTAAACTTATATGCACGGCTGAGCTGTGAAGGAGCAGTGTAGAGAATACGAGACAGAGCAGTTGTTGTTAGCAATTAAGTAATTAGTGAAATAAGTGATCAAAATGGAGAAGGACCCAATATTTTTTTTCAAAGGGGAAAGAGTCATTATCCTTCCATAAGAAATTAAAAACCCAGGAATTTATTGGGCCTTTTCGCTCTCCAATTGAAATCTATATGCACGGCTGAGCTGTGGAGGAGCAATGTGGAGAATACGAGTCAGAGCAGTTGTTGTTAGCAATTAAGTAATTAGTGAAATAAATGATCAAAATGGGGAAGGACCCAATATTTTTTTTCAAAGGGGAAAGTCATTATCCTTCCATAAAAAAATAAAAACCCAGGAATTTATATATTGGGACTTTTCGCTCTCCAATTTAAATCTATATGCACGGCTGAGCTGTGGAGGAGCAATGTGGAGAATAAGAGTCAGAGCAGTTGTTGTTGGCAATAAAGTAATTAGTGAGGATCAAAATAAGTCATTAAAATAGGCGAGGACCCAATATTGTTCCAAGGGAAGGAGGTTATTGTCCTTCAATAAGAAATTAAAAACTCAGGAATTTATATATTGGGATTTCTCGCTCTCCAATTGAAATCCACATGCACATGTACAAAGTTATGGTATCTGACAAGTTTTTAGATAACAAGTATTAGTTAACAGAGTCCTCATTCATTGTCAATGGAGACTGAATCTGAATCCGATGAAAAATGAGATAACGAATACGTGCACTCCCCGATTTAATTGTATATAGCGGCAATAATCTATGGTTTTGTAGCCACGCGTTTGTAAACCACACGTTGTGGTTACTCTACCATAACTGACACATGAGGAATTGCCATAACGCTTGATTGATATTGTCTGTGACAGTCCCTTTGTTACTGGTTTTATAAAAGAACCTTCTTGATAGGCAAAGAGACTAGTGTTCCTGAATTACACCTTTGACCACATCCCATGTAAATTATTACTGTTTGAAAGATGCCGAATTCAAATTCGCGTATGTGTAGTGAAGTGAATTTCTACGTCAAGAGATGCACGAGCGTCAGAGCTGCCTGTCCAGAAAGTTTGTAATTCATAGTCTCTTTATGTTAATGAGTAAATTAAAACCAGAAACTGACATAACAAAGAACTTTTTGCGCTATAGCAAAAAGAGACTTTTGACGTATACAATGTCTTGAGGCCTATAACCATGGTTATGGTATCTGACAGTTTTTAAACAATGGGTCGTGAATTACTGAGTCCCCATACATTTCCAATAGGTACTTTGTATACCACAGATAATAAATATACACTCACGGATACCGCAGACGAATCCGCCGTAGTCGCCGTTACAGCTACACACGTAGTTGTGTCCTGTGGGTGTGGTCGCATCTGTATCGTAGCATTCGCCTCCGTTCAGGCAGGGATTTCGACTCGGACAACCGTTAGGTGGACCTGAGGTGGATGGAGAAAGACGTGTCAAATGTGCTCAAACAGTTTTTTATCTGCTTCACTCTGGTCGTCGGATATGGTGTATAGAAATATTATTTAATAATGTGGCTGGTCTGTAGCCGACTCCGAATCACACTTAATGATTTTCGTGGAAAGGGTTTTAAGTTGGAGGGTATAAATTCAGAGTATTATAGAGTGCTCAGAGTGTGCTGTGAGAGGAAACAGAGGAAAATCCCT
This sequence comes from Alentia gelatinosa, assembly GCA_950022655.1. Lineage (NCBI taxonomy): Eukaryota > Metazoa > Annelida > Polychaeta > Phyllodocida > Polynoidae > Alentia > Alentia gelatinosa. The sequence goes on from OX465587.1 coordinate 16,102,516, forward strand.
AACTAAGAGAGTATTGCTTGAAACTTTACTTTAGGGAATTGATTGAATAATTGTATTATTGTGCTTATGAAATTAGTTTTCGTGAAAGTTTGAACCATTTTCACTATTGTATAGTGCAATGATGGATATGATCTGGACCTCTAATTATTTGTTATTTGGTTATAAAAAACCTCGACCCTAATGTTGATAGTCTATGCAGATATTAGTATAGCTGGATCATTAAAACCAGTCCAAATAGGACTGAGATCCTTAGCCACTATGTTGATCTTGAATCCTGCAAATACTGAATATACAAGTATGGAACGGTAAACTACTATGATCAAAAGGAATTTTGAAAAAAAAATGGATGACGATCTAAGGCATAAATAGAGTAGAACTCCGCCTAATGGACACCTTTTCTCGGAACGGATTCCTCTATTAGATATTTAGTTTCACCCCATGTAATGTGGCCCGGAATAGGTTCTACTGTACAGAATATTAACTGGTTTCGGATACAAACGGTTGCATGCTCCGATGAGGTGACGCTTAGTATATCTGAGCGTAAGATATTTATTCTTGTGGTAAAATAGGCTCAATAAGATATTTCAGATATTACAACTCTCACTACGAGGTAATTGTGTATACGCCTTGTGGGGGTTGGGGGGTCGGGTGGATATAATGTAATCAAGATTAAAGCTTTTGCTTGCTTAAGTCACAAAACGGTTGTAGGCTCCAATGAGGTGACGCTCAGTAATATCTGAGCGTAAGATATTGAGCCTATTTTACCCCAAGAATAAATAAAATGTTTCGGATATTACAAACCTCACTACGAGGCAATCCCGTATACGCCTTGTTGAAGGGGGTGGATATAATGTAATCAAGATTAAAGCTTTTGCTAAAGTCACAAAAAGGCGCAACGATTGGTTCAGCCCACGGTCATAGACGGCATTGATATTAACAAGGATATGTGGAAGACCTAAGGTATAGTGATTTGTAAAGACAAATGGACTTGAAAGTCATGAAGATACATAACACTTTAATTTGAAAAGATTAGGTTGATATAAAATAAAATTTCTTAATGTAAAAGAGCAGGATATCATTCAAATATTGGTTGACTGCCATGTATGTGTACATACACTATTACCATTATTTCTATCTGTGAGGCCGTATTCCCCGCGTAGTTGCGTAGTTAAAACTCGAGCGATGGCAAGAATATGCCCACACAGATCAAAATCATGGCAATGTACTTATTACTCACATTTCCACTAATTAGAAAAAATATCGTGTAAATGATTAGATATTCGATGCAAGTGTTGTGCAGTGTTAATTTAAAATAGTTCATATAGTACCAGTTAGGTGGCAGAAAAGCCACATTCCGGCTTTTGGGAATCTACTCAGTAGCGATTTGTAACTCCTTAGGTTTAAGATAAAGACTCCGTATTAGATGGAGAATAAAATGAGATGATATAAACATTACTGTTATGTCTGTGAACTTTGTTCTGCTCGGCGATGAACTCTAGGCTGACGACTTTGGGTTCGGGCGGCGGGTTCGGGTTGTTTGCTCCAGCTCCCGACGGTGGCGGCTGGTCGCCGGCGGCCCTCCTCTGGAAGTTATGAGCAAAGCAGCCCGAGACGAGCACCAGCGCAAATACAAGCAGACACTTCATGATGACGTGGAAGTGGACACGCAATAAGGAAAATTCTGCATTTGAGAAAATATCAAGAATAATTTTGGGACATGCAATGTCTGGTAAACAGTATATCTGTAGGAGAACTGAATCCATTTACTAATTGCATAATTAAGACTTGCTAAAGCTCTTCATATGGTTTTGCATTCAATTAGATAATTTCAATAGATCCTCGCCTATATCCTCATGGAAGAGGATTGGTATCTTGGCAGTGAAAGACATAGTAAGTGAATGGAAGGTACTTATTTTGATATGCAGATGCTCAATAAAAGCATACCTTGAAGCGACTAGATGCAACAAAATCCACAAGATAATATGACACAGCTCTATAGATAAACAGTACCAAAGGAGAGGTAATAATCATAGTAGAAATTTGTATATTAATTTACTTGATGCTCCTAACACAGGGGACAAATCCCCCACCTGCCAAAAAGGAAACTCAACGTACCTAAACTGACCGTGCGAGTACACGTAGTGGCATAGTCCAGCAAGTTTGACACACAGGTGAATGAATATAACAAACTTTGAAATGTGGAGACTGGGTCAATCAATCCAGGTCACTTAGGAGTATAAAACAATAACTTGGGAGTTATAGAGTCAACCATACAAATAGAAAGTTGCTTACCGATTGAAGGCTTGGAGTTGGTCGTTCAGTATCGGTGAGGTTGTACAGTCTGTAGATCGTTCAGAAGGCGGATATATCGGCAGGCGGTTTGCTGAGATCTTAGCGCAGACGACATTTATACCATTCAACATTCCCGCCAAAACATATCCCCAACCAATCAGCGACGCCGTGTCATTCTCTCAGCCAATAAGAATGGAGAACGCCTCGCCACGCGTGATTGACGATCTCCACCAGAATGTCCGGGAATCTGGTTCAAAACGAGTTCTGGTGGAAATTTCTAGTATATTTTTAGTTCCAAAGTTTGCAAAACAAGATCTCCGTAAATTTATGAGTGATCTGTTTTGAAGAGATCGGGCACAAGTCATATACACGCCAGAGGAAAAAAGTATGTATTACCGATGCCACCATCATCTGCTCCGACTTGATTGAACGTCTTTCATTGCTTTTATGAATATACTACCAGAAAGGAATAATATCTTTTAATACTTGCGGAACAATTTCCAAATTTAAAAATCGTTAATGGCTTACCGCGTAGAATACCACGTCGAATTTCCTGAGAAACTATCTTTCATTGGAAGTATTGCAAATGATGCTTTGAATTAGAAATATTCTATCATTTCACACACAGAACGAAAAGTGCGGTTTATCAATATTTTCTCCACCGCGTAAACGCATGTATAGGCCGTATATATATTAGTGTTTTCATTTGAATATATCCATATTTGGAGCCAGCGCATGGAGCGTATATAACTAGTTTTTTTGTATACATGTATATATGCACAATTATTGGCTATATTTTTCGCTTGTCGTATATAAGTATGAACATATGAATGTGCGATATGTATATGTGAGCGTATACATATCGCGTACTATATCTGTGTGGTGTGGGAAGTAAAAGAACTCTCACCCTGGTAAATGTGTAGGGGTGAGATTTCTACCTGAATTCATCACATAGATTCAATCACCACCCCCGTGATGTAAAAGAACCTTGAGAAAGTCTGTTAAGAACCTATAATGGTTGACTGGATGTTAAACCAAACAAACAAACAAACAAACAAATATCGCGTAAACATATTCCTTATGTTTGGCGTATTCTTGTATAAATCCATCCCTGCACACACAACCACCACTACACCCCAGTGGCGTAAATTTGCGTACATACAACTCTGATTAGCCTAGCATGGGATTATCATTTATCCTAACCCTAATAAAAAACGCCATCAGCTTATCTTAGCTTTTATTTATGTCACAGGTGTGACATAAAGTGTCGTTTATGTCACTACTTTCTAATGGTCAAAAATCGTGGAAACGACCATATTTACGCCCGAAGAGACACATATACGCAGAAATTAATCATACGTAAACTGAAAGTTTCATGCTCTGACACTTATCGATCATTTCTGACCATCTACAAATAAATTGGATCAGAGAGGTATGTTTTAACGAGCTAGAACTGGTCTTGTAAAAGCAAGCCACTCATCTGAAATGATATCCATTGTTAATACAAGACAATGTTTAGTTCATTTAAAAGACATGATGTGTCCGTCTGTGCAACAAGAGATCTTAAATACTTTTTTATTGAAAAAAAAAGCATTCAATAGAATTGAATGAACTGCTCTGAAAAAGAGCTTATTGAGAAACAAAATACCAATTGTGATAGGAAAGCATAAACAAGTACTCAAGGTCAAGATCATTGAGAATTCATTTTAGCTCGTTCAGTCGTGGCTGAATTGTAGTCCCGATGACCTTGACCGTGTAGAACCGTCTGGCCCATAACTTTTTATCATCACTAGACTTGCTCACGTCTCCTTATCTAATTCAATTTCTGTTACATGTGATCTTCGGGGCTAAGACACCACGATGTCCTCTTATACAAAGACACCACAACCCATAATTGTGGTATACGGATTCAAATCCATGGTCTACGGGAAAATAGTCCTATTGAACAAATCATCCATATTATTATTCTTTAATGTGGGAACTACTGGATTTTATTTATTCGAAAAGGTGGATAATAAATGCAATAAACGATGGTTTTGTGGACAGGTAGTTCTGTAACCACTTGAGTTTGACGTCATAATACTTTCACTAGCGCTAGTGTATTACTGCACGTCAACCTCTCGTGGTTTACGGCCGCCTATCCACAAAACCACTGCTTTTAATAGAACGGTGTTAAAATGGTAGATGGCCATATATATATATATGCTTAACACTGTCTAACCAAGTACAGTTGTTATGTAATTGTTTGTTTTTATGTAATTTGCTCTCCCTTCAAACAAGATGTGTCAGACACGACTCCATATCACAGAGCAAGACAAACCCCTGTCCGAATGACTTCCTTGGGAGATTGAATCGTGCAACTGTTCACACTGATATGTGATAAGACGCAAATTAATCTCCGAATATGTCACAAAGCTTCTCTCATATATACATCTATTTTTCAAAATATCCTGTGAATTTGATTTATAATAGAAAGACTATCTAGTCTATCTTGGTTCATCTATCACCACGTTTATTGAATTATTTGTAATTAGATATCATATGACACTATAAAAAAAACACAGGATCATACCCAGTTTCGGCTCATGGTCTATACATATGCTCTAGAGATCAATTACTGAAATTGTGCAGATATTTTTATCATGAAAAAAGCCAGTGAGTATGTGGAAACCTGAGGATTGGACACGTCTATATTTGCAGAACCTGACGTGGTGAAATAAACAGGTGGAGGGAGACAGTAAGCCCGCGTGTCTGACACCTTACAATGTCTGCTTGTAACAACGTGTGGTTAATTATAACTGTGTACGAGACGTTTCAAAGAGCAGGGATCCGTGCAGGTGAATCAACCATTGTTATTATTGCATATCATTTTAATTTGAGGACTGTTAGCGGTCTATATAGGTCTTTGAATTGTATATGAATTATTGGAGCGTGCCTGATTTCCCTATATACATTACCTAAAAGTTAGAGTGGTCATATATACAGTTCCGGCGTCCTGCAAAGAAACTATCCCTTCGCTATCCGTGTGCTATTCACTGTGGTTTTGGGAAAGGAGAAGGTGCCATGGTCTCAAGGTCCGAGAGACATGTTCAGCTGACCATGACCAATCACTCAAGACAGAAATACCTCAAGACCGTTTGGTGCATGACATGTTTGGATCCTAGACTCAGGCAGTTGCAGGAATGGCAAGTTGACTGGGTGCAGGTGAGCTACAGAAATGATCCATAGACTGAATGTTACCCAAACCTCTGAATTGTTATTCATTTATAATTACACACTTATTCATCAATGGTAAACGTACTACCTGTTCCTAGTTGATTTGTTTGGTACTTAAGGCTTATCATAAATCAAAGAACGTGAGTATGCTTGACTCATAGTAGTACCTAGTACATTTGTGTTTGAGTTCTTACTCCCTTACTCTTAAGGTCTACACCTAGCTAGTCTAGACATCTAGGATTTACAAGTTGTAAATCAGAAATGACTCATCGAAGCGCAGAGATTTTTAGTGAGCTGAGTGCAGGAAAAATCTTTATACATCTGGAATGAGAAAAAACGAATTCTTGTGTTGGAAAAAGATTACCCTGTGACCACATAATCTAGGCTTGGCTTGCGCTCCCTTGTACTACATTCTATAGCAACTGCCAGGGGTTTTCACTGAGCAGCTACCATAGGTAACCAGGAAATACATTGTTGCAATAGCGACATTAGTTTCCATAGGGCCGTGGAACGCAGGTGTGACGTCATAATAGCCATCACAGCGTCTCATGAGGAGAAAGAGAGCAACCTTGTGGTAGATTAGGTCATAGAGCTCGCTCATTAAGCCCTGTGATCTTGATTAGGGGATTTCCCGGCTCCTCAGAATTGAGGGATAATGATAGTAATAATGAGCGGGCATTGTGCGAGTGGTCCCATGGGGAACAGCCAATCAGCAGCACTTAATGATGACGTCACACAGGTGAATTTACCCCGGGTCTGGTAAGCTCTACAGGTAACGTTAGAATATATACAGTTTACTCTCTTTACAACTTTATCTGGAACTCCTACTGAGAGAGCGATTTTTGCCCAATCAATTAAAGTTAGCGATCTATGAGACAACACAAACTGCTAGTGGCGCCATCTGCAGCTCCAACCGCGCATCAGGATTACATTCTTTTTTTAGGGTCATTTTTATTTTGATTGAAGGTGAGAGTAGAGTATCAAATGTGTCTATTTCCACCTTGTTTCACTGGCCTGGTAATTATAGTAATATCACTAACTAAAGTTATTGTTTATGAGTATATATGCTTCATTTATGGATAATTGTTATAACCAAAATATTTTATATGTACTTTGATTTAAATATGTTACAAATACGAAATTTTTTTTTATAATACCAGACCATCTTTACTCGAAAACAACTCGAAAATGACTTAGTCCGTGAAGCCCAATGCCCATCTACCGATTTTGGAACATTTATGTACGTTTGTCGGCGACAAACGGAGGGTAATTTGTCTCAGCCAAGCCATCCTAACAGATGTAGAATAGCCAGGTAAGGCTACCCAGCAATTACTGAACCACCTCCTTCAGACGTCCTTTTGTCGCCGACAAGTTGTGGTTTCAATGTTCCAAAATTGGTGGGGATCAGTTTATCAACATGTTGAAAAATGTAATCGGCGACAACGGAACGTTGGGAAAGGAGGGTTGATAGGTTGGCCGACACGGGCCGACACAGTAAATACAGTAATCGCTTGGTGAGGCTTGTAGGGGGGTGCCAAACTCGGTTTCTTTGGTTTTTGCCTTCCCCCAGCGATTAGTGGACCACACACCGATTTTATCACTGTGCGGGTCGAGCGAGGGGTTACATAATTTGCCTGCGACAAAGTGACAGACTCATATATATACGATTTGGTAACTAATCGTTCAACCCTAAATCGGTAGATGGGCATCTCGCGTTATCGACCTCGTTTGACCGAGTTGTACTTCACCCAGCTTCGCTTCGTGATTTACTCTGCGTTCAAACTCTGTGGAATACGGACCAAGTATTCTCATGAGTTTCCTACTAATTCTTTAACCATGTCAGCCTCCTCCACATCCAGCCTTTAGGGCGCCATACATGCAGCCACTGGAGAAGCATGGGATCCATTCCGTGAATCAATCTCGATGATTTCCTGACTCAGTCACAGGCTTTTTACCCACACCTGGAGGTAAATCTATACCTGCGGACAGATAGGCATGTGTCAGTTATTGAATCCTGATTGCTATTGATGTGTCTTTATTGTCGTCCCTTAATGTACATTAGTTTTCCTCGGAATGGACAATTTTAAGTCTGATCTATTATACAGAATCCAATGTCAATATTTTGGTCTGGATGCCATTCACCTCCATTCGGGGCACTGGTAATATGACCTCCACATAAACTAAGGCGGTAATTTTCCTCGCGAATCTATGGTGGCTGATATTGGGAGAGCCCGAGGCTTTGACAAGGCGTATTGTGGCCGTGCCTGGCGACTGCTCGCTCGGCTGGTTGTGTTTTTTACGCCGTGCACTCTGCTATACAAACACGCTGTCAGAACGTGTGGACCTTTGTCATCGCGCGCTATTGGCAGGTAACGAGGCCGGCACTAACTGCATGCCCGTCTGTATCTATACACCTCTCCCATGTGACATCCCGCCACGCCGCCATCTTGAATTCCACACTAACTGCATGCCCACCTGTATCTATACACCTCTCCCATGTGACACCCCGCCACGCCGCCATCTTGAATACCAGGAGCAAATAGTATGTTCATTGTTGATGAATGTGCTTGCAATTATAAATGAATATTAATTAAAAGGTTTGGGTTACATACAGTCTATGGTACCCACTTATCTAACCCACTTGCACCCAGTCAACTTAACATTTCTGCCACTGAGTCTAGGATCCAAACATATTAAGCACCAGTGGGTGTTGAGGGATTTTGGTCTTGAGTGATTGGTCATGGTCAGCTGGGCACATCTCTTGTATGCACTGTTTGTATGTCAGCTCAATTGTCTCGCTTCTCAATGCCAGATATAGTATTTAGGAGAAACCAAACGAGAGTTAGTCGTATTGTTGTTTATCGCACGACGGCAATGTCGTGTATTACTGCGCGAGGCGAAGCTGAGTGCAGTGATACACAACATTGCCGGAGTGCGATAAACAACATGACTAGCTCGACTTTGATTTAGAATTTATCCTACCCCGTCTAAATTACAGCAAATTAAGAAATAACAAAACTCACCGATAACCAGTGATAATCATTGGTTGCTTTTCAAATGACGTCATTTGTCGATTGTATCCCACTAGAGCGATAAATTTCATTTTCCTGCACTGTAGACCAAATACAGTCCACTAATGTTAAGCCTATGGAGTTTTTTATTAGGGGTAGGATAAACACGCCCATCTACACTAGAGGAGTAAATATTAACCTCACATAATGTCGCTTATAAAAGGTTCTGGTGCTGGCGGATGAGTGACTGACTAAACATTAAAGGCAGGCGTCCACCAACCACGACAAGGCTACGACAAGAGCCGACAAGGAAGTTCCAATCGGCGCCTTGTCACAGCCTTGTCGTAAGAAGGGGTGCTCTGCGACAGCGTTGTCGGGGCATGTCGGAGAAGTCGCTGGGTCCCGTAAAAAAAACCGTCCATGGTCCAGACACACTACGACAGTGGTATCGAGGAAACCATGCCACTCCACGACAAGGGTCCAGTCGTGGAGAAAATCGAACATGTTCAATTTTGTCATAACCTTGTCGGAAGGCTCCCGACAAACTTCCAATCATGGCCTTGTCGTAGACTCTTGTCGGGAACTGGGGTCCACCAACCACGACAAGGCTACGACAAGGCTTCCAATCGTAGGCCAGTCATGGACCTTGTCGAGAGGGCATTGTCGTAGCCTTGTCGTGGTTGGTGGACGCCCGCCTTTGGGAATCAAAGCTTATTTGCACGGCACCCACACGGAGCAGGGTCTGTGAGTAGGTCAGAGAGCTGTCTGGAGCAAACTGAGGCAGCCTGCAGTAGCCTTGATCAGGGGCCATTTTATTTTCTATGCCAACGAAATTGTAAGGTCCAAGGGGGAGGTCATGCGAAGGGTTTGCGTGTGATTATTCAAATCATCGTTGGAAAGGACAGTTGTAGCCGACGATCCACGAGGTCTCGTCCATTCACGTTTTATTTTGGGGGATTCACAAGGAAAAATAAAGGTTTAATTAGTGATTCAAACTAGCGGAAATATGTTTAGTATGATTTAGATACAAACTGGAGGTGTTAGATGGAGAATTACTGTGCTATTTGGTTGGATTCCCATATATTCATAAATGATGAAATTAGTTCCAAAAGATACCACTATGAGGCACCACTTTATACCATTACATTACCCACATTGAAGTCCCCTCTAAAGTGTCTTTCAGGGCTATTTGTCCTCGGGTTCTCTCAAACGAGACTATGAACGAGGATCATTCTCTCTGACACATGTAAGCAAACGTGACTGACAAGCTCTCGTCGAATGTGTCGTCCATGGAGGTCTCCGTCGTCGGGTCTGTTGCAGCTCCAAGTAGCTCACACTGTTCTAAGGTCCTCTCTGTTCTCGGACCTGTCTTTGTGAGAGACAAACGTCTACAGAGCAGATAAGGGGAGGTGAAAGCTGATCTGTACCTTCTGTCCCCTCAACTGACTCAATATTTGCCAAAGAGCTGTAAGGTCCCTACAAGGCGATGTGTAATGCTAACCGCGAGAGTCTTATGAATTAGTATCATTTATATAGGACAGCTCTACCATGGTCGTACATCATATATACAGTATTTTAAGGAACTAAGTGAATAAAGGCAACTGAACGGGTTTTGTATTGTGTACAACCATGCCTCTGCGTACCCAAATTGTACTTTGATTGACGATTACAGGTACATTCTTATTAATTTAAAACAATTGAAGGTGTATAACAAAGGATGTAATCTGGGAATTATTACTCAGTCACAGACTATTAAAGAAAAATGCGGGTAGGTATCGAGGCGCCCCCTGGTTCTACTCAATTAACACTGGTGCTGCGATCTGGTTTCATGAAAATGTAGCAGTTTCCCATAGACACCAATAGATAAGCACTTACCTTCTTCAGATAGCCTTCCCATAGAAATTAGCATGGTGACATAGTATTTTCTTAGCATTTCTCATCTGTACATGTTCCAAACTATCTTATCCCAGAATTATTTGAATATAGCAATAGAACATCAGTGTCATTTAGCAACAAAGTCGAAATATTGTATTTTCCCATAGACAGCAATAGTTAAGCACTTACATTTTCAGATGCCTCCCCATAGAAGTTAGCATGGTGACATGCCATTTTTTTTTGCATTTTCTAATTGCAGCTCTAATTGTCTACTCCCACTGATAGAGACTGGCGATTCTCTCCATCCCTCTCTCTGTCTGGGTGGATGGATGGCTGATTGGTTTAGTTCTTGTTATTTGGGTGATTCAGAGAACAAACTACTTTTACGTAAAAGTACTAATAAAGAATATCCTGACCATGCTGTACAAGTCACAGAACGAGATGACAATTTACGGTTTGTATGGAGCCAGGGGTTTACGCAGAGTGCGGTACAAACCGTAAATTGTCATCGAGTTCTGTGGCTTGTACAAGCATGGTTGGATGTTATTCATTTACTATATACCCAAATTTATTTAATTATTACTGTAAATTTAGCCGAAAATCACATTTACAGTCATCTCGATGAACCTGCTATCACTTGCTGGTAACCCATACACTGTGGTGCGTGTTTACGTTTTTGAACTTGTGACGTCACAAATCTCATATCATATATTTATAAGGATGCATGTTAGTGAATCTGCTTGGACAGTGATTCATTGGTTTTTCAATCTTCACCCGCAATCTACTTAATGCTAGCTTATAGGAAAATTTAGTGAAGACAACACTGTTTTATTTCAATATTTTAATCATTTATTAAAATCTATCAAAAGAATCCTATCCAAATGTACATATGCATTTTTACCAACATTACTTTTTTGGCAACTGATATCTATTAAAGCAAACATAATTTAATATTGCTAAGGAAAACCTTGCCCCAGTACTTAATCAGTTAAATATTGATGTTTATAGTGAAGTCCCTTTGGTTTGTTTTATTTTGTGTATTCGTTGTCGAGATCTTCTTAGTTTCGTTGAGTTGTGACGGTAATTGTTGTGTTGTAGATTCCAGGAAATCATCTATATATAAATCATTTATATATAATTATAACACCATTTCTTTTTTTATGGACATGTTCACATTTTTAAAATTTACTGACCACTTCTGTCAACTTACATTTTCAGAAATCGACATTGCAGGCTTCTTCACCTCAGGCTCAGATGTTATCGTCGCTGATGATTTTCTATGGTTTGGAACTGGATTTGACATATCAACTCGCCCCTGGAAAGGAATTTATTGGTGATTTAATCAAAGTGTGACAGTAAAAGCCTATACAAATGGATATACAGGAAATCAATATGAGTTGCAGTCATCTCAACTTATGAACCTGGCTTTCTAGTTGCAATTTAGCTGACTTATGCCAGTGCACTCATACCAATGGGATTAATCAAAAATCAAATATTAAGCCTCTTGGATTATTTTCCACAGACTATATATGGAATTTAATCATCATATTAACGAAACAAGTTCATTTACCGTCGCTGGATCTGGGAGCGCAGGAGCCTTGGCAGGTGGGTTTGACTTCACTTTATATATATTGACCCACTTGTTTAATACTGAATAATCATTTGTTGTTGTTTCTCACTAGCTGTCGCGTAATGCTGGGGGCGAGGACTTTCGTAAATTGATAACAAATCTACGGGGCAACGCTCTGGTTTGTCTGACACAGCCCACATTTTAGGCGTAAATGCTTTGCTAGAACTACCGTCACCTTGTCTTGTTCTTGTCTGCCTTTCTCAGAGGCTAACGAATAATAATCCATTTTAATCTCATTCCGTTTGGAAATCGCCCCATTTCAATTGCCGGCTCTCCTGTCTGCCACGCACTCCCATGCACTTCGTGGTGATAAACCAAAGCGCTGATCTCAATCATCTTGCCGTACTACTACAAAAAGCGCCGGAATCCCAAATTCTCTCTTCATCTTCCGTAGTTAACGAATCGCACTGTAAGAAATAATATAAAGAAACATTTACAATAAATTCTTATTACAATATATTCGCTAATATTTCTTAATATCTATTTAAACTCACTCTAATCCATATCATTGACAGAAAGAGCGCTGTAGTCGCCATCTTGCAGGAAATATTTCATTTACCAAATTACAATAAGGGCATTTCTTTAACGCCTGTTGTGTAGTAACATGTACAGCCTTACTATATTCAGCTTATAAGTTTTATATTATATTTTATATATATTTTATAATATATTATAAAAAATTAACCTACCTTATTAGGATGATTTCCTAAACCTTGACTCTTCAACTCTTTTTTTTTCGATGCCAACACTTCCGTCACTGCCTTGAATGTATCGCTGTTTACAATGTTTTCTTTATAATCATGCATTTCCAAATAATGTTTTATACTGCCAAATACTGCAGTAAGACTGTCCGGCTCATAGTCTATGCTGTTTCTTTTTCTAAGTTGTAGTATGTAACTTCCCAGCAAAACGATGAGGCATTCTGGTGATAATTCTTCTATATCACATTCATCTTTACCGTTTTCGCGACACCATGTATCAAATGCTATCGCATCTCTCTTTTTTTTTTGGTTTCCTCACTTTTTTTACTGTTAATGTACGATCGCAATTCTTTCAGAGTTCTTATGGTAATGTTTGGTAATTCCTCAACGTTTCCCACATTGTTATTGACATTATTAGGGTAAATTTCTACCCTTTCTACAAGTATTTCAGTGACAACCTACGCTTCCGACATGGTTGCCTTGCAGAATGAAACACTATTACACATTTTATTTATGTTTGTTCTATATGCTAACACTTACTTTCGTATCTGAAATTAAAACCATAATGATTAATGCATTTTTACTTGTAATATATTATTATTCCATTCAGTTTTGTGTCTTTATTGCATTTAATTGTATAATTCTTATCGTATTCCGATATATAGCGTTGTTATCATTTGTTTTTCCAGTAGACACGTTACTAAGCGTATCTCCAAGGCCCTGCAGAGCCTTAAGGTGGGTGTGGCACTTTACAATATTTGAATGAGGTCACTGCATGTAGCAACGTGTTGATTTACAAGTCCATACACATGGCAACGTGTCTGCCAAGCGGTCCGTACACATGTTATTGGAGACATGTGACATCCCTGGAGAAGTGGGATTCATGTACCTCACAGAGTATTTGTCTGAGACAAATCCTGCTGAGATTCTTTACTGGAACACAATCCCTTTGTCTGAATTGAAGCGTTCCGTTTACCTGAGGCGGGATTCACACGATGGGGTTCATGTACCTCACAGGGTGTTTGTCTGAGACAAATCGTGACGAGATTCTACTTGATACAGGTTTTTTCCCCTGTAATGAGATTCTGTTCCTTTAGGGGTAATTTTCGCCAACAAATGCACACCCACTAGGTGGCATCATTGAGATTATACGAATCTTTGGGTTGCATTGATGTACGCCTTTAGCACAGGAGGCAGGTCAGTGGATTCTCAAGGCTCTAAGCCTAGTTCATTAAGTATTATTCTCCTATAGAGCGTAGTGAGAATACAGAATATCACTTAGAGAGTGTGCTATCTATTGAGAGGGGTGCCCTTGTTAGGCCCAATCACAACAGTGAAACTATACAACACTGAAACAATTGGAAGATAGGCTCGATATCGAGCCTAGTATAACCTCCAGTATATATAAAAAAACCTATAAAAAGAAATCATATTCACGTTTTAGGAAAATGACATGAGTTTTAATTTCCAAGCCAAACTATCCGATATGCCTTTAAAGAGCAATTCAAAAGAGAAAGCTTTTTTATCCGCGACCTCTACCTACCTATATTGTGTGTTCAGTCAGACAATTTACCACGATAGAATATCTCCTGAGATCAACGCAAACATATATAGCTGTTCTTCAGACACCTTAAACATAACACACATAGCTCATACATCCTTAGATGCGTCTGCGGAAATATATATAGCTATCATAAAATCCTGGAATAACTAAATGAGAACACATAAATCTGGACCTTAGATACATTAAAGTGAATACTCTCTCTCATATTTTACTGGCAGATGAACAAGAGAGGAGAGGAACATGGCCAGAACCGATGGCGATTCTTCTGAACTCAGGGAAATATCGATCAAACTCTACCCAACAGGAAAATAATGACACAGACACCTGTGAATACTGCAAGGGGATAATCTATCATTACGTTAATTTGAGGACAATCGCATACATCTCTGTGGTATTTCATACTTTTAACATTTGCAATAGTAATTACAGAAATATGATTAGCTTAGCTAGAAATGTAAATTAGCCTATGTTGATTAATGATTGGATATATGAAAAAAGTATATTGCAATATGTACTGGAGGGAACGGTTTATATCATGGAATTCGGCCTGAGACCTGGGGGCCCATTTAATGATATAGGATCCTACATGTAGAACCTGTTCTGTATGTCATAGAGACCCAGAGCCGAGCTGGGTCAACTTTATTCAACACTTCTTGACGACCTTACAGACGGTTGTTACTGTCTTAGCAAACAGACTTAAATATTACTAGCGACTTCGTCGGGTCCGAAAACCCCCGAAAAGTCAAAAGCCAATACGGGGATCGGACTCCCTACACCCGCATCCCTAGCCGAATACTCTGCTGACTGCTCCACAGAGCTAGACGTCTGAGGGGGGTCAAAAACTTAGACTGGTCGCTGGAGTGGTGGTGGGTGGGGGGAAGTTGTCAGCGGAGTTTTGAAAGGGCTACCAGAACCATGGTAGGGAACCAGCGAAATGTAATCTCATTGGTTTCTCACGAGAAAGGTAGATTAGAAAACTACACTTCCAAATAATGTTTTTAGTACATCTAGAAACAAATCATAAGAATAGAAGTACATCTGTGTAGAGAAAAACAAAAAATAGTAGCAAGATTCAGTTAAGTACTGTACGAGAATCTCACTCTCGTGGCCCTTCAATCTCCAGGCCTAGATCGGGTTCACTATGTCTCTATGTATGGGAGCAACTTCAAGCGGATTCGACGGAATTCTACCGTTTTAAATATAGTAGGTAATCAAACGACAACCTTTGTACGAGATACAGAACGTTACACTGCGAAATAAAAGCTGGGTTTAAAATACAAACTCGGTGAAGAACATAAACTTGATGAAGCAGTACCAAAAGCCCTTCATCTGACCGACCTCACGTCTAACCCCAGCCGGCCAGCAGAACACGAAGTGTTTGATCTGTTGACACTGATGCCTCGCCACCTTGGTTTATTGAAGCGACATTACATTTAATTCCCCTCTTTTTGGTGGCCATTACTGACTTTATGGCCGCCATATTTACCGCCAATACGGTGATTTGAGGGCATTCCTTTCACCGCCAGGATTTATGAACGACCACCTTGTCAATGATTCATAGTAATCGTTCCCCAACTCACTCACCCACCATGGCCCCTGGTTAAAGCCACACCCACGCATTGACAGGTATTGGTCCGTGCGTATTGATATCAGAAAAACCGCACCGCAGTGGGCGTGTTGGTGGCGTTCTGAGGTTGATTGTTATTCCATGCTTTGTCGGGTCTAAATGTGATTCTCCCGCCGTTAAATCCATATCAAATCCCCGGCTTCCGGCCGCCATGTTTACATCCCGGAACGAGGCTCGTTCTCACTTCGCCGAGTATCGTGTTTCGTGTCGCAGGAAGTGGCGGCTGTTTGTCTCTGTAGTTGTGATGGTGTGTTGTCTGCGTCAGGCTAACGCTGGTTCCCTGAGCTTATTAAATAGATATAAGGGGAGAGCGGGGATACAACAGGCAGTGAACAAAGCACTGAAGATCAACGAAGTATCGCAGTATAAACAGGAGAATGCAAACTAAGGATTCAGTCCTAATTCATTCATGTTTGACCGTGGGTATTCCTGTGGGTATTCTCAATGAAAAAATACTAATGCCAATATGAATAAATATCATAACATGTCTCATTTGTACTCACTAGCAGTATAAATTTCATTTGTACACGCAATGGCGTATATTAGTATAAAAAATACTATACCCTCCGTACCACGTGACAATAGGGGCAAAATTAAAGAAAATGCCGGACGGTTCCCTGATTCCAAGGCGACGTATGACGTCATCGCGGAGCGGCCACCTAGCGCTTCACCCGTGAACTATCGATCAAGGTGACTGTTCTGGATTCATACTACCTGACTGTAGGGTGAGACGATGAAACAGTAGGTTCTAAAATGGTATATTCTTTAATGATTTCCCGATATATAATAATATAGAGACATAGTGTTGTTCCCCGATATTTTGGTCAGAAATACTCACTGAGGTCGAAGAACTAGGTTTCAGTCTGTTGGTGCTCATGAGAAAGCCTCGGGGAGTGCCAGTGCTTTAAGAGATTATGGCTATATCTATCATTATTTCTTCACTGGCAAACCAACTGGAATAATTGATGAGCTTCGGTTAGTTTACCATCAAAGGATGCAGTAATAGGCATATCCTTTGGTATTAGAGAATAACGTTCCCGGTGGTATCAAAAACGGCAGTATATAATCATTATGTCATTAACCATTGTGGTAAGTGGGAACATAATGTAAGGTTATCGCGATGACATAGTGTCGATAATAGTTATGCCATACCACAACAAATTACTGTATACTCTTCTTCTAATATTATACACAAGAACATCTTCACAATGTGCCGATATGAATAGTTGAAAATGCCATTGGGTTAGAAATAGTGCTCCGGGTACCATAAAAATGAAATGGGTCGATATATTTTGTCACTCTAAAGAGGGGTATTTAAAGAAAGTATGATAATCAATGGTTTGCTAGCTCCTTCTCCACACTCGTAATTTTACCTGTTGCCAGCTGGATTTCCACATACAACCAGGCCTAGCCTCTATGTGCACTATGTGTATAACTAGTATACAGTGTACTTAGACACAGGCAAAAGAGCCTTGTATTCAATAACAGAACTCGCGGTTAACATCTTATATCATATTATATTCAACTCCTGCTGCTCAGTAGTATTCATCATAGCACTGACTTGTATTAATTAATTGCATATGTAAAATGATTTGCTAATTAATCAGGGGGGGATATTTAGAAATGCTACTACATCTATACATAAAGGACACACTCAATTTAATGTCTAATCTGTCATGCACAGTCATCTCCGTTTGATGCAGCCAGTGGGCGTTCTGTCAAAAGTGAAGGAGTGGCCTATTGTTTTACCGATGTATGTCGCTATATTGCCTCGTGACTGCCCAGATATAGTGGACAAACTGACTGGGCGTGTAATCTGTGAAGTATTACGACCTCACAGGCTACAGGGAACCTGTGGTCCGGTGAAAGAAAGTCAAAGTTACCAGGTAAGGCTCGGAAGTAATTTTTCCGAGATTTACCGAGATAAAAATTGTGATATAATCACATGCGAAGTCAAGTCCAACCTTATCGAGTAACTGCAACGTATAAATTTTCATACCGCCTGTTTCCTGCTTATTTCATAGCAACTATGCGTGTTGCTAGACGTGTTGCTAAGCGACAAAGTCACGGCGACGTCATAATACCACATCAATGTGCTATGTTAACATTTTGCAGACTTTGACATAGCAGCAATTGCATCGTGAATAATAGGTTTAAGAATAAGGAATTGCTTATTTAAGAGGCCTTTAGTATAAGAGTATAATTATAAGCCAAGTGGCCACACTCGCCTATAAAATGCGGCTATTCCACCAAACAGGCGCCCTGCAGACGGGCTTTTATTATCCACCTAATATAAAGTGTCCATAGAAAACACATAGGGAGTTTGTATTGACATACCCGTCGCATACGGATATGTTGTATGCTCTGGGTGGCGCGTACGGAAAAATAGTGCATAACTAAAATGAACTGATATCGACATGCCACTTGCCCAGAAAAGGTGGATAATAAATATAATTATAGACTAGTTTCAGATAAAAGTGGCTGTATACTCCTCGGAGTTGACTCTGCACAATATCCTCGCATACGCTCGGATATTACTACACGTCAACTCATCGAAGCATACGGCCGCTTGTATCTGAAACCAGTCAATATTGTGTATTTATCCTCCAGCCGACTTTACTCACTGGGACCGGCCGCACCTAATCCTCTAAATTCTCCGAGCGGCGGGAAAGCTCACGGCTATCCATCTCATAATACTAACGGATGACTGGGGATGCAGGATACGCTCTGCACTGTATGAGATGTCTGATTTCACAATTTGAAGAAGATGTATTGCCTTTCAAAGCCGACAAATGGTTTGACATTGAAATCCTCAAATACTAAAGGTAGATGCTGAGATTTGTCTTATGCTATCATTGACTACGACGTGAAACCCTCTCCTTTCACTTCCCTTCAGTTGAATAAGACATGCAAAAACTCAGTTAGCTCAGCACGCCCATTCTCTGAGCACACTCCTTCTCAGTCAGAAAGCGCCATGTTGACATCGTGACCCAATTCTCCTTCTTCTTACCCGAACTCGATCACAATCTCTGTATTCTGTAATCAGAGACTTGGCCCTCGGGCAAACACTGTTGATCACAACTCCGCACATTAAAGGCTGGACATGCTGTCATCTGGCACTGCAAAGACTCTGCTGGGTGACCCTTAAAGCCCGTTTCCACTGGCGGACAAACACGGTGTAGATTTTTTGTGTTCTCCTAATAGCCTATTTTCATTGGCCATCACCGATATATAGTCAGGAGCCACCGACGGACCTTAGCACTGCTGGGGCAAAATGGAAATAGGCTATTAGGAGGACACAAAAAAATCTACACCATGTTTGTCGGCCAATGGAAACGGGCCTTAAGAGAAGAGGGGCAATGTGGGTAAGACGACAGGGGCGCCCTCTAGATGATACATCAGAGCTTCCGGTGGCGTGTTGTGGCACGCTGGATACCTGCACCTCTCCAGGGAAGCTTTAGGCCTGGCGTCTACCTATTACGATAGAGATTTAGACCTACCGATATGGCACGGATACAAAAAGCAAATATCTTGACATGCCAATCCACCACACATTGTAAGGGTTTTATTCGGTGCCTAATCGCAGTGGTCAACTGCCCCGATATTAGGTGACCTTTGGGCCTCTCAGATATTGAACCCTATAAGCCATTTTCCACTGACCGACAAAAAAGGCACCTAAATATTTGTCGGTGGTGCCACGGATAGCATGTCTGTATCAAATAGTCGTCGGTGATTTCAATTATCCATACCGATGCAATTCACAGGGTGACTGGCTGAATTGTATTATCTTCATTGACCATTTCTAATGCCAACTGTTTCCATTCACCGATCTCCGTGAAAGAGGTGAGATAAATCCAGAACCGCACTCGAATTGTAAAATAGCAAAAACCCAATATTCAACACGGCTTTGCCTCAATGACGATGGTGGCGCATCCATACTCATGGCGTATTGTTTATTTATATGATTCTCGGTCCAGTTCTATACAAATACTTGGTCACAGACGGTCATGTCATACATGCTCTTGCAACCATTCATTTCTTGGCTTGGAATGAGGCACTCTGATGCTGACAGTAATTACAATCCCTTCTGATATTACTGTGACTGCCTGGAGGCATCACAACAGCTTCCCCTTACCTTTGATTATCATGGCATCTTTTCGGGGCGGGAGGGAAGGTGTAGGCAGAGGGATAAATGTTGGCGGGAATGAGTTAAGACAACCTTACCTCTCACTGCTTGGTATTCTGTTTCTCCTTCCTGGCCGTCATAAGGTGCGGAAACTGCCTTAGACTCTCCTACTAATGTCCTTGTGTCATGCTACTGGCCATTATGGCGGGAAAATGTGTCACGTGACCGTGATACGTGACATGACCTTGTATGGCGTGTCGTCTATGGTCAGCCTTATGAATGTTTTACCTCAAATGGCTCTATAAGGGTAAGATCTTGCGTTTGATGTGTTCTCCCTAAGCCCCGCAGTAAAATCTAGGTCGAGGAGATGTCACAAGCCCTTCTCTGATGCCGGTTGTTGGATCATAATTTACTCTTTAATAGAACCATTCTGGCGATTGTTACATCGAACGCGGTTCACTGCGCCCCAGACTCACAGTTAAAGATGTGAAGTCTAAGGCCTCTGGACATATCTCTTGTTAAAATATTGGTCTGTCCCTCTGTCTACTAACCTTTCTATCCAACAAACTATATATATATATACACATACATACATACATACATACTATCGTAAAACTGGATGAGGTTTAATCTTGTCCACCGTATTCCACGACTGGAGTTTGGGAAAGTGACTTCATGAGGCGAAGTCCGGAGCCAAAACTTCAGGAGTGGAATGCGTGGGCCAAGATTAAAACGAATCAGGTTTATCTACCCTATCTCCTCGATTTTGGAATATTATATGATAACAATGCTGTATGCCACTAGTGGCATATAAACCTCTGTATGCCAGTCAGCGTGGCATACGGAAACCCAATGTTAAGCCTATGGGATTTTATATTAGGGGTAGGATAAATACATACACCTGTTATACACCTTTAGACTTATTAGGAAAAACATCTCCTAATAGGGTTGCAATAGCGGGGAGCAATAGTTATTGCACTCTGCTATTCACAATGATTAGAAACCCGATTTAGGCAACGTCTATTGTTTATGTCAAGTAGTTCCAAAAGTACCCGAGAGGTAGCAGCTTTTATCTGTATTCTCCTTGGAGATTCTGACTCTCCATAATCTCGACTTCTTGCCTCTGTACATTTATGATGACTTAGTTGGAAACTCATGAAATGAAAATAACTTGGTCCATACTCCACCAAGTTTGACCGCGGAGTAGTTCACGATGTTCAGACTTACCAGGTCCTATGTATGTATACTGAACAATCGGTACACATGAAACACATAATCGGTCGTCAGGTGAAAAACACAATGCGTCCTTTAGGGTCAATGATTATTAACATAGATAAATTCTCAAGAAGGACCACCGATCGCCGCATAAGTGTACGCCTTTGTGAGATGGAATTAAACTTGAATCCTCTTTTATGCCCCATGTCAACTTAGAGGGTTTAATGGACTGACAGGTTGCATACTGGACTGTGGCTTCGGTGACATATCTGTTTTCAATGTTTCGAGATATAAGAGGGACCTGGAAACAGGTTTACTTCTAAAGACTAACAAAATACAAGGATTGTCATGATTTGCAGTATGGGGGCCCCACTTGCACAAAAAAAGGGGAGCACATGATAGTTCTAGAAGTGAGAAAACATCCTTTTTGCACGACCTGGAAAAAGGTTTACTCAAGACTATTAAACAAAATATAAGGATTCTCATGATTTGACGTATGGGGGCCCCACTTGTACAAAAAATGGGGAACACATGATAATTCTAGAAGTGAGAAAACATCCTTTTTGTACGATGTTAACCCCTTTTTCCCCTTTTTTTTTAAAAAAGAGACATGCAACAAAAACAGGAGAAGAAAACGCAATATTATCTGGCTTCAGAAAACATGCTTTTTATTACTAAGAGGGCATTCAGAACGACCCCCTTTTGATGACCAAACCAAATCACATACCCTCTTAAAAGGTTCGCGGATTTCTTCATAAAATCTTCTTTTTTTGCAGACAGAAAATAGCCTTAAAACGACGCCTTATCCCGAAATTCAGAACATTCATGCAGCCCCTGACACTAAGTGGGCTGAGGCCGGGTAAACAGGTGCATTTTTCCCGAGTACTTGTCCTCGTTTTGAGATTGGTTCACCTGCTGACGTCATTGAAGACGTCATTAACCCAGAAGCTAAAGGTTGCACTTTTGAAATAAAGAACCAATGTGGAGTAAATCAAGCTATCCTTTTCATAAAGCGATCGACCCAGTGGCCCGTTTGATAATCTAGGCTTGAACATGAAGACCCCTTTCTGTAAAGTGAAATTCACAGGGTGGGATTCATGTACCTCTCTAGGATCAAAATCTCATGAAATTCTGTTCCTTTTTAGGATTAAATGTCGCCAACATTTGCAGTGGAAAAACGTCTCGGGGAGATGGAACCCTAGCATTTAGATGAAGAGATTGTGTACGAATAGAGAATTTCCGCAGGATTTGTCTCAGACAGACACCCTGTGAGGTACATGAATCCCATCTTGTGAATCCCACTTTACTCGTTCAAGTCTTACTTATTGTTTAATGATATTTAAATCTGTTCAATAAGATCGTCCTAGCCGTCCATACGGTAGTCCATAAATGTTGAATAAAGTTGACCCACATTGTCCCTGGGCCTCTATGGCATACAGAAAAGCGGGGATGTCAGTTTGGGTCATGAAGAAAAGAGGAAAAACTTTTCATATGGAATTTACTTTCCAGAGGACCCTTTTTCCCAGAATGGAGCGTTCCCCTTAAGCGGGGTTCTACTGTATTATATAATCGGGTTAGTTAATCATCTCATACCCTTCAAATCCCTCTGTAGCCCTAGGCTTGAGCTGTATCATTCAGCCATAGATCAATGAGGATAAGAGGTCATGTAAGAAAAGCCTTGATTGGTCATCTTCAATAATAGTTTACACACGGCACTTTATAGATCTGAATGTCGTTAGCTTGCCATTCCCTCAGTAGTTTACATGAAGCCGCCGGCGCTTTACCTGCTCTTTCTGCTACGCTGAAACCTTGTTTCCATTAGCCGATTATACGGCACCGATCTAGAGTCGGGCAACACCGATTGATTTTTTGGATACACCGACGTCAGATTGGTAAATGGAAACGAGACCTGCAGAGAATGCTTACAGATTAATTAAGGCAGCCACTGACAGATTTTTTCATAGAAAACCTTTTTTTGCCTGTAATATAGAGAGACATGGTTAGTGTACCTGAATGGAATCTGTTCAGAGATAGTTCGGTCGGAAATAATCCCCGAATTCGAAGAATGAGGGGATTATTTCCGACCGAACTATCGAGGAACAGATGGAATTCAGGTACACTCACTATGTCTCTTTATTACTATATACCCGGTACCGAAATTCGATTAAAATGCCATTTTTGTACTTAGGTTATCAACCTATTTCAACCTCCGAAATAAGCAAGGCAGGTATGAATCACCGAACATTCACCTTGATGGATAGTTCACGGGTGCGATGACGTCAGAACGTTGTTATGGAGAGTGAAAGCAGGGGCTTATAGCAGAGATTAAAGTAAGCGCTAGCGCCACGAAAGATCTGCTGGGAGAGTGAGCGGTAGTAATGACGTCATATAGTAACTTTTGCTGTGGATTCAAGTGTACAGGCGGGGCGTTTTTTTTTCAAATATTCTAAGGTGATAATGTCCTTATTGGGTATGTATTTACGATGCTTACTATTTGTTTGTTTATTCTTGGTCAATTTCGGGTGGGTATGTAGGGCTGGGCGATCATTCTTTGCTTATGCGGACCGTTATCGATACGAATCGAGGGGAACGGCCGCCATTTTGTTTGTTTATCTTTTGCTCCTAATGTCAACAGATCACGTGGTACTGTGGGTAGTATTAATATTTTACGCCACAGTGTGGACGAACGGAATATTTTTTCCCAGTGCATAAAAGTGACACATTCGTGCACCGCTATATAGTAATACACAGTACAAACAATGCGCCGTCAACGAAAAATTGTTACCTCACCTCTGGAATAAAATTTCCAAAGCCTTAACATTGGGAACTCGTTCTCCATGCCCGTACAGGTATTGCAGTCCGTTCTCCATGGTTTATATCGTGTGTGTTGTCCATTCTTTAAGTGTGTACAGGGGTGAGATAAATACAGAAAGCAACTCGTTTTGGTCAATGTGTTTGTTCTCCACGAGTTTGATGTGGAGTGATATGAGCGAGGCGACAGCCGATTGAATATCACGTAGCATTCAAACGAGTTGGAGAATGAACACTTCGACCAAAACGAGTTGCTTTCTGTATTTATCTCACCAACGGTTTCTTCTTTAATACCAACATACAGTCGGCGGCACCACTGACAGACTTTTAGGGACACTCGAAAAATCTGCACTGTTTTCATCGGCCAATGGAAACAAGGTTCAATGAGGCTTTTCCACCTACCGGTTATGACCACTCATTATGGCATTTCACACCAATGATTGATTATGCGACACATTTACTGATCATCAAGTGGCAACAGAAAAAGTCAAAGATTTTTCTCTCCTACCTTATGCAATTTGGCACCACTGACCGACCTCTCCACCCACCGACAATCAAAGTGCATTGCATTCATCTGTAGCAGTCTGTATTTTACTACCAAAAGTCGGTTATTTGCCACCGACTTTTCGCTAGGAGAACCACCGATCGATTTTCATACAGCACGGAAAATATCGGGGGGGGGAGGCGGTTTAGTCGGCGGGTGGAAACGCTACAAAAGGATATTTTAACCTCTACTGTCAGATCGGCACTGGTGATTTTAGATTACCAAAGGATCTAAGAGAACACAAGCATGCAGAGCAGCTGTTGAATACATTTGCGTTGGTCGGCCATAGTTCAATGACCTCGGATTTTAACAAAATACGTTGGTCTCAAGCAACCGAGAGTATATCTATAATGCTTTGTTTCCTGCCCAGCGTCGGTGCAGGACGGCAATGTCAATGATGGATTCATGTTTTATGTTAAAAACCCCAGGATATATCTCTTTAAATGACCAACTAAATGGTACATGTAAAAGTAAAAACAAACCCTTGAGTAGCTCACTCTCCTACCTATTTGGGTGCAGTCTGAGATGTAACTTGGCATTTCCTAACGACCGTCTTTTAACTGAAAAAGAGGAGAAAGATGAAGAGTTAGTTCAAGTGAGTTGTCAGTAGAATAAACACATTATTGTACATGGTTTATAAACTGCAGGAAAAACGCAATTCCTCCATGAATATAAATAGAAACTCGTATTTCAAGAGATAAAGGCGGAAGGAATCTTATTTTGGAATGGATTGTAACTTACATTCAACTTTAAGCAAAGAAGTACTCATTCGTAGTTTTAAAAACAGATGGGCTTGCAAATAGGATCATAGTGTGTTGTCCGCCTTTGCCAGTAGCTTCTAAAAAACTGACGTCATACTTTGTATATTCTGTATGCGATGTCTATATCGATCTATAAAAGATATAACATATATCATTGTAGAATATGTAATTGTACATGAGGTTCATGGGTATTCTTTGATAAGACGTTAGTTGTAGTTATGGTGTATGTCTTCACAGAATCTTTATTTCCCTAGATCTCTAGTTCTCTATTTAAACGATCCTTTCTCCATATCTTACATACTCAATACATCACAAGTTGAACAAGTTCCCTTTATATCCTCCCTCGCCCTTTAACCATCACTACCCACGCTGTAAATAACAGAGGAAGACCCTGGTATCTGACACAGACGGGCTCTTCGTGGATTCAGGGGCAGCTGAGGCACTGAGCAACTCCGCTTCAGTGGAGGCTGTGGAAAAGCTCTACTCCAGTAGAAGTGATATTGCTCCTCCCAATTTTCCCGCGTGTTTTGCTCAGAACTGCACAGGGCTCGACGCTCTTAGATCGCCATCTTTCGACCCTTTCCTCCATTTACATCCGCTCAGCTAACTTTTCCACCGGAAATACATCCAACGGAAACAAGCGAGCTTCCTTGAGCGAAAATGGGGGGACTGCCCCGTCTGGAAGAGACGCCGGAAATGAGTTCGTTCTGAGCATTGCCTGACTCATCATAATCCATGGTCGACACTCACAAGATTCTAGAATAATATTTGTGTTTTTTAAATATACTTAAACAATTCCTTTTTTGCCGTAAAAATCTCAATGATTGCAAAGCTAACATAGATAAAGCCTGGGGAAAATGCAAAAGAACATAGGTCACGATGATTGCTATCTTAAAATTTGGTCTAGAATAAGTCACTGTTATTCTTAGAGAACATTCACCTCATTTTTATATTGTTATGACTACAATTAATAGTTATTAATATGGTCTAAAATGTATTATTGCTTCACATGGCCACCAAAAATATACAACGGAGTACATGTAAAACTACTTCCCTATATGATGATTGCACAATACAATGCACCAAGGTAACTTTCTCTGAAAACGTTTGCTATGACAAATACACCATCTGGATATCTGTATCACCAATCAGAAATAAACGCTGTTCAAAAGAAATCTCAATGTTTTAAAGAAATCCTGTGAGCTGTCCTCTCTGTTCAGATTTATATAAAATATTTTGAGTTTATACGTGGTTAAGATCAATTGAATTCAATCAGAGTCTGAGGGTTGTACCTTTATTACTAAAGTGTTAGCGATGTTAAGTGCTGAATATAAATTTGGTGATGTAAAATACGTATTAAATGAATTTCCAGATCTTTGAAATTTCATAACATGAAGAAATTATTTCAAATTATTTTGTTGGGGTAGGAATGAATGTCTTCAAAGGAAGTGTCTACCTACTACAATTTTGGCATCAGGAGCATATTGTAGAGGATCTTCATAATCTTTTTTTTTTTTTTTTTTAATTTGTTTAATGTCAACATCTGGTTATACACCAGTTCTTCCTGTTGTACATCGAGATCTCCTGTGGTCACATTATATCTAGGTCAACTGAAATATGAGATGATAATGAAATGAGATGTGGATGGGTGAAATAATATATATTCATTTTTGTTCTGACATTGATAGTAACACATGGTTGATTCATACACAAATAACGACTGTACATGCTGAAATAACAGAGTAAATCATACAAATCCTCTACCTCTCGGCCAGAGTTTCATTAAACGTACTCAGTTATAAAATCCAATAAAGTATGATCTATCATATACTCAACAGATGTGACTGCCACTAGGCCAGTAATCTTTTATGTTGTTAATACATGTGGGGTTTCGTTAAATGTGTACAGTTGTTAGATAAACCATGCTATGTTCTGATATATACTCAACAATTGTGACACACAAAGACAGTAAACTTTTATGTTAAATGCACATATTGCGATTGATAAAAAGGATTAAAGAAGAAACCAACAAGTTTTGGTCAAAGTCGTCGTTCTTCACAAGTTTGATGCGGAGTGTTGTGAACGAAGCAACAGCCGAGTGAATCATCACATAGCATTCAAACGACTCCTTTGACCAAAACGAGTTATTTTCTTTATTTATCTCACCCCTGTATACACTAAAAGAATGGGCGATGCGCAGGATAGAAACCATGGGGAACGGACTGCAATACTTGTAGGGGCATGGAGAACGAGTTCCCAATGTCAAGCCTATGGACATGTATTCCATGGGTGAGATAAAAACTTATCTTGGATAGGAGTAATCTAGTCAGCGTTGTCGACAAAATACACTCGTGAAACCTCGGGCCGATCGTGCATTAAGGGGGTGTTCCACTGGACCGACGGTAGCCGATTCCGTAGCCAGAAAATCGTCGATTATTATCGGATGCCCTAGAATTTCTCAAATCTTTGAAAATGGTCATTTATTAAACTATTATTATCAGAGTTAAATGAATTACAATACGTGAGCTTCCTCTTAAGGGCCCAAGAACAATTGATCGGGTGAGAAATCGGCCTAGTGGATTCACCCCTTTACTTGGCATCAAAATGTCATAGATGACACCCATCGGCTCACAAAACCATTGGTTATTGTCTATTTACCCGTAGTATTCTTAAGCAATGTGTCAAAATCCACAGACCTTTCTGTGCACACATAACATGTTTCCACTACCCATAACCGATAATTTCCCATAGTCATCTTGAGACTTCTCAATATAGACTACAGAACCCGTAGTTGTTGACACCAGATCTGGACCGGACAGAATGGCATAATGCTTTCTGATTGGATGAGAGCTCGTATTCCCACGTGAGAAAATATCTCAGATGCTACGAGTTTGCTTTACCAATCATATCTAGAACATTGATACAGAGTGGGAACATGGAGATCTTTTATAACCTCTGAGATCTAGTGGCAAGGAAAGATTTATTCTCGTCTAGTACTCCTGTTATATGAAATAAGGAGACAACCATGGCGTGTGTTCCTAGGAATTAACTGGATGTAACTGATATTCTCAAATATTCACCATTTCACCAGCCTCCTAAAGACCCATTCTTCCAATTGAAAGATACCTTTCCTCAGACTGGTTCCCTGTCCAATTGAATGAGAGGTATGGTACGATTTGAAGCGACCTTGAACTTACACTGGTTCCCGGGTCAACCGGCGTAATAGAAACCTTTTCTTTTTCACAGGGAACAGCTCAGATAATCCCACACCAGAAAAATGACTTTTTTATACTTGGCATCGTATGGGAGACCAGGCTTCCAGACTAATCTTTGCTGTGAGTGCACTAGTGCGACAAGGGGGCACATCGTAGTTTTAGAAAACAAATAGCACCCTCTTTCCATGAATGATCATGCAAACCAGCCCCCATTTTCACGCAAAAATCAGGAGAAATATAGCTTCATAAAACACCCTTTTTCATGATTTCGTTGAGTTTTATCAAATATCAATTCTATTTCAAAACTCTACCAGTTGATGTCTGAGCGTAATGCAAAACAAAGTCCTTTCTCAGAAAATGACCATTTCTTCCCTCTTGCACACTGTAAATGTCATCCATATCGAGCTCTCTTTTTTTCTGGAGATTCATGCAGAACGATCATTTGACCCTATATTGATACTGAGTAGGTGGAGGGAGTTTTTGAGTCCATGTTTATCCTCTGATCACCTTTATGATGTGTAGGTCACACAATTCAATGACCATCTGTTTGTAAGGATATAGTAACTATTCACTTATTACAATGTACATACTCGTAACCAACTCAGACACGAGTAATTGACAGAGAAAGTTTTTATTAAAGCTACTAACCTGGATAAAAGAGGTAATGAACAAGCCGTAG